>LD343618.1:44917-68005 GCA_001465055.1 Ptychodera flava | reverse complement strand
TTCCACCAATTATTTACCTATACATAATACAAAATGCAATACTGTGTATTAACTTTGTGTTATTTGCTACAGGTACATGTTAGAAACTTGGAATAAACTTTTAACAGCAAAAATATTGGGATCCTGTAGCTGTAAAAGTCATATTTTGAAGGGTACCGAAAAATCACAGTATTACTGACTCGCATTCGTTTTTGTTAAATCTGTCTTCTTGTAAGTCTTCTGCTGAGCTTATTTTGAACATAACGAGGCCAATGGGGTACCATTAGAAAGTTAATTTACTCTTCTTTAAAATGATATGTTGCAATATGCAATATCTTCTATAGTTTTTATGAAATAAGATCAAAACTTACCCCATACTCTAACGTTTTATGTCGCAAATTACCAACAAAACTAATCTCAAATTCTACCAATTATTTTCCTAGACACATTACAAAAGGCAATTCTTTGTATAAAATATATTTTATTTGGTACAGGGACATGTCAAAAATATGAGTTAGACTTTTAAGAGACAAAATATTGGTATTGAATGATTGTTACTGGCATGTTTTGAAGGGTACCGTGAAGTCAGAGTATTACCAACTCGCATATTAAATGTGTCATCTTGTAAGTTTTCTGCTGAGCTTACTTTTTACCATAGTCTAGATTATGGGCTGCCATTTGAAAGACAATTTATTTGGCTTTAAAATGACATATTGTAATATGCAATATCTTCTATAGTTTTTATGAAATAGGACCAAACCTTACCCCATACCCCAAAGTTTTATGTCACAAATTACTGTCAAAACTAATCTTAAATTCTACCAATTATTTACCTAGACATTATACATAGGGCAATGCTTTGTATCAAATTTGTTTTATTTGATACAGGTAAATGTTAGTAACTTGAAATAAACTTTGAACAGAAAAATATCCAGATGCTGTAGCTGTAAGTCATATTTTGAATGGTACTGCAAAATCATAGTACTGCCAACTCGCATACATTTTTGTTAAAGCTGTCTTCTTGTAAGTCTTCTACTGAGCTTGCTTTTTAACATAATGTGGCAAGTTGGGCATCATTAGAAAGGTAATTTACTCTCCTTTGAAATAATATATCGCAATATGCAATATCTTTTATAGTTTTCATGAAATAGGACCACAACTTACCCTATACCCCAAAGTTTTATATTCCAAATTACCGTCAAAACTAATCTCAAATTCTGACAACTATTGACCGGGACATAATATAAAGGGCAATGATTTGTATTAAATTTAGTATATTTGCTTTAGGTTCATGTTAGAAACTTGAAACGAACTTTTAACAGAAAAAATATTTTGATGCTGTAGCTGTAACAGTCATATTTTGAAGGGTACCACAAACTCACAGTATTGCCAACTCGCATAAGTTTGGTTAAACCTGTCTTATTATAAGTCATCTGCTGAGCCTATTTTTTAACATAACCCGGCTATTGAGGTATCGTTAGAAAGGTAATTTTTTCTTCTTTGATATGACGTATTGTAATATATGATATCTTCTTAAGTATTCAGGAAATAAGACCAAAACTTACCCCACACCCCTAAGTTTATATTGCAAATTACTATCACTACTAATCTCAAATTCTACCAAACTTTTACCTAGACATACTACAAAAGGCAATGATTTGTATGAAATCTGTTTTATTTGCTACAAAGACATGTTACAAATATTAAATAGACTTTTAACAGACAAAATATTGGGATGAATGTTTGTTGCTGTCATGTTTTGAAGGGTACTGTAAAGTCTCAGTCTTGCCCACTCGTATGTGTTTTTGTTAAATGTGTCATCTTGTAAGTCGTCTGCTGAGCTTACTTTTTACTCTAACCTATCTTATAGGCTATCATTGGAAAGAAAATTTATTTTGCCTTAAAGTGACATATTGTAATATGAAATATCTTTAATGGTTTTCATGAAATAGGACCAGACTTACCCCATATCCCAAATTCGCAAACTGCAAAGTTTTCGAACAGATGTAGTTTGCAAATAAAACTAAGGGGTGGGGTAAGTTTTTTGCCATTTCATTACAACTTCAGGTGATAATGCACTTTATCATATGCTAAAATAAAGAGTGATAAAAGCTTTGTAATGATACCCTACAATCTGCGTTACGGATAAAATAAAGGTTGGCAGATAAATTTCATGGAAACTTGTTTATAAAATTTCACGGGTTTCAGCAACATATATCCTGCTATCCTTCAAACTATGATGCTAACAGCTATTAAATTACAATAATTATCCTGTTAATGGTATCTTTCATAGTTGGAAATGTCTCTGTAACAAATAAAATAGGTTTCATACAAAGTTTGTCTTTTTTATAGAATTTATCGAAATTAAATGCTAGTTTTGACAGTAATATACAACATAAAACTTTGGGGTATGGGGTAAGGTTTGGTCCTATTTCATGAAAAGTATAGAAGATATTGCATATTACAATATGTCATTTTAAAGCCAAATAAATTGTCTTTCAAATGGCAGCCCATAATCTAGACTATGGTAAAAAGTAAGCTCAGCAGAAAACTTACAAGATGACACATTTAACAAAAACATATGCGAGTTGGTAATACTCTGACTTCACGGTACCCTTCAAAACATGCCAGTAACAGTCATTCAATACCAATATTTTGTCTCTTAAAAGTCTAACTCATATTTTTGACATGTCCGTGTACCAAATAAAATATATTTTATACAAAGAATTGCCTTTTGTAATGTGTCTAGGACAATAATTGGTAGAATTTGAGATTAGTTTTGATGGTAATTTGCGACATAAAATGTTAGAGTATGGGGTACGTTTTGATCTTATTTCATAAAAACTATAGAAGATATTGCATATTGCAACATATCATTTTAAAGAAGAGTAAATTAACTTTCTAATGGTACCCCATTGGCCTCGTTATGTTCAAAATAAGCTCAGCAGAAGACTTACAAGAAGACAGTTTAACAAAAACGAATGCGAGTCAGTAATACTGTGATTCTTCTGTACCCTTCAAAATATGACTGTTACAGCTACAGGATCCCAATATTTTTGCTGTTAAAAGTTTATTCCAAGTTTCTAACATGTACCTGTAGCAAATAACACAAAGTTGATACACAGTATTGCCTTTTGTATTATGCATAGGTAAATAATCGGTGGAATTTAGATTAGTTTTGACAGTAATTTGTGACATAAAACTTTGGGGTATGGGGTAAATTATGGCCCTATTTTATGAAAACTATAGAAGATATTGCATATTGCTATATATCATTTTCAAGAAGAATAAATCACCTTTCTAATGATACCCCATAACCTAGGTCATGTTAAACAGTAAGCTCAGCAGATCACGTACAAGAAGACAGGTTTGACAAAAATCCACATGGGTCACAAAATCGTGATTTTGTGGTACCCTTCAAAACATGACCGTAACAGCTATTGAGTCCCTATATTTTGTCTATTAAAATCCCATTTCTTATTCTAGGGATCCCAAGGCTTCTGAAAATTACAGGTTTGTTATCCTGTGGGGTGAGGGGGGAGGTGCACGTAGACGCCCCCTCTAGCCTTGGCCTAATAGATTGTTAGTAATGCTTGTTGTATATAAAGTAAAACAAGGAGGCAAAGACAATTTTCCAAATACGCCTTAACAAAATTATTTTATAGAAAAATATTTAAAAAGTAAATGATAACAATAGACAGTCGTCAATAATCTATTTACTTGAAGGAGAAAATGGCAATATGACTATGTGTGCACGTTTTCGAGTCTTCTTTTTAAGGCTGTGCATTAGTTCATTGCATAACAATAAAATGCCCATTCACGATATACCAATGTAGCAAAACTTGCTATTTTAGTGACTAGAGACAATAATGCATGGTAAATACCCAATTTTGACATTTATTTTCTTCTTCAGCACCTTGCAATTAGTAAATAACATCCATAAATGTGTTTGATTTGCTTCATAAGGAGGAAACAATAGTTATCGTATTTTCTTCCGGTTAAAAATACTGAATTACCAGAAAAAATCGATTTAAAGTTATCCAATTCTCTGACGTCATACTTTTTCACTAAAACTTTATGCATTTTAGAAAGACCAGTATCTAAGCTTTCTAAAACTATAAGGTATATGGCATTTCAAGCCAGTTTACTTCATCAAGGAAAGAATGTTGAACCCCTACCCCTAGCTTTTGCACACCCCATACAGTTACACGCAATTCAAAATTAACTCAAGAGAAGTAGTGTATAGTTAAATATCTAATGTTAACACTTTTTTTCTTGTTTAATATGTGGAAATAAATAATTCAAACACAAAAAAGCTGTCAAACTTCTGCTTAAGAACAAGTAAATCACAATTGTTACATGGTATTTTGGGTAAAAAATTTCAAAATTGTCAAAAAAGTTCATTTTAAAGTCGTCCTATTCTATGTACACAAATTAATTTTGCTAAAGTTGGTGTTTCTCATAAAGAGCAGAATCTCAGCTTTCCAAAAATGTATGGTTTGTGCTATTTCATGCTAGTTTACTCAATGTAGGGGAGGATATAGTACCCCCTACCCCTACCCATTTTTCGCCATTTTTTACGGTACATGCAAATCAAAAACCAGATAGGTAGTGCATCGCAAAGTATCCAATGTTAACATCTTTTTTCTTGTTCAGCAGGCCCTAAAGAACAAAAAAATACCCAAGAAGTAGGGATGTGGGGGGTGCACGGTGGGCCCCTCCAGCCCACGGACTATTACGGTTGAAATTAATTCGTCGTTTGTGCTGGTGGTGTACGTGTGAGAAGCGTATATATTCATATATAACCTATCCTACATGAACGTTCTTATCAAAGTCATGAAAAAGTATAAGTACACGAAGATAATCACAACATATCTTCTTTGTGACACACACAAAATATTTAAATTTAGGTCATAAGGAAGATTCGTAAGGTTAAGTATAAATTCAGGTATTTTCTTTTTGGTTAATGTGTTACATCATACATCACTATTGCAAAAGGGATGTGAATTTAAGCTCGGAGTTTCATATGATAAGCTTATGTATGTTTTCCTTTATTTAATTGTAAAAATAAGAGTAATTTAATTAATTATGACATTAACCGTTGATGCAATGTACATCCTAGGGGTTAATTGACCCGCGATGTTGATGTCTTTACTCATAACACGATTGGAGTTCATTTAAATAATTGGATCTTCATATATTTCAATTTTCTCAACAATGTTAGGTGCCCTATAGCTGAATGTCTCAATATTACAAATTACTCATAAAACAAGTGTGTAACGTAAAAAGAAAAGCAGATGACATTTGCAGACTTTAAAGATATTACTTTAACATCCAATTATCCAAAAATTAGTTCAATTCTGTTTCATTAACAATATTGGTATACACCTGTTTGTAATGTCTAGCATATGGAAGAACATTACTTCGAGAGTGACTATAGAGTATTGAACATCTGATATATTGAATTTTTTGTTTATTTGTTTGTATATTTCTGTCCCATCAATCTTAATAAGGATAATGAATTGTCATCTCATGTAGCAGTAACTTTATCAGGAGCAAACTATCATAGATGGTAATATTAGGATATTGGTATAATATTGAACGTTCTTGATATGAGAATCAAAGCATACGAAGCATAGCAGAATCTTGTAATGAAGGAGTATGATTTAACCTCAAATATTGCTTCAATTACTAAGTATATTCTGTTTATAAAAAACAATGTCAGATTGTATATGTAATCATTCATTTCATTTTTGCCAGATATCGATTGTTGATGCTGCTGTTTGAAAACGACAAAAGAAAATTAAAGAAAATTACATATTTCTTGCAATCCTCTGATGCGTTTCCATGACGATCTCTGAGAAAATGTTCACCAGAAGCATGGCTGTATGACAGCACTTTACTATTACTGCATTGCGCTTCCTGTAGTTATACATTCACCTCATAGTTAAAATGACTCAAACAAGTGGAAAAAGTACAAGCTGTTTGAACAGCTATGAAAGTTGAGCCTTGGACTCTCACGTACTCTTATTTGTCTTTAATAGCTCGTGAATTTCAATTAAAACTCTTTCGCCATATCTTGTACACGAATTATGATTCCTAGTAGGTGGACCATTTACTTTACTTATCTAAATTCTCTAACACCCTCTGGGATTAGATATTGTAAATTCGACAAGGAGTCTCACTTACTTGTTGTGACAACTAGCGTTCATGATGCACTCTTGGAGACAAAGCAGCTCCACTTTTTTACAAAAATTACTATTATGCATTGAATATGAATAATGGAAATCCATCAGTTTGCTTTTTATTTTTTACAAGCTCAACAATTTTACCGCCTAGAGTACGGCATTGTCCTGTTAAAAGATAACGTCGAGAAAACTTCTTGTTTTTTACTGAAATATTATCAACGAAAAATGGGAATTGAGAACAGTACAGGTATACAATTCTGTTTACTGTTAGTTATACAACTTATTCAAATTCAAAAAAGTTCAGAAATAAAATAACTGTAGTTTTTTAATATAATGATGATTGTTAAAGTTAGACGCTGTGTTCATCAAAATACTCCTGCGTAACAGAGAGTATATACGGCGACTGTAACAGTGCTCATTTTGACGTGGTTACAAATAGAGATGAGTAATCACCCTAACCTGGATATAACTGACTGTTTTTCTCTCAGTCTGTCTTGCATTTCTATCAATCTGTCTTGTATTAGCCCAATACAGTTGGAACCATTCCTAAACCCTGCCTGGACCTGAATGGGACAGGAGACATGACACTTTTGATGAATTCGCCTCAATTCTGTAAGATAAAAATTCAGACATCTGCTCGATCAGACAAAAATCGGACATCTGCTCGATATCGCATCGTCTTCAAGTGAAATTTTGATGGGTTGATAGGTGCAGCAACGAGTCAAATGCGAAAAAAATCACTCGAACATGACGTTAAATATAAATATCTTATGATAATCCTTGATATATATTTTTTGTTGAGAGATTTCATAGTTATAGTAAAAATTAATTGAATTCATTACTTGCTTCTTGACGCTTTTATTTAGTTTTGATTGCAGGAACAATCGGTGTGAAGTGACTGTGTCACTTTTCGTTATTATACCTCAGCGTGGCTACACCAAACTGTCATGGGTGTGGACAAATTCAACATTAAGCTACCAACACAGATTATTACAAATTGAAGGACATTTATGATGCCGCTTAGAGTGACAGCAAGAGTAAATCAAAAAGTTAGAGAGGACATAATTGATATTTCAGCCCATAGAGACATTTAATGATCACGATGGTACGATCTATGGCTGACCCTCTTTCTGCTTGACATCAACTGCTTTGAAGTGGGATAGTGATCAAGCTGTTTCGTGTGCTAAAAATGCCCAGTGCATCAACGGATGGAATATAGATTTAGTCAGTCGGTCTGCTTATCGACATGAATGAATCCTAATATGTCTCGAATCAAAACACGTCATGTGCTTTACAACATAAGGGTAGGATATTTTTATTTTCCTACTTGTTTACTTTTAATTCATAATTCTTGCAGTTGTTCGATTTAAACTATGTGATGATGAAGTTTCTTGATAACACATTTTCAAATAGGATAGCGTTGTACTATCACAACATAAGACTAGTGCGCGGGTGTTTGATAGCCATCAATTCTACAGAAAGGAAGTAAGTAACAGATTGATCATTCACTCGTATCACTTAATCAAATTTGTGTCATCAACTTCAGCATTCGTATAAGACTAAGAGTTACTCTCCTTCTAATGGAGTGTTTTTGAAAGTGATGTACATCGTTAGCACATTCAGGGTCGATTGTACACTACGAGAACCTAGATGACGTACCTTTAAAATTTGTTCGAAAATCCGATTTTTATTAACAACAGCCATAATCATGCTAAGATTTCTTCATCTTCATGGTCATGATTGCTGGAATGATTGTTACACGTGATTGGCACCGCTGGCTGCCATTTTGCTTCATTCTAGCATGTAACAATGAATAAACCTCACTGAGTTCTAACGGGTTTGCCTGTCCTTCAAGTTTTTGGAATATATTTAGAGTGCAGTATTTCAATGTATTTTCATTGAAAGGGGCACTTTGTGCCCCTTTTATTAAAATTGAAGGGCATGTTTGACATTTTAGGGGGCAGTGTTGATGTTGGTTTTGCCCTCCCAGGAAGCGCCTAAAAATCATTACGATCGTCATTCAGTTAAGTTGCGTCGTTTGAGTGGCATGTAAACCAGTACTATCATCGACATTGTCAGCTTGTGATGTGCGCGGCTGATCTCCATCTTCTGTCGATTTGTCACCTACAGGATTGCTCGACTCAGAATTTGACGTGTTTGTTCCCAAGAAGACGGTTTGGTTCAAATCCATGAAATACGGCTAGTTTTCAATCGAGTTCGAACCCACAACATACGGCACCAGTCGCCTAGTGGAGAGGCAACAGACAGAACCGCTCGGCTAAATCCCAACTCTCAAAAAAGAGTGGTTTCAATAACCTGCTAAGTTGTTACATTTTTCTGACTGCGACCGCTCCACACGTTGTAGAGTTCGTGAAGCACCCACGCACGAACGCTCACTATCACACATCGCACACACAAACTTTATCTAAGCGAAGCAATGAATACATCGCTTAGACCGGGCGAACGACAGTCTCGGGGACAATTCTGTCCACCAGCAGAGCTATCAACCCTGGGTAGAAAATACGGCTAGTTTTCAATCGGGTTCTAACCCACAATATAGGGCATTAGTCGCCTAGCGGAGAGGCAACAGACAGAACCGCTCGGCTAAATCCCAACTCTCAAAAAAGAGTGGTTCAATAACCTGCTAAGTTGTTACACTTTTCTGACTGCGACCACTCCACACGTTCGTGAAGCACTCACGCACGAACGCTCACTATCACACATCGCACACACAAACTTTATCGAAGCGAAGCAATGAATACATCGCTTAGACCGGGCGAACGACAGTCTCGGGGACAATTCTGTCCACCAGCAGAGCTATCATTCCAGGGTAGAAAATACAGCTAGTTTTCATTCGGTTTCGAACCCATAACATAGGGCATCAGTCGCCTAGCGGAGAGGCAAAAGACAGAACCGCTCGGCTAAATCCCTATTCTCAAAAAAGAGTAGTTCAATAACCGGCTAAGTTGTTACATTTTTCTGACTGCGATGTATAGTGAATCATTATTTCGGTGAAATTCTCAAATCCAATTTCTTGCACATATATCAACCTTTAATCATCCTAGTCTTACTAAGTACTTTAAAATGAATTATCAAACGTCCATAAATACACAAATTAAGATAGTTTAGAATTGGAAAAAAATATTCATAGCTTCCTTATAGACTCCCATGTATAGTGGGTGGACATTTTCAGTGAAAGTCAAAGATCAGATTTCTTTTACACATAATATTCTAATCAAGTACAATTATGTTAATTATTCAACGTCTGTATATGCACAAGTATAGCAAGTTTTTCATTGCAAAAAAAATATTCACAATTTTATCATAGACTCCCATGTATAGTGGATGAACATTTTTGGAGAAAGTCTAAAGTCAATTTTTGTCCACATACCAGTTGTAACAATTCTGTTTATGTCAATTATCTTATATCTATAAATGCATAGATATAGTTTTGTATTGAAAAAGTATTACATAGTTTTCTCATAGACTATTATGTATAGTGAATCAATATTATCAACAGCTGATAGTATCCCTTATCATGTTCTTCAGGTCGGTAATACATCGTATTATTGAATGTTCTTTTAGCACGACCAAACATTTTCATTACCTGAACTAGTTACATTTCGCCTGTCCTCTTCGGCAGGCTTTGTCAAACTGTCTGTTTGTTGTCATACCGCTAGGTGGCGTAGTGGTGATGACGTAATCGTAAATATGTTGAAGTATCAATAATAAGCTGATAGTATCAATTAAATGCAAATATTGAAATTTTGTTCGCACAGACTCGCGCAAAAAATTGCGATCCACCTGTAATTTCCGTCCGATCCCTTTGAGGGGTAATTTCAAAATTACAGCAAGTCAGAAGGGGAAACTTGAACATTAACACCTTGTGAGTTTGCAAGGAAGGTCATTTGAAAAAAATCTGAGAATCTTTTTTGGATAATATCCCCCCCCCCTTCCAGAGGTGTATGTGTGTGCAGCTTTACTCAAGTAATGTGCGGAGGGAAGTCATGAATTTTTTGGTGCAATGGGTAAGGGGTTCACTTATTTTGACTGATGCCTAGGAAGAATTTGCCTGCCCAGCCCCGGCCATAATAACTGAAAGCTCCCTAATAACACAGTGACGCTTTAGCATTCCTACCAGGGTATACTCTTGTGTAGAAAACGGGCATAGCTTCGCCTTTCAAAGGTCACTTCAGGCATCGTTCAGAAGTTAACACCTAACGTAGACGGTGTATTCACACAAGGACAGCGTGGACACCATTATTCAGCAAATAAACCAACGTAAGAAACAATATCGACTTCACCGATGAGGCCACTATCTAAAAAAATAACAGTCACGACTGTCATAATAATGCAATTCGCAGATTGTTGGGGCTGTCACGAATTGGCAGCATTTTGTCTTCATTTATTTTAAACAATGTCAATATTTTTTTTTTAGTTTTTAGGAGAAGTACCGTTTAGAGCTTTCTCGACGGGCTTAAAGTGGCACTCCCATTTGGTAACATTTTTAAAACACATTTTTATAGTGCCAACGGTCGATATTTGACGTGGCGACTACGCGCGGATCGTGAGATATCGATAAAAACATGTCTTCAAAAAAGTAAAAGTTTGAATTCCGGTGGCCCACCTAAATTCAGCTTCCGAACATCGAACGTTCGGCACTGGGGCCATTGTCAACTAAGCTATGGAGTACGAGTCTACACTGACGCTGCTGTACGCCACAGTACCACTTGCCTTGGTGATCGGTCATGTCCCGTGGTAGAAAGCCGAGTCTTACTGACTTGGTGATAACACGAAAAACAATTTTTGCTGATTCCACCAGAATTCGCATAGGTGACTAGCCCAGTTACGTGCGGTTGATACATAGCGGCCACCGCGTGGTATCCATAGACGCATACCACGCGCGCGGCGAACCACACGTACTGTGTGGCAGACGACAAAATGTAGTCATCGCAGGCGGCTAATATTTAACACGTAAAAACTTATGTTTATGTGGTATTGCTTAAAAATATAATACGACTGATTCAGACTAATGACAATGACAAAGCTAAGAAGAAGTTTTCAAAAACTGACCTGTGGTAAAGGCATAATGCTGTATATAAAGTCTTCCCAGTGGGAAGTAAAATTGCGTCGTTCGAACTTATTATGGACTCCCTAGAATATCGCCAATCAGCACAACAAACCTTCGGTGGATTTCGCGTCATAATCAGAAACGATCGTAAAACTTCGGGATGTGAAAAATACGCTCGGGAAATGACATGTTTTTATCGATATCTCGCGATCCGCGCGCAGTTACCACGTCAAATATCCACTGTTGGCATTAAAAAAATGTGTTTTAAAAATGTTACCAAATGGGAGTGCCTCTTTAAGTACTGTGAAAACGAGTTATTGAATACTTCATGAATGTCTGACATGAACTTTTTCTGGGTTACAGTGTCACTGGCGATCTCTACTGTAGTGTAAGTGATTTTCAGTATTTTAATGTTTTTTTTAATTTCTTACTCTGTCTTCTTAGGTTTTAACGACAGCCTTTGAATATTTTTCAATGTACGATTTTATAAATCGGTCTAAGATTAAATACATATGTACAGATATTACACGTGGTTCTCTACATACATGGGAAATTCACTGGTCGATAATGTTCAGAGTTCTTTCAAACGTGAAGTAAAGCTCAACAATTCGTAGATCAGTCCTTTGAACCATAAGTAACTTACATGGCTAGTAATCGTGCTCGTAAAATCATCTGTCCTCAGGTTAGACGTCGGCGTAGAGATAGGGGGCTTGTTGCGTGACTCACGCTCATCTCGGAGAACTTCAAATGGCCGTAGTTTTGTCAAATACAGTCCGATTTTCACGCGACTTGCATCAATTGAATCGTACTTCCATCAGTTTTCAAGCGTTGAGAAACCTGTGTTGGAATACATAATCGTCGGATCTCGGCAATAGGCGTGCTCAAACTGAAGCCTATTCGGTAAATACGCACCTTTGTTCAAGAGCAGCACAATTGTCATTCAAAGTGATGAAATACTTCTTCACACGCCGGAATTTCACGATGACCAGCTCGAATAAGCTCAGATACCATCCGGCTTCTCTCGTGCCCCTTCTGAATGCAATTTCATCAAATGATTCCGCCAATTGTTAGGATACTGTGGAGACTTCCACTTACACCGACTTCACGTGACACCGGCCATATTAAAAGTCCTCTTGTTACAAAGTTTTCCTCTCCGCATTACACACGCCAACTCTGGGGTAAATTACGGGTACGCTAGCCTTGACTGAACCGAATGACAAGGGAAGGGGCTCATAGCAGTGAAAATCAATGGATAATAATTAAAGAGCCTTCGAAAAGAAATCACAGAACCTGGTATTCAATATCACATAAAAACACAATCAACATTATTTTACTTTAGTAATCACAATAAAAGCGAAGGTCAGTAATTAGATTTGCCCATCATGAAATATACGTCGGATCATTCAACTATGTCCTGAGTGTGTCATTACCTAAAGTATCACACACGATGTTGAAGCTTGAATTTTTCATAATACCATCGTTGATACAGTGTTTCAATTTCTGCTTTCAAATTTGACCGCTATCAAAAGATGAACATAAAACTGCAATACATGTAGTACCCATGGAGACTGGACCGCAATTTGTTTTTGGCTGTTCTTTTGGATGCGTACACATCACGTCATGCACAACACCAAAGCTCTGAATGACGGCGTTATTTTGTCTTTTCCGAGGGAGTATTATGCCAAGAAACAACAGCAAATTTACGAGTCACTACGCTATGCACGCTTTGGTCACCCTTGTATTATGGACGTCTTTGTTAGCTTTGTTTGAGGGCGATTTCCGTGCTATTAGTAGCTTTTTCAGGGAAGACAATGCTTCGAACTGCGCAATTTGAGCAATGGCGCAGTAGAGAGAAAAACACTAGTCGAGGGGTGAGAGTTATAAAATCTCACACCCCCAAGGACCTGGGATCAGGTTTCTCACACGAGTTGGGGATATGTTGTCTCACACGAGCCGCAGGCGAGTGTGAGACAAAATATCTCCAACGAGTGTGAGAAATCTGATCCCAGGTCCTTGATGTGTGAGATTCTTTTTCTCACATGACCACAAAATGCAGTAAAGTCACATCAGACACGTACAACATTATCCAAAATCGTGACAACTCTGTCGTCTGCCACTGTACTCTGACCTGCTTACTTTGTAGTCCCGGTCCGTGCGTTACTCGTCGTGCAATTGGATAACATATCGCGCGTGGAACGAAACGGACTGTTTATCATCCAATCAGAAATTGTGTAATATTTACTGCAGAGTGTGAGACGATTTTTGAGAGTGTGGGATCAATTTTTCCCACACCGTCGATCCCGCACTCCAAGCGGCCAGGAATGTGAGAAAATTTTTTCAGCTTCTGCGTGTAACTGCGGCTTCAAAATCTGAGAGTGGACCTGTAAAGATTAGGTTCGGTTGAGACATTAAAATATTCGTTCTGTATTCGAGATATAGCGTGGATGGCTCTCGTGTGAGTTCTCGGCGACAGAAAAATTCATTATATGACTTTCAATGCGAGAATTCACTGTTATGATTTAATAGCAATAAACAACATCCAGCAACGGCATACCACTCGATTGTGACCAGTTCATTTTAGTCTTCGTTTTGCTCTAGCATATTTTAGAAATAGAGCCATTATAGAAATGTAATGTACAGATATTTTTTTTAATTCTTTTGTATACATGTTCTTTTATTACTGTCTTTTGTAGTCTGTACACTATGTCTCGTGCTATAATCTTGTCGTTGAGCTTTGTTTTACTGCAGAGAATACTTTTCAGGACATCACAAGTGAGTCCCTAAGGTAACAAGTAGGACGTTTAGGAAATCCTTTCAGAAAGTTCACGCCGCCTGTGGCCATTTTGTTGAGTATAAGCCAGGGCTCGAAATCAGTGGTAGTCCTGCGTCCACAGACTACCAACTTTCCCCTTGGGCTACCAAAACCCATGAAATGGTAGCCCACACGGACTACCAAAGCCTCGGACACGATATTACTTGGTGGGCGACATGATGTTGATCTCTATGAGATGACCGACGCTCATACAGTCAACGTAGCTGAAAACAGAAAGGACAGACTATGACTTTGTTATGCAAATTGAAAGGGCGACAGAGCAGTCGAATTTATTGCGACAAACTTTCAATAAAATATCATTATCTGAACTGATGAACTTGGATGACAAGCTCCGGAAATGATGACCAATAAAAATTCTTTTTCATAGTTGTGTAATCATAATAAGCTTATATCAATCACAATTAAACACAAAATTATTCAAACTACAAAGAAAAAGCTGTTGGACCATCCACAAATTACGCTTTCTGAAGTGTGCCAGATCATCCAATGATAGTGTTCTATGGTGATGAAATACAGCCATAATTCCCACGAAAGTATTATGAACATGACTGTAACACGTTGTCATCCTGAAATTCATAGCCAACTTATTTTCAGCCATGTTTACACGCGCTGATTGAAATGTCGTTGTCATGGCGAACATCAAAATTTGTATATAAGCTCTGCGTATGTGTGAATAGGTCGTCAAACTTTGAGGTGCCACCGTTGTCCACTACAAATGCTATACCATTCTCCTAAAGCTATGATCTGCGGGTATTGATGTCAAATGACTAAAAAATTCACTTCCTGGATAGAATCATAAAAAATAAACCTTTCATTGTCTAGACATAAATAAAGATATCCTTTACAAAAAAATTATTCATTCATGCATGGGCTACCAGACTTTGTCACTGGGCTACCAAACTCAGAAAATGGTAGCCCAATGGGACTACCAGGAAAAAAAGTTAATTTCGAGCCCTGTAAGCTTATGCGTACCTGGAGCGACGGTATGCAGTATTTCTACTGTACACATTGCCAGATAATATGCGATGGAATTTTGCGTTTCACGTCGTTCAATCATTCAGATGAAAATGCCGGCCTTCTCCAAACTTTGAAAAAAATCAGGGTTACAGACTTTGGAATGCTAACTCTTGTATAACAATGACGTTGAAGACATTTGTATTCGAGCTCGGCAACATTTTTTGATTTGAGAACTCTCATCATGGCGGATTCACTGAAACAGTGAGTATTCAACAACTTTTTCCTATGTCCATGTAGCACTTGTGCAAAAATAAGCGAGTCCACAGGCCTATGGCGAATCAATAAATGCGTTTTTCACCAAGCTGAAAGGTTGAAAGATGCGTCCGTCACTTTGGGACGAGCTAGATAAATGCAGTCAAACCCAGCTGGGCATAGAAATTTGCCTTAGTATGACCTTGTTCTGGAGACGACCGGCCGTGCGGTGGAACTTTGCAACATAGTTTCCATATCTGAACTGACGTACTTGAATGACAGGCACAGGAAACGATGGCCAATAAAAACGCATTCTCGTTGCATTTTGATAATAATGCATCAATCTAAATGACACGGAAATTATGCCTCCTCCCAACAGAAGGGCCATGGTCTATTTTAGCCTTGCTACAATATGTGTCAGTGTTGAAAAGGCCATATTGTTGTCATGTTGTCATGGCGACTTTTAAAATTTGCATACAACTGTGAGAGTGAAATGGGTTGTTTATAGGTCACAAAACTTTTGAGTCCAACTGTCGTCCATTACACCTGTTTCCTTGGGCATTAAAGGTGTCCAAGTATACACATCAAAAGACTAGAAAATCAACTTCATGGGCAGAACCTTGTAAAATAGCCTTTTCTTGTCTGGTTAACGAAAAAAGATACCCCTGATCTAAAATATGTATGGGCTACTAGCCAGTGTCACCGGGCTACCAACTTCAAAATATGGCTACCCAAGTGGACTACCAGGGGAAAAAAGTTAATTTCGAGCCCTGGGCAATATTAAACATGAAATATTTAACTTGTAATACTTCTCCTTGTCTTGGCCTGCCGGGTTTAAACAAATGTTGAAAGGTATACAGGGATCACGTTCAAATTTAGCCATTCCTACCATGGAAAGGGGAGATCTAGCTAATCATCAGGATCATAGAGTTTATGGGGTCATGCCAGGTCACACAAAAAATAATGCACCACTACATGGTCATAATTTTACTTAAGTTAAACAATCAGAAATATATAATTTGTCTTCATTATTCTTCCTGGAATGGGGCAAAGAATCAAAATAAATTATTTTGAAATGAACATTATTATACGTCGTTAATTATAAATCCGTAATATAAATAAGTACCAGTGAATTATGTTTTAAATAAAACAAAAAAAAAACTGTGCGCTACTGGTACTGCTTGTGATAAATATAATGGTACATTGGGTGATAAGGAGGATTGGGTTCGGATACTATTAGAATTAATTTCAGGACATAAAATTAATTTGGAGGCATAAACTTAATTCGATAAATGCATAATAAGTTAGTAATATACTATATAACACTTATTTGGAATGACTGCATGAAACAAAATTAAAAATGCTTGACAAATTATTTCTGGTCTATGTAAAATTAATTCTAACACACTAAAATTAACGGAAAACATAATTTTGACCAACACGGCCCCAATATACATTATCTGTATTATTCTTTCTAGAATGAAGGCAAAGAAATTACAATTATTATTATTATTATTATAGAACAAATGTTAAAAGTTGTTACTTAGAAATCCATAAAATAAATAAAAAACAGTGGATTATGTTTTAACATAGACCCTCTCGAGGGTCTATGGTTTTAAATAAAAAATCTGTGGTTACTGAAATGGTTACTATGGCAACATAAATCAAAAATGAACATGGAGTTCATGCTGTTATAAATACACTTAGGAGAGTATTTGCATAGTAACTGGGATTACTTTTAATGGACTCAGGAAAAAAATTGAAATTTTAAAATGCAAATAGGTTACTGTGAAAACACAGGGCAGTAAAAGTGGATACCATATTTTGTCTTTCTAACCCGAAATAACCCTTTGGTATAATATTTCTGTTGATTACTGGATTTTTACACTTGCTATTCGGTCTTTCTAACCCAAAATATCCCTTTGATATAACACATTCTGTTGATTCCTGGATTTTAGATGAAATCTTTGAAAAAATGGTAGTTTTTACTCCTGAATGGTATTATTACATTAAGCAGGGAATAAATTTCAGTTTTTATTTCAGTTTCTATAGTGGTGGGGATGGAATGTCTGGTAGGGGGTACAGAAAAATATGTTTAGGGAGGGAATGCCGAGGTTCATAAAACTTCATGAAATATATTAAGCGTCTAACTTTGAGAGTAGATGTCAATTGATTATTAAATTGTTGCATACATTAAATTTACATTTGGTAAATTACAAATATAGTGGGCTATGGGAACTTTTAGTGGTGGGAAGAGGCAGTGGGAAGCTTGAACTGTTGTGGAGAGTGGAGAGCAGGTAGACCACGATAGATACAGGATGTCGCTGGGCATTACAGTGTAGTGGGAGGGCATGTTTTAGCATGTGCTGCTAGGAAGGCAGTAACGAATAGATCCACTTTCCTCTCTAAAGTTTAAGTCATGGTAGTAATATGTAGAATCAGAGTATAAGCCTTCGAAAAGTGGTTTGTGATGATTTTGTAAAATTAAACAAAATTTATTAGTTAGCTGCTCCTGATCTAAGTATTGCGTACTGATTATCACGTCGAACGAAATAGAAAGGGGTCTAGTCATTTCGCTCTATGCATATCGTTGTGCTGTCTTGCTTTCGCTTCCATTGTATTTTTGCCTTGAATTTTGAACTTTCATCGTGCTATATAACTATAAATACAACAAAAGATTTCGTATTGTCCCTCAGTTGTCTAACTGCTTCCTCGTCAAGGCAGAGATCGCTTCCTGTTGACCGCTACATCTGATTATATCAGCGAATAACATTCAGGTGTAACATAGGGTTAGCGTCATTGTTTCCTACGCACATGCTGTTTGTTGCGCAAGGCGTAGCTACGGCTGGGGAATATGTGTTTCAAAATCAAGTCAAGTTTAACAGCATCTCAACTTGATTTAGCTGTGGGAAACGTATGAATAATATGTTGGAGTGTAGCAGTCAGTTTTGCGAAGACTCTGTTTTACACGTCACGTGACATCATGAAAACACATAGCCTGTCAATTATGTTTTAGAACGAAAGTACATTGTTATCCTTCCTCATTCGACATGCAGCGGACGGACGGACACATTGTCAGTGAGGTACGTTGGGATTTTACCCCGTTTAAATTGCGTGAAATATCATATTACATGTGTTTAGTGCTCTTTTTTCAACTAAATGCATTCAATTCAAAGTTTGCATCAAGTTTGCATCAAGTTATTTCGGACTGGGTAAGTCTGTTTGTTGTCCATGGTACGTTTTCTTTATGAATTTCAAAACCATATCTATGGGTTTGTTGATTCGTTACCGTACTTGAGGTTGCGTATGAAGTGTAATTGCATCACACATGGCGATGCATTGAACTTATCTTCACGGTGACTAGGGTAGGAATTTCTCGTCAAGTAATTACAGATTTCCTGCCCAAAGCAATAAAAAAACTACACGATGGTTGACTTGTGTCAATAGCTTGATAACTGACAAAATGTTCCTTTAATCTACCAATGCCGTAATGGATTGAGGGGGCCGCAATCTTACATTGTAATCGGATGACTCCAGTATAAGTGAAGATTCTTGCCAGATTGAAAGTTACAACGTCAACTATTTTGCAGAGCTTTATCTCATTCTTGGTTCCAGTGACGTCATCGCTAGTTTCATGAATATTAGATAATATATGTCCAAGAAGGCAACTGTGTAACAAGTGTTAAATTGAAATCGAATACGTACGTGATCTCGAACTCAACCATATTAGGTAATCATCGAAGGTGAAAAAGGGTATTAGACTCCATAAGAGCTTTGCACGTTTAACAGGACACGAAACTTCTTGAATGGTCGCTGTACGAGAACCACCTCAGGCGAATATACAAAATACAGCTACAGCTACTGTAGACATTTTTAAAGTGACTGGCATATCTCGACCTGCGTTAGAGAAAAGACAAAGTTGTCAACTTTGCGATTGAGTTTATGACTGCAATGCCAAAGAAACAGACTGTAACATAGTCCAGGAGGTAGACGTACCGGAGTACAAGGGTGGCAGATTGATACTAACATGAGCTGTACGGAACGCTGTCACATTTTGTTGATTCTTTTAAGGGCTTGCTTCGCTATGCAAAGCAAAATTTCTCAAACTGCTTAAGTGCTTCTACTATTATTGGAAACCCATTCGTCATTGTGTGTTTGAGACCTGCCATCACAGGCATAATAATCCCATGACAACAAAGGCCGAACGAGAGAAGTTTTGTTTCTAATCTTCGCGGCCGCAGATCAAGACTAGCCGCATCGGCCCGATTTCTTCACCTACGCTTGAAACAAAAGCACCCTTAAAAATACTCTCAACAATAAACATGAAAATGTTGATTAATGTAAACGAGCAATACTACCATATGGATCTGGACATTGAGTAACTGATCTACGTCATCATGCAACGTGTTTAAGAATTACCATGCCTTGTAAAAGTCATGTTTTTGTTGTCGTCACGTCCGACTTTCTCCGTGTACATGTGAGCTTTAAGTAACATGACATTAAACTGGTCCAATATCACTTGAGAAGTGGTATTAGTGGATGAAAATCTGCCCGTAACCCTTGACGTTTGTCAGAAATAAATAAGTAAATAGATAAAATAAATAAATAAATAAATAATAGATAAATAGAAAATCATTTTTCATTCAAGGTAATACCTTCAAGGTAATTCAGGCTAACAAAACTGCTTTATGATCTCGTTTTTGTAAAAGACAAAGGATAAAGGCAATTTTTTTATTTAATCCATTAACTGTTGTGATAAAGGGATAATCAGGTCTTATATGATAACACTGAGTATGTTGTCGACTTTCAATGACTCACTGTTCAAAGCCATACAGTAAATATCGCTCTATTGCGGGGTGTAATTTTAGGCTACTTTTGTTGGTACATGTATGTGCTCAGTCTTATTTCAATACATGACCTAAATACCGACAACAGTCGACACTTCTTGTTTTTTCTTTTATCATCTTTGACATCGCAGGGTACAGTACTGCACAAAACACAAGAGTGACAAACAATAAGGTTCAGGTCGGGATTCAGTACGCAATACAGACTGTATTGATATACACATTGTCCCTTTTGAAGGTTCGATGACGACAGGCACGAAAACACTTCTAGGGCTTTCAAGAAGTCTTTACAAATGCTCTTGCGGTATATCAATGACAGCTAAATAACACATGCAATATGGATATAGTCAGCCAGTCTGCTTATCGACATGAATGAATGATCGTAGACGTCTCGAATCAAAATTCCGACGTGTTAGAGATAGAGTTTATTGGCGGGTGAGGTCAAAGTAGTATGTCCAATTGTTTCTATTTGGATTTGAAAATTACTGATTAAATCAAATAAAATAAATGTTTGATTCGGAGTATATGCTTTCCAACACCAAAGCAGGTAGGTCGGGAATTTTTTTTATTTTCCTACTCTTTTACTTCTTAATTCATAACTCTTGCAGTTGTTCGATTTGAACTACGTGATCACTGTGAGCAGTTTCTTTATTAAACATTTTCAGATAGGATAGCCGTGTTATATCACAAAACAAGACTGGTGCAAAGGTGTTTGATAGCCATTGATTCTACACAAAAATTAACCCATTGATCCAAGTCTAAGTTTTGGGAGACGAATGTATTATTCATTCTTGTGGATTTATCAAATTCGTGCAGAGAACAATGAAGAAACGAAATTTGTTGTCATCAACTTCAACATCCGTGTATAACTATGAGCCCCTTCCCTTGTCATGGAGTATTTTTTGAAAGTGATGGAGATCTTTAACACATTTAGGGTGGATTGTGCACTACGAGAACCGGGATGACGTTCCTTTAAAATGTGTTCAAAAGTCCGATAATTATTAACAGCAGCTGTAATCATGCAAAAAGATAAGTTCATCTTCATGGTTGTGATGCCCTATGAAACTGTTTTCACGTGATTGACATCAGTTGCAATTATTGTGCTTCACTGTAGCATGTCGCAATTAAATAAACCTCACTGAAGTTCTTAAACGGGTTTGCCTTTTCTTCACATCTCACGTTTTCTTTTTGTAACAGTTGTATATGTTTTTGTTTTTGTTCTTGTTTTTTGTATATCTTTTTGCGGGGGGGGGGTACAGTCTTTCACTGCATGCGCATTGAAAGGCGCACTCTGTGCCCCATTTTTCAAAATTAGGGGCAGTGTTGATGTTGATTTTGCCTTCCTAGGAAGCGCTTCCAAAATATCATTACGATTGTCACTAAGTTAAGTTGCGTCTTATAAGCCGTATGTAGCACCCGCACTATCATTGACATTTTGATGGTTGTCAACCTGTGATGTGCACGGCTGCTCTCTATCTTCTGTCGATTTGTCACCCATAGCTTTGCCAGACTAAGAATTTGACGTATTTGTTCCTCAGGATAAGATTTGGTTCGAATTCGGTGGTTTAAATCCATGAAAATATGCGGCAATCACATGATTGTGTTTAATTGCAACCGAAATCATCACTGCAGCATTCATTCCATGATGCTGAGGCTGGAATTTTCCGCAATTCTGTCATTGATCCAGTGTTTCAAGTTCTGCTTAGAAACTTTACAGCTATCAAAACATGAAAATAAAACTGCACTAGTATGCATGGAGTGTGACCTACAACTACGTCGTTGGCTGTTCTTTTGGACGCGTACACCGTACACTCCATGTCATACACGTCACCAAAGCTGAATGACAGGTGATATTTTATCTTCTCCGAGGGAGTATTTTGACTAGAAACAACAGCAAATTCACAGGTCACTACATAGTCTGGCAGAGACCCTGCGATTCGCGTTCTTCCCTGTTGGAACACGCGTGCGCCCTTCAGAGACGCGACGCGGATCCCAGGGTCTGGACGTTCCTGCAAGCGACCGGTCGGATTTCTGCCCGGGTACTTTATAGAACTGCACACATCCGTTAATCAAAATGAAATGACAAGTACGTATTCTCTCCGCCCAGTTAGATAGGTGTTTCTTTCGACGTCACTGGCCTTATGAATATTCATATACTTGCAAGAACCGACAGTCGCTGTGTCCGGCAGCGCGTGCTCACAGCTGCACAGCCTTCGAATGCAGGCCCATCGCGGCGCGCACAAAACAAGGCACGGCGACTGTGGAGAGTCTAGTCACTATACTGTACGCTCTGGTCACCTAATATACATGTATGGACGTCTTTGCTTGATGTGTTTTGTGGGCGATTTCCGCACTATCAGTAACTTTTCAGGGCTGACAATGGCTCGAAATGCGCAATTTGAGCAATGACGCAGTCGAGACCAAGCACTGGTGGGGTTGCATTTTTCCATTTCTGTGTGTACCTATTGCTTTACCATAAAGGGTCGACCGGGCGAGTAAAGATAAGGGTAGGTTAGGTAACTGGAACAGACGATTTTTCGTTGGCAAATCGTAAATTTTTGATTTCAATAATGGAAAACTCTCGCTTATTCGCGGC
The DNA here is from genome assembly GCA_001465055.1 of Ptychodera flava. Taxonomy (NCBI): domain Eukaryota; kingdom Metazoa; phylum Hemichordata; class Enteropneusta; family Ptychoderidae; genus Ptychodera; species Ptychodera flava. Next base: position 45,285 of record LD343618.1, on the reverse strand, counting down.
TTAGGTGTGCACATTTAATGGGTAGGAAACCCAAATGAATAGCCATGCCACGGTTCAATGAACGGCCCTTTCAGCTTTGTATTCAAATCTACCTTCATATGGCTGAATTCATGTCAGAGCGAAAATATTCTCTCGATACACGGAAACGCAGAGCAAAATGTGTAATACCACTATATTGATTGCGCGAATACAGCTACTGTTTGATCGAGACGTGGCAAGATGCGTGCTATATTTGCGATATAGCATGGTTGGCAGACGTGCGAGTTCTCGGCAAGACCAACAATTCCATTATACTGCTATGATATGATAGCAATAAGGGACGATTCAGAATTTACTTCCAGGGGGAGGGTGGAGGATTTTCTATTTTC
>LD343618.1:12154-28525 GCA_001465055.1 Ptychodera flava | reverse complement strand
TATCACAGACCTAATTAATGAAGAGGACTCTATCCTCTCTGAGGACATGTAATCAAAGTACCCATTAACAAGTGGGGACTGTGTCATCAACGATGACTTGTTTTCAGTGTTATGGACCAGCTTGGTATCTTGCCAATGACATGCAATTCCATGTAATCAGCCCGTTGTTGATTTTGCTTCTCTACAAGTAAGTATCACCCACGTTGCACGTACATGTACATGTCTGTACATGTCATTGCAATTTTATACTTTCATTTTCACTGCTAAAAGTCTGTATGTTTGGTTACTATTCGCAAATGACATGTAATGCTGGTTGCTGATTTTTCCATTTCACTGTATAATTTATGTGCATCTCATTACAATAACCTTATTTGTTCTATAGTTAGGAAGGATTTCAACGGTTATCTGCACAACTAGTCGCTAGTGCCTCTGTAAAATAAAGGGTTCTTTAGTATTGTGGGCAAATATGTCAGGTCAGTTATCACGAGCAAATGATACAGCATGCGCTTCACACAGGTAAAGAGAACATCTACTAATTGATGTAGCATATGGAGATGATATTTCCAGGTACTGTCAGTAATGTCACCAAAGAATCATTATATTACTGTCACGTGATAGTCACAATTAACATACATTTCATTTCCCCAGTTAGCAGAGGGCAAATATATTAATGAAGGCTATTTAGAGTTGCGTCCAGGGTATTAAGTAGAAAATGTTGGTGTCTTGACAAAAAATGCAATAGACTAATTTTTGACGTACGTGAATCTTGCAGGCGGCCAAGAATCGGATGTGCTGCTCTATTTATTCTTATATCTTGTTGCCTAGCGACGAGAGCTGTATTGGGCGTTCATTATGATCTAACTTCAGACATGGATGTAATGTAAGTAGACAACTGATTCAACGCTAAAAAGTGGTAGTATTCTATTCTTTCTCTCACTCTCTCTCTCCCTCACCCCGGAACAGATTGGAAGCGGATCGGGCAATTAAGACATGTGCGCCTTTAAATGGAAAGACAAATTTTTACTTTAACTTTCCGCAAAACTCTTTAAACCATTCACTGCCCAGAATAAAATCACTGGTCACTGTACAAAATGTGGCGCCAGGGGAGCAAATTACTTGATATTTACCGATATTTTACATTCAAAATGGCCGCCATTCCTGCGTTAATTCTACGGGAAAAATAACATTTTCCATTTTCTCAAAAATTAGCGGGTGGAAACTCTAAATGCTCCTTTAGGTACCAAATGAGCCCCTTAAGTTGTAGACCAAAAAGTATTGTAAGTTTGAGGGTCCCAATATCTGTCCCCAAAGCGCATTCTATATCTTAACCACGCAAAATACTGCCATATTGTTTCAGATGGAGCACTGCTAATGACTCATTGACATACTATGTGTCTTCGTTTTACTACTACCCCAAGCCATGGACTCGAATCTCCACCTATTTAATCGGAATGTTTGTCGGATACCGCTTGGTGATGACGTCATGCCACTACAAGATAAATAGAGTAAGACATGCACGGGGTCACCTGCAAATATTGGCTAAAGTATCCCAAATGTTTTGAAGGGGACTAGCTTGTGGGATAGCTACATGTACGTCCGAACTCTTCGAATTGTCTGAACTGTTAAAATCCAGTTGATACCGCTCACGAATATTGACTTTGTTTCCCGCGCAATTTACAGTGTGTTAGCTTTTTGGAGCTTTTAGTATTCATTACTGTCAAAAAGTCGTCACATGCAAGATCTAAAGGGAAATATTTGTCTCAACTAAGTCCATGAAAGTATACAACTATAGTGGTAACATTGGTCCAATAATTTACCTGCCTGTATAGCAGACCATACCTACGAACAGGTCCAATATATGTGTTGAGCTGATACTGGTAAAAGAAAGCCATATAAGTTGCTGCGTTTCTCACATTTGGTTTTAAAAAAATGAAATTGAGTCATATTTACTAACTACTTTGTACAATAAGTTTTGTCTTTATTTCTTGACAGATCTTAAATATCGTCTGCTGGATAACTGCCTGGGCAATCGGTCTTGCAGTACTGTACGGGGTCTACGGAATTGAACACACTTCATCATTATCACGTTGGGTCGATATCCTTTACATGACCTTGGGTCGAACGGCATGGGGCGTCGCCATTGGCTGGCTCACGTTTGCCTGTCTGACAGGAAATGGCGGTAAAGAGTTTTTGTCAACTTTCTGTGAAAGCTGCATGTACATAGCACACACCAGAGTTGTTAACTGCCCAGGCTTCACCAGGTGTTAATCCTGACCCTCGCTTTCCATACATCTTGAGTCCGCCCTCTCGAAAAGGACAATTCGAGCATTATTGCCCTGCAGAAATACTACAGATTGCACGGCCAATATAATCTACAGTGTGACAAATATTTCCATTTTACAGGACCTATCAACTCGATACTTGCATGGAAAGCCTGGATACCTCTCAGTCGAATGACGTATGCCGCATACTTGTTTCATCCAATGGTCATTACAGTTTACTTGATCAACCGAGACAGACTTATCCATGCTTCTGATGTTGAGATGGTAAGCTATAAACAAACAAACGTTTAAAAAATATCGTGACAGCTATATTTTCAAAATGATTCAAAAGTTTTATTGAGGTTGAATGAATTGTGTAGTGGTGAAATTTTAAGCCCCAAAAGAGATATTGTGTTCAGATCAGTGTGTTAACACAAATCCGACTGCCTTTCACCCATGTGAGTCTGCATCTTTGTTACCAAGACAACATTATAAATCTACCACCTTTCATTGGGTATAAAGCGCCCCGACTGAAAATGTGCAGTAAAAATCAGAGATTACCGTTCTCAATTTGGTACTAGAGATACAAACTGCCTAAATCAAGAGAAATTTGAAATTCCAAAATTCGAGTGTGCAAATGTTTGTTCCCGAGATGCATTCCACCTGAACACGCATACTGATCACAGAGTGGAAGAAATTGTCATGAGAGCAAGACCCAAAATATGTTACTGTCGACATAAATAGTTAACTGCCAATTATAATTTCTGGACTTCCTAACACTTCTGCTCGCATTCAACAGATTCATCTCTACGTTTCCTGGTCAGTATTGTCCTACTGCATAGCCTTCGTGGTCTCCTTGATGACTGAAGCCCCTATGATCAAGTTGGAGAGGGTGTTACTGCGCAAGGATGCATGATTGGGCCTACGATAGAGGGCGCTATTTCCAGTAGGACTTGGCCTGCGTCATTTGGAGTTGCACTTTCAGCATTGATTGTACAATCACATACACAAGCAGATGCATTTATCAAGAGGTCTTTGATGACTTGTATATGTTTTGTGCTTTAAAATTTAAACCTGATCTTTTATATGTGCCAAAGTGTGTGTTTGTTTTGTTATTGCATCAGAATTATCGATTACCGAACAGCCATGTCAAACAGTTTTCAAGATTTAATACATTTTACAAAGAGAATGTCTAGTCGTTTGTAGTTACCACGGTTTTGCATATTGCAATATTTGTGGGGCTTTACAGCTTACTGTGCCTGAACTCGTACGATGAGTAACTCAGACCGAATCAGTGAGATTATGCTTCCTCGAACATTTTACAGTATTTCAATGAATGAATCATGGGCCATGCGACTGAAAAGTACTTTCAAATTGTTGAATGTGTAGTGTTTGATAAAATAAAAAATAAAGCAATCCATTAATAAAACGGTTTGTACGTCTCAAGCTCGTTCCCAGTTCTCTGCATTTGCGAATAGTGCAACAGCAATCTGTGTAAACGGCAACTACTGAGGAAGAATCGCATATTTTGGTTAATATTGTTTAGTTTTTCCAATGTTCTTGCATTTTTAAAACTTTCGCATATTTCGCTATTGCTGGCTCTTATCGTTCGCTGAAAAATTGCTATTGGTCCGCAAAAATATGCCTGCATCGAAATTTGAGAGACTACACAGTGTGTATTCAAATGGAGATTGATATCTCCCATCACAGACCTTGTAAGTCAACACCGTGTAGACTGTTTGGATTTGATCAAATTCACGAACCCGGTGACAGTAACATTTTCCCGTGATTTCAAGGCAGCTATTTAGACAAAAACGTGTTAGAAACTTGCCAGATGATGAAAATATCCCAAGAGTAATATAGTAACATCGCTTTCATTCTTTGAATTCGTTCATCTTGGCCGAGGCTTTGATTTATTCGAACACGACCGGCCCGCCTCTCCCTTCCACCCTATGCCACTCATCTCTCTCTCTCTCTCTCTCTCTCTCTCTCTCTCTCTCTCTCTCTCTCTCTCTCTCTCGCGCGCGCGCGCGCGCTCTCTCTGTCTCTCGTATAGATATTTGCACGCAAGTCACTAGCTAAGTCGTAAAAAGTGTGCATATATTCATTAAAGACTAGCGTGTTCAGCGGGGCTAAAGTCTTGCGAGATCCAGCAAGCAGAGCGAGAGGTCAGCCTTTTTAGCCATACGAATAACATACCTAAAGTACGAACAAGGTGTTTCGCAGAACTCAAAAGTTTCTGAGTTCTTGTGATCAAATTTTAGTTAAATTTGTATTTTTTCGACAATATCCCCTCTTAAAGTGACAACTCAAAAAGTCCTACACTCAATACCTCGCAACCATAGAAAATATAACAATAGCATGACAAGACTTTGGCTTTTTAGTAGCAACTTTATTGGCAAAAAGGGCAATATAAAAACCAAAAATAATGAATTTCAGCTGACTATGGTCGCTAAATTTCAGTAGGCACTGGTAAATTTCAAAAGAAGCAAATACTTTTGCATCGTGTGAGCCCAGGAGTTCACTTTGTAGAAAAAATAGTTTTTATATTCATAAGCAAAACAAATGAACACGTCCAGGACCATTGTGGATTGTTTTTCTCCAATGTTTCACGCAAAACAGTTTGTCGAATTGTTTGGACAAATGAGATGATCTAAATGAATTGAGTAAAAAATCTCATGATCGGAAGTCCCGTGATTATCATCAGGGAATCGTTTTGTACTTAATTGGCCGCCATATTGTTTGGTGCGTCGTTCGGTTTCAATATAAATTAAATATAGGCACAACAAGCGTTGTCTTCTTTTTGTGATTTCTGTAACTCCAAAGTTTAAAAACGACACAGATTACTGCCGGTACGTGTGGGAGCTCACTGCCGAAGATTCAAATACATGATTAAAGCAATACTTCTGTTTTGCCCAGAAAGATGATTTTTTCATTATCCTATCGTGATTAAAGCTAAATCTACTTCCTGTTCACTGCAAGCGAAACAAATTAATAATTCTACGCAGATTTATCACCCAAGTGTTAAATGTAAATGAATGTGAAATGAATTTAGCCACATTTAAAGTTCAAATAGCCGTAACCCTCGATAAGCTTTAAGGCATTCAGTAAATACAGGTCCTTGTTCTACTCCTAAATTCGTGAAGTGCCCTGTGTTTAGCCTGTCAAATGTTAACGTTGAACTCGAACTTGAATTCCCTTGTCAAGAACAACATTGCAATGTGTCGTTAAGGCTTAATTCAACATTCTTTTCGGAGAAGATTAAGAAAAATATTTCACTCACGGAAAAAATAATGAGAATATGAAAAAGTTACGGTTACTGAATGAAAATGTCACTATGGCAACAGTGAGGAGTTAGTATTCATATTAGCATATTCCCATTAGCGGAAGTGGAGTTTCTACGGTCTATGCTTTTAATCTAGCTAGACCAAAATAAGTGAAAGTCCTTTATCGTTAAACTGAACAATGGCAGCTAAAGAAGTAGAACTATCTGGAGCATGCGTAGAAGTCGATCTGGTATATCAATTTTGACACGCCCTAAATTAATTTGCATACTCTTCAATATGAGGACAGGAAGTGCTGTTTATGCAGGCATGTCAAGTACCTTATATAACACTTTACATTATCCTAAATTGACACTTAATATTACCAACATTGTTCTAGTTTGCTTGACAAATAGATTTGGAGTTTCGCGGATTACTGAAGTGGCATGCCACGCGTTCCATCGGTACAATGAAATATACATAATTTGCATGTCAAGGTGGTACAACTTATTGCAGCGTAACCTAGCTGCCTCATATATACACGTGTAAAATCTCCACCTATTGAAGAAATAGACTTACGTATACGTATTTACGTGCATCAACTGTAATGTTGAAACAAGTTACGAGTTCTAACGACACCGACGAGTTCGAAGAGTGTAACCCAATTGAGATCTTGTTAAAAAAATACATACATTACATAAAATATATATATCCTCTTTTGTATATGAAAATTTAGCTAATTTATCTTCAGTCGATTTTGTCTGTGCATGAATTAAATACAGGGACAGAGAGAGGCTATGTAATACCATTGAATATCTACTAGAAAGCGAAACAAGAAATAATTTCAAGAGAGATTTGCCATTTTTTAATTATGTTGAGAGTTTTGTGTCACACGACTCGAAAAGTAGAGCAAAAACTAGATGTTGCTCACTTTCATTACCAATTCAACGATTGAACTTGAATGAACAACTGTACTTTTGATTTATAAAAAACGGGCTAGCAATTTCGTTATCCCGATTTTTTATGGACTGTGGCCAATTTTTTCTTCACGAGCGCAGTCTGAGCAAAAGCGGGGATTTAAAACTTTCATTTTCGAGAAAATGTAATGTCAAAGGCAAGATTGCTCGTATGATATTCTTTTGTTAAAAATCCTGAAATTTGTAACGTACTTATGTTCTATTGAATGACCCTTACAGTTAAATATGTAACCTTGTTATGATGTCATGTTTCTAGTGCATAGCAGATGACAGCTTTATCTTATATCATTACAATTCCACCTAAATCCTAAGAACCTGATCGACTGCCAATTTGCGTGCATTATGTAACGAGGAAGGCGTATGATTTCGTAGAACATGGAGAGAAAAACGCGATGGGACATGTTTCTGTCATTGTGAAATATTTTGAGAAAAGTAAATGATTACACCATCACAAAATACACTTGATGGAGTAAATTGTCTGATAATCTACTTTCCTGCACCGTGAAACGAACATTTGTCCTTGTAACAATGTGGTAATATTGTATTATTTTTTGACTGCTATAAGGGTATGACGCCGACGGAATCCACCTCTTTCTCTTAATTTGCGAATACATGCGTGTCCCCGAAATAAGGTGCTGTGATGTTAATCTTCAGGATATTCTCCAATAAGCTGCAGGTGTTTTAATCCTAGGAAGTGAATATAAGATTATAGATCAAAGTACGGTCTCATCCCTGATATGTAAACACACATAAAAACAGACGAGCTGGTAGACCAATAGGTGGATGGATGGATGGATGGATGGATGAATGGACGGATAGATGATGGCTGGATTGATGGATGAGTGGGTGGATGTATGGGTGGATGGGTTGGTGGATGGGTGGAGGATGGATGTGTGGGTGGATGGATGGATTGATAGACAGATGGATGGATGGATGGATGGGTGAGTGGATGGATGGAGGGATTGATTGGTGGGTGAATATGCAAATATAGTTAATCGACTGGGGTAGAAACATGAATACACACATAGAACACGTACAACCGCGGTTACTGAACATCCATGCGTGCATGCATAAAATGTATACATTCATGCATGCGTACAGTACATACATCTGCGTACGGATTGATCGGCACACAGACATACAGATACAGACAGACAACATCGTACATACATACATACATACATACATACATACATACATACATACATACATACATACATACATACATGTATTACATACATACATACATACATACATACATACATACATACATACATACATACATACATACATACATACATACATACATACATACATACATACATACATACATATAATATACATAGAACACAAGTTATATTTTTTCGTTTTATCTTACCAGCGACTGCTGACTGGAAACCAGCGTTGTAATCAATCGCCACTTCGTTATGTACATAATCCGTTCGATCATCTGCAAAATAGTCATTTATATCTGGTCCTCCGATCACTGCTCCGTACAAAACATGGGGATTCGGGTCTGGTGATTTGTAGCCACGTTCTGAGTAACCACAACGTGCTGGTGGAGTGGGGCAAGAGCTGAGAGAGAGAGAGAGAGAGAGAGAGAGAGAGAGAGAGAGAGAGAGGGAGAGAGAATAATTGTAAAAGCTAAAATGATGACAGCGTTCTAACTCCAGAACAAATCTTTGCTAGCCCTGGCAAATAATATGGTGAAGACGAATATATGACGTCACTATACGGTAAATGTATACATAAATTACGCTACAGTAGGTTATAAACTCGCAAAGGGGCGGCATCAATATCACTTTGAAAGCGAAGAGGAAGCGGCGATTCCGATGAACAATTTAATTATGCCTTCTGGCCAAAAGATGAATGCATCACATGTTTGGTACCATGTAGTAAGATGACCGTGCAAAATATTGACAGTTACCTGCCCCTGTGGTGGGGTTTTACCGGTGGGTTAACTCCATAACCGACGAGAAAACTTCTCCCTGTATCCCCTAAGATATATCCAATTTGACCTTTGGCCCATGGCCTGTAGATGTTTGGTTTGATTCCGTACTCAGCTGCTACCAGCGCTATGAAGGACGTTGTAGCTGAAACGACAAAATTATGATTGTGGTCTTGGTCATTCTCCGTGCGATGATAGAAATGTTCTGCCAGGCTGCATTGATAACGGGCATTTAGTTTTGTAAACAAATTTTCAAATTCTGAATCTTTTGTGATACGTTCCTAATGTCTGCTTTGTGTGTAGACTCATTCTGAAAGTTTGTGGAGCAGATGAAACTTTCAAAGACCTCCTGTTTTTTTTGTTAAATTGATAAATTTAATTTTTCTCATTCGGACATGGTAATTTCTGTCATTGTGATTTTTAAAATATCATATGCTGGGTAAATTATCAGAACTAAGATTTTCACCTTGACCTGTAACTAATATTCTTGAATTAGAATTAGATCTTTCATCAGTTTCGAGTCTCTTACTACTTTAAGTTTCAAAATCAAGGCAAACGAAGACCGAAAACGCCCGAGGCTGGTGTTTACTTCCAAAATTTTGATACAGGTGTGCCGCCCAAGTTGAAAATACATACCCATAAATATTCAAAAAAGATATACCCTTTGTTAGGGTAATTCTTATCATAATTTTACTTCATGTGAAGATTCTCCTCTGAAGTGTGGGGACATATCCTTTGATACTGACCCATATTTAGGCCTTGTTGGATGTACAATTTTCCACTCAGGTTTACGTAATTTGTGAAAACGTAACCCATTCGGGCGGCACACTGTATACCTTTCTATGCGAGCGCCCCCGGGCGACAGCGCCACTTACCGGCATATCGCAGAGATCCCCACTCACTACGAAACACTAACCCGAGGGGAGTGTATGGTAATCGTGCACCCGGCAACCAATTATCGATGTATGCTGTAGTTTTCCGGTACGATAGATCGTGTTTCACGAACTTGTACAATAGTAACTGGAAAGCAGACAAATGTTATGCGCATGTTTAATGAGTTAAACAAGTCAAAAAGAAATTTGTTTAATCATAGACAGTAGAGTGGGGAAGACTGTCTATGGATTACTACTCAAAACTCTGAGTATGTTTAATAGATTTCACTTGATCTGGAAACGAAAGTTAGCACAGTTGAATGCCATGGCGTGTCTGTAAAGTCACGCCCAAACTTGTGACGGCGCTGTTGTGTTAAAGATTTTACCTTCGTCCAAACATGGCTTTTCAAGTGGTAGAGCTGAACCTAATTTTGTGTGAATAATGTTTTTTTGAGTAAAATAGTATGACCATTTTGGTTCCAATTCGTTCTCTTTTAATTGCAGACGACGACAACGATCCTGAACTGTCGATTACAAAAGGAATAAAAAAGTAAAACAGTTTTTCGTCCCTCCCCTGATACCGGAGACTTGCACCAAGGACTCGTAAAAAGTCTGAACCGCTAAAAATGCGTTTACAAACATTGAAGTGACTCTAGAATTAGCCACATTCAGTCTGTACCAGCAGGCAGATATGAATTCCTCTCACCCTGAGCCCGCCGAGGGCGTCGTTCCAACCATACGAATAGGGCCGACCCTGATTTAGCTGATAGTAGTTGTCGATGGCGAAGTCTAGATAGTGTTGTTCGTCGGTAGCGTAGTGAAGCCACAGCGCCGCGAAAATTAACTCATCCATATATCCATTGGAGCTAAGAAACGTTATGTAAAATATAAGTAGCAAAAAACTCTATATTTTCCAGAATGTGTTTTCGTTAAAACTGGTTTCAAAGTAAATATATAAATAAGAAACATTACACAAAGTATCATAATGTGAACCGCAGTCATACCGGACATTGTTGCACTCAATGTAAATTTGTGATATGTTAAGAATCAAGGGATGGCAATATGACGAGGGAATCACAATATTATTCTGGAACACCGTGAATGTAGCATTGATCGACAGAGTCACTATCGATTCGACAAAAGATCAAACCTCAATCAAGAGCTTGACTTTCCGTGTGCTTGAAAAATGTGCTGTGGTCACACTGCAGTCAGCACTTTCGCGTAAGCTACTTAACCACATTATCCAAAATAATGCATAAAGATGCAAAACGATGCAGCTAATGGGGCTTTAGTAAAAGTTACAAGCCGACTTTCTCTGATGTGCCTCGATCCCTCCTTGTGGAGGCCGTGGATGAACCAAGTAATCGAATGTACTACTCACTCGTAGACGCTTGCTTCAGGGACGCTGTCCGAATATTTCCCGCGATATTCTTCGGCGAATCGCCATAGAGATCGCGACTCAGCTAAGAGTAAATCGGAGTAACTCTTGTCTGGAAAAAAATCACACCTAACTGTTAATGCACCGCGGTCGTAGTACAAATTATCGAGTAACCCAGCTTGCGCGGTTAACGTCATCATGCGTTCAGGTTCATTAAAATAATTTCAAACCGAGGCAGCCCGGAGTAGTTCTGTTCTAAGATATTTAGGTCTCTAATTAAAACATATTATAAATGAAACAATAACAAAATGTAAGGTTTTGCCTCTATGTTTTTATGTTGTTCATATTTCGTATGGATTTGAGACCTTTTTCACATTTGCCATTGGCTTTGGCATTGCAATTGTTAGCATTCAAACTTTATTTTACTGTTTATGTTTGATCGCGTAGAGACATAGAGACAAACAAGTAATGAAAATCAATCAATCGATCAATCAATTAATCAATCAATCAATCAATCAATCAATCACTCAATCACACACGAGACTGAATGAAGCATAATTGGGCTAAAAACTAAATATAATGAAATAAATTTATCAAATAATTATACCAATTACAAGAAATAGTTACACAAGAAAATTCAACCAAAATGTTATAAATAAACAAAAAAATTATTTCCAATTTGAATTAAGAAATTCACTTTGTCTTACCATGGTCTCTGAAAGCAATTGACATGGCCGCCATCGCGGCTGCTGTCCCCGCCACTACATCGGAACCCGGATGAGAAGCGTTGACCGGGTACGCTGGGCGGTCCATCGTCATCGTTTCAGCCGGACCCCAATAACCATGGTCTGCTTGCACGTTACCGATCTATAAAATATGTTATGAAAAATAAAAGAGGAAGGAGAAAAAAATTAAAGATTTCGGAACTCTGTTAATGTTGGGTCAGAGTGTCATAACCGCGGAGTTAAAAGGTCGTGTGCATTTCAAAACTCTGAACTTCTTTCCGCCGTTCACCTCGTTCTGAAATTAACGGCATGACAGTTGCATCATCGGTGATTAGGGTTTAAGGACCGAATGTAATTTTCAATTCAATCCATCGTCCAACGGGCAAATCTCCAATTACAGGATGAGGTACCCATTACCAATTACCTAATGGGGCGATGATGAGATGTCTGGGTGAGTGCCTTGCTCAAGGGCATAACACCTTGCCAGCGTCTCACCAACTCACCATCCATTGATAATACGTCCGGTACCCTAACCACTGGTCCGCGGTGCCTCGCTTTGTAATCAAAATGATGAAACCGGAACACAGTTGCCGAAGGGATGCGTAGCTGCAAATTTTGATACCGTTTATTATAAAGAAATCACCAAGAACACTATCTTGCACCTTTTAATAGAAATATCATACTTCAAACGATACAATAGTTACACTGGCACTCTTGTTAGTCATCTTCCTCGGACTCATCCAAGCAACAACTTTTCGTACAACATTTATTACGGAATTCGTGAGTTGCTGGGAAAGAGACTGAATAAAACATTTCTGAAATTATAAATAAAGTAAATAATGCAGAAGTATCTGCGATTTTTTTACGGGAATTCCAAAAATCCTAATCGACAAAAACAGAAGTGGAGATTCCGAGGAACAATTTATTGATTTTTTCTGACCCTGTTATCGTTTTTTGTTGCTGTCCCGCCTCCGTAAACTTCTTATGTCATTTGAGTTAGTTTCAACAAAGCTAAAAGTCACGGAAGGTCATATTTTATTAGTACTCGGTATTTTCAGAAATTATGTTTTGTTATAAAAGATTGCTTTGTTCTTATCCCCACAATATTTGTTGAATACAAAATAGGCTAACAGCCCAGCGTACACCAACACACATGCTATGCATACAGTTATGAACAACAAATTCTAGTCTGGACAAGAATTCTGTTGTCAGCTGAACACTGGGCAGTACAAACGCAGAGACCGGTATAGTGCTAGCCAGTTGGACACCAGGTGTCGGCCTGGCTCTGGAAATAGAGCAATAAGCTTTGTTTAACCCTTTGAGCGCCAAAGTCAATTTTTGTTGCCCTTAATAAATATACCTGAGTCAATTTTTGTCAGATTTTTGCCAAAATTTTGATAAAAAACTGTGGCCAATAAAATATTGTGTTCGTTTGGTCCAAAATTTTATAAAAAATTACAAAAAAGTTCATAAAATTTGATAAAATGTTGCACTACAATTTGGTGGGAAAAATACAGCACTCAAAGGGTTAACAATAACAACAAAAATACTGGAAAGTACATGAAAAGCTACTGCTAATGAAAGTCAATCATCCCGTACAAGTTCAAATTACCTTCTAAAGTAATTTGAATCGGATAATTTCGAATTTAATTGTCTAAAGATAATCAAATGAAGCGGATGCACACTTTGCCGGCAGTTTCTCACGCATTGAAGGTCACAAATTGTCCTTGTGGGAAAGCCAGATTCTTTTTCTATTCAGGACTCCGCAACTATTCCAAGCATCAGTGCTCGGTGAAGAATGCAGCCATCAATGCTCTTCAATATCTCAGCCCGTCTGAACAAATCCCTCTCCATCAAAGTGCCAAATTACACCCGCGGCTTGGCTTTGCCAAAGTGTCACCCCGCCTAATTACATTGGAGCGTTCACAATGTTTATTTAAGAAGGTAGATAGACTTGGCAGATGTCTCCCAATAATGGCTTCAGTTAATGGTCTGGGAATGATGATCGGCGGGTCCGACTGAGATCGAATGCAGGTCAAATTACCTTCATTTCGATATTCCAACTTATTTTACCCCCAGTTTTTAAGCTAGCCGTATGTAACATCACATTGCGTGTGTGGACAGATTAAGAGAATTTACGTACGTCCTGCAGGCGAAAGCATTGGTCGACTCGTTTGATATATGCATGGAGGTAGGGCCCTTCCTACCTCCATGATACACTGCTGCAACGGTATTAAATGTGACGGTGAGTTGGGTGAATTCTTTTGAAAGCGACAATTAATTATTGATATCAATCGTGAAGGTACCGTGAGCAATTAATGTTTTGGCACGTTGTTGATTCGCCTTGCTGGGGATGTGGGTTGTGGGCTAGGAAACCTGAATCATGGCCTTTGTGTTCATGAGTACATTCATCTAAATGCTTTGAATGGCCTTGCCACATTCGTTTCAGTGATATCATATAGCTTCATTGATTTGTCGTAGAGACCAATGTAATAATTGACATTTCAATCAGGCATTTCGTCAATATTGTCAAATCCCTTGATGGAGTATGCGCCTCGGGGACAGACATTCGGACTCTCAAGCATTTTAAATTCTTCTCTGATCTACCTCCTGTGGGTGTCCATTTTGAAGCCCTTTGAGTGGGATAAACTTTCACAGTCTTAGATTTTGCAAAATCGTTATTTTCCCCATTGAGTTAACTCAGGGATAGTGGCCACTCTATCGGTAATTCCTTGGTAATTTATTTATCTAGTACCACAATATACACGATGACCCGAGATTTTCATTCTTGATTTTGTATGTGAATGGTTGACAGATTCCTTGAGGAAAATTTGAGCGAAAGTCCAAGTTTTTTACTATCGAGACGCATACCACCTTTAGGTACGGTGTACTTTCCTGAGGAAATATTACGATTGATCAAAATTTATAATATTTATATCATTACCGGTACGTGATCTTCCTGTATGGACTATTTGAAGACTTTGGACTGGGTGAAGTTTAGGTTGTTGTGAACATTGAAAGTGTTATTTTCCACATTAGCGTTAACATTTGAATAATAATACTACATAAGTAAATTGAAAATAATTTGTTTGTCTATGATCCTAACATGTTGATTTTTAAAGATCGCCGACATTTTTGGTCATGAACTTTGAAAGCGAATCACGATTTAATATAGTCTTGGGAAATGATCGAGCAAAACAAATTAAAACTCGAGGTTGGTTTTATCGAAGCGCGACTCAAAAATTAAATTTGAAACATTTCACCTTTACTTTCTCATCGGAACTGAAAGTTTCAAATATTCTCTTTCAGCGTGAAAAACAAAACCAAGGGTCATGTTGTTTTAATAAGACAAATATTGAAGCTGCGTATGGAAGTTTATGTATTTTTAAAATTCAAAATTGTTGTCATTTATTGCGTTCTTTTTTTGTAAAAATTGAATTTTCTATTGTCACAAAGCTAATATCATAAAAACTTCGTTTTTCTACAAGTATGCAAAGATGTTCATACTTCTTCGGAATTCAAATATTTGTCCTGTGCCAAACGGCTCTCTAAAACAGCTACAAACAATAACTGTATCTCCGAGTCTCTGGCTTGATCACCTTAAGCGATAAACACTACCCTTCTTGTAAAAATCTGGCCATTTTTGATGTCGTGGGAGACGCACAATCATGGCTTCCGCTCGGAGGTTCAGACGAGCGATTCCACTGCTTTACCGCTGCCGCATGTGAATCAATGGTTCATTGCGCAAGACTATTGCCCGTGTACTATTGCCCGCGGATGTGCCACTCCTGCTAACGTCCGTAGCGCACGTCACAGAGTACAGTAAAAAGAAATAAGTATCCACAGGAAGAGTGAGGCCAGGATATTCTGCGGGCACGAGATGGAAAGTTGGACAGTGACCTGCAGAACACTTTCCATGATACTAACAGGGCCATATTACCTGTTGACAATATTTTAACAATAACTGAACAAATGATAGATTTCTACTTCCTGAAGCAGTGTCGTTTATTTCTCAGTGAGCTGAGGGGTAGATTGATGAATAGCTGCCTTGACTAGTTTCAGCGTTATTACACCCTGTGCGTAAAACAGAGTTCCTTCGATACACTGAACATCTGGTGAAATGCTTCCAGTACTTCCGAGTGGAGACAAAATATGAAGCCCGGGTATTCTACACTTTACAATACGCCTATGCGGAAAAGTATCATTGTCAACGCGATGCAATGCATAGAAGTCTTGATTACCTGGGATGTCATACATAGTAGAAAGTCATGTAACACCACCAACTTCCGGCGATGCACAAAATATGTGGGTTAACGTTACGCTAATAATGTCTGAATCATTGAAGCCCCTGTAAATATCACTCAAAATCCGAGAAGATTAATTACGTATTTTGGTTTTAAGGTAGAACGCACCTCGGGACAGATATTCGGACTCTTAAACTTTTACAATTCACTTCTGATATACCTCATGTGGGGGTTAATTTTAAAGCGCTTGGTGAAAGAAAACTTTTTAACGGCTTAGTTTTTCGAAATTCGAAAACTTTTATTTTTCTCCATAGAGTTAACACAGGGATGGCGGCCATTTTGAATTTCGAATATCGGTAAATCTTGGGTAATTTGTTTCTCTAGTACCATGATTTGCACGGTGACCCCCTATTTTTATTCTTGATTTTGAAAGAGAATTATTGAAAGATTCATTGAGGAAAGTTAGAGTAAAAGTTTAAGTCTTTCACTTTCGAGGAGCATATTACCTTAAAAAAATTACCGCAGACCCAACATGACAGAAAAATATCGAGTATTAATCGTATCATACGATTTTATCATATAGGCCTACCCATGCCGATATTGCTACATCCTAGTGACGTTCAACGTAAAATATCAGCCGTGATATTTCACGGTAAACGTCGAGATATGCACGATGAACGTCATCAGTTTTAGAGTTTTCCCG
>LD343615.1:122633-136027 GCA_001465055.1 Ptychodera flava | reverse complement strand
TATTTTAGTTATTCTTCACCGTTTCATACACCATGATTCCTTTTTCAGATATCTAAATATGCTGCTGGTAAAATGAACACATGTATATTTTATATGAATGCCCCCTTATCATTTCTGTGTTTCACACAGTGTTCAAAATTTAGTTTTAGTTGATTCGCTGCCTTGCTATTTCAATGGCACCTATTCCACTCTGACATTTTAGACATGAAATTTTTAGATATTAAATGGATGTCAAGGGAATAATAAAAATGAAAATTTAACGGCTATGAATGCTCTTGGAATAAATATAGAAAAAGTTCCACGCTTATTGATGAAGACTTTCTCATGGTGGGCTCATAGATCACAGCAGATGACAATGACAGCAGAAACTAAGTAAAAAAATAAACTAGAGCATGATCCTGTGTTCTTAAAAATTGAGTGTTTTCCACCTTGTCTCGTTCCGTAGCGTACTCGTTCAGAAGCCACAGAAACAAAAACAAAAGAGTATGTTCCCCTGATATTCTTGGCAAGACTGTGAAAGGGAAGATGAATTTTTATCGTTAAATCTTTACGATCATGTAATGTCTATGATGATTTTAAGACCAAGAATGCCTCATGGTCATGGCAATTTACATACCAGGGGACTAGAAACAAATGCTGAATATTGTCTTCAGTGAGAATAGTGACTGTGATCTGATATGAAAACACAGTCATTGATTAAGGTAGTGTGCACCTCAAAAGTGAAAGACTGAAACTTTTGCTTTCCTGACTTTCAACCATTCTTTTACCAAATCAACAATAAAAATCAGGGGTCACTGTGCAAAGTTTGGATCTAGCGAAACAAATTACCCAACAGTTTACGATATTTGAAATTCAAAATGGCCACCATTCCTGTGTTAACTCTATGAGGGAAAATTAACTTTTGGATATTTCGAAAAAATGAGACTCTCAGAGTTTTTCTTTCTCCAAGAGCTTCAAAATGAATCCCCACAAGTGGTAGATAA
The DNA here is from genome assembly GCA_001465055.1 of Ptychodera flava. NCBI lineage: Eukaryota > Metazoa > Hemichordata > Enteropneusta > Ptychoderidae > Ptychodera > Ptychodera flava. The sequence goes on along the minus strand of LD343615.1, from coordinate 135,044 downwards.
GAAAAGAATTGTAGAAATTTGAGAGTTCAACTAGCTGTCCCCGAGGCGCGTTCTACCTTAAGTACACAGTGAATTTAATTGCTATGTGAAGTTGAAGCAAACAGTATTTCAGGAACTGAATACTGAAAATCTCTCCGGCATTAATATTGTTACTACTCCATCATACGCAAGATAAATGGCATAATTTTATAGCATTTTGTTTTTGAGGAAATATTAGATGAAAAATTAAATTCCAGTTCAAATTTCTTGTAAATGATTGAATAGTCCAATTAAATAATGCCTTTTAACTACTTCAACTGCGAATTTCTCTGTTCACCGACATTGCAACCATATTTGTGAAAATCAGTGTCCACAAACCAAGGAAGGAATTCATGCATATCAATTCTATTTCACTTTGCCAATTGGATTGTCTTTGTTTTTAATATGAACACATGTACTGTTGCTGTGTGTGACTGTTTGCCTTGTCTATTCCGAGTATAATCCAATAATGTAGAACTTCCTCAGCCATAAATAGTGAGTCTTTAAAATCTGCCACTGTAGTTGCTATTTCATGAGTAAGACCAAAAAAACAGGTTTGTTTCTCATCTTAAGTGTACGTCTTACAAAAATGATGCAGTTATGTGGATTTTTATTTATGTTTTTCACTTGCAAAATGCAACTACCAACAAGAAAACAACAAAAACAGGAATTTTTACATGCAGTGGTAGTTCAGGCATGCAGTACGTTTACGATGTCAGTTGTTCTAAATTGTGCATTATATCACAGTCATTTTTAAATCTAATTTTGTTCATGTAAATATGAAAAAAGCTGGCATGATAAGCCTACAAATATGCACATGAGGACAAGAAAGGTTTTGACCTAACCTTTAACACTTAAACAGCGGCGACAGTTTGCAAACGCTAGGCTCTTTCTATGATTCTAGGCTCTTTCTATGATTCATATCAGGATCAAGAGTTTTTGATGTGTACAGGGTGATTTGGTCTTGCAATAGGTATATGAAGAGAACATGAAGCATCTGAATTTGAGCAAATCCTCGATGGGATAAAAGAATACATAGTGCTGGACAAAAGTCGATGAGAAACTTGTTCTTGGGCTTGTATTGATTGTACTTTGGTTGAACAGTGATAGCCTCAGGTCTGTTGCTGGTGTTTGTCTGGACTACTTTGATAGAAATAATATTTTCTTTAAACCTATACTGCCATTGGTATATAAGAATCCTACAACAGCAAACCAAAATTAATGCAGAATTCTAACTGAAAAAATGTTTTGGCATAGAAATACAATCTCTTGAATGTACGAAATTGAGAAACATGATCTCTTACAATTACTTCAATGACAAGTCTTGTATGATGGACATTATACAGTTTGTACTTAATCTTTCTGTTATAGTGGTCTGCCACTGCATGCAGCTAATTTTGTCATAAAAAGTATGTTTTAGCTAATAGTGTCTTTCCCATCATGCAATGATTCTAAGACAAGCACATACATGGGTATAAATGGTAAATTTGACTTCTTTTAAAAGGAATAAAGTCGTCATAGTAACATGATCTCTCATTGTACCTTCTGATGAGTTCCATTCTCCTTCAGGCAAACACGCTCTTGGCAAACAGAAGCATTGTCGTAGAATTTCCCAGCATGCATTCATTTCAGATCCCAAGGGATTTGTAGCAGTCATGTACAAAATCCACAGATGTTGTTTTTCAGGACATTCTGAGGGTGTTGAATCTTAGATGGTATGTCCTACAGTCACCCTTTCTGATTACGCTTGTAAAAATTCTTTGCTCAGAATGACTCAGGTGATGCGTGTATTCCACTGTTTGTATGATTTTACACGTCACTACACAGTGGTAGCAAATGTTGATGTTGATTTTTCTGCTCAACACTATTGTTTTACACCTAAATGTTACAATGATTTCAACAAGACCATGTTTGGCGGAAATACAACTTTGATTTCTCAGCAAGTGTAATTTTGCGATTTTGCAGGTGACTTTCAACTTTTAAAATTTATCATGCTATTAATTTTGCCTGTTGCCATGGCAACAGTTCCTGGTGAGGTCTGCTGTATGTAATTTTCATCCATGTTGTTGTGTAGGAACAGAAACCTACGTACATTTTTCAGAAAACTGTGAGAGATTGGTAATGAGGTAGTATGAACCTCAAAAGTGAAAGGCTTAAACTTTTGCTCAAACCTTCCTTAATAAAAGAATAAAAATTTGGGGTCACTGTGCAATGTTCGGTACTAGAGAATCTAACAACCCAAGATTTCACTGATATTTAAAATTAAAAATGGCCGCCATCCCTGTGTTCACTCTATGGAGAAAAAAATAAAATTGTCTATTTTTGAAAAACTAAGCCAGTGCAAAGTTTTCTTTCACCAAGAGCTTTAAAATGAATCCCCACAAGTGGTATATCAGAAAGAATTGTAAAAGTTTGAGAGTCCGAATATCTGTCCCGGAGGCGCATTCTACCTTTAAAGGCAGAGCCTCCCTTACTAAGGGCGTGAAGCTGTGGTGGCATTCATCGTGTAAGTGGACACCAAACACACATCATGTGGACACAAGCTCCAGAAAATGCCACTTTTAATTTTTTTTCCAGCCGCAAAAGCGCAGACAGACTACTAAGCGGTCAACGCGAAGCTGCTGCCGATCAAACTTTGTGGTTATATTCAAATTCTAAAGCGACTGGAAGACAATTTTTTAGGAAATTCTAGCGTTGGTGCTGGGGAATCAATGACTGTTGGCGATTTGAACCGACTGTCAATCAAATGCTTGCATAAACTCTGTTTGCAGGATTAGCAAAAGGTGCCAAAAGGTTGAGATCAGTTTGTGTAATTGATGTTACAGAAATCAAACATCGTACTGGCCAAGTGTTTGACTAGGAGGAGAACTCCACTAATGCGAGAACCTGGGATTGAAAATTGTGGCTTTAAGTCTGACTTGGGTGAAACATTTGAGTGATTTTAAAACTCTCCAGGAGTTGGAAATATTTACAGACAAATGTTATCATACCTGATGCTGGATGTTGCTGTGACCAAGCAACTATCAGTGTGTGAGCTAAATCAACCTGCCCACCCTCACCAATCTGCATTTCCTCCCAAATATAAACATGTCTACACTCTCCAAATGTTAGTGCATAGGCAAATTACAGACCGGAATAATCAATTTTACTTTTTTATTATGAAAAATGGCACATTTTTACATCTTGGTCTTAAAAATGTACAAAACGTACAAGGCTCCTGTCCACAGGTATTTCATTTGCATATTTAATATTCTTTGCTCAACATGAAAATGTAGCTTTTGAGACAGTCTGACTCACCAGACCTGGTGACAATTTAAGTAGTTTAAAGCTGGGTCAATGTACAGTTTAGCTGAACCAAATACAAAAAACATAAACAGGAATTGCTAACTTGACACCTTGAAAGCGTAAAAGGATACAAGCAAATCCATACCAGTATTTTGTTGAAATCAAATTCTGATCTTGACACATATTCACTTATCAATTATGAGATTGAATCGATACCAGAGACACAATCAAGGCAAACTCACTAACTGTGAAATTACGCTGATGCTGTAATGAAATTTCATTGCATAGATCAAGTTCTAAAAACTAGCCTACAGCATAGTCCCTCCACAGTGCCTACAAGAATACCTTCCACATTGCCATACATGTACATATGGCATATTGGAAGCTAAAAACTGCAAATAAAATGTGTACTTTGTCCCTACTAAATATTGGCTGAAAATTCTGATGCTTTTTCCTATGAATTTACTCAATACACACATCGCACAAATTTTATTATCTTTGACCATAGACAGTAGAGGGGGGAAAGACCTCCCCCCCTTCCCCCTCTACTGTCTATGGTTTGAGAGAAGTCCAGTACTTGCACAGAAAATAAATTACATCTAGAGTACTGTATTGTCTTTGATGAAAGTGATTGTTGGAAAGTTCTGTGAGTGGCTGTTTGCAGTATACATCAATGGAATTTATCGTCGGAGAAACTGCTAGCAAAGTCTACCTTACACCTGAGGATCTGAGATCTGGCATTCTTGAGGTTTCATTAGAACATGCCAGTTTCAAAATTCCTGAACGCAGTCTGCTCTAAAATCATATGCGTACAATGGGGCAGTAAAGTAACAAGAACTGCATCTCTACATGATTTATACAGCTAGTCTTTGGTTCTTCAGAGACACGGAAATAGTATACTGCTGCATTTCAAGATATAAACGGTAAAATTTACCAAAACTGAGTGTTTGTCAATGAAGATAATTTTAAAATCTTGTCAATAAATATGAAACTCTGATGCTTAAAGACACGCACACAGGCACATACATACATGTGTTATCACATTGCACAATGCATGTTTCTAACACTGAAAATCGTGCGAGAGTGCGATACAGTGATAGCCATCCATTGAGGACAAAACTGGGAGCAAAGTGAATTTTCTAAAAGCCTTTAAAGGTAAACTATGTTTATATTGATGATAACAGTAACGGAGGGTGTTCTGAATGTATGAATATCCTAAGAAGCACAGTGTTCCATTCTTATCTACTGTCTGAAAGGCAACACTGGGGCTAAGATAAATTTAGCTGTTTTCATTCTGTTTTGCTTTTGGTCTTTGCTTTCTGCCTTTGAGCCTTCATCCATTTGATGGCTTTGAGCAGTGTAATTAAAACTGGTATGCTGATCGGTAGGAACAGAGGGATGTAGATTGCAAACCTGAAAAGATAAACAAATTTTACACATGGATAAGGATCACATCCATGGTGTTAATAAGGACAGTATGCTAATACGAATCCCAAACTCTTTCTACATTTAAAATCTTTCTTGAAAGATTACTTCACTGTTCAGAAATATTCAGTACATATATGGTATGTGTATCTGACAGACGTTGACATCTTCTGCTTGGCATAGTGAACTGTTTAGTCTTTCATGGGTATTTGTATTTTGAAAGAGAACACATGAAGAAAAGACTGACAAAGAAAATCTAGATTAATGTCAACACATCATAAATTTTGCTCTCTTCTTTCTTTGACCAAAGCATGTTTTTGATCAAAGGAGTTCTGTGACATATCTTGGAACACATTATGAAATAAAGACTGAAAGAAATAAAAGTTTTATATGTCGAAACTTGATGCCTTTAATTAACCTTTTGAGTTCCAAAGTCAATTTTTGACGTCTTTATAAAATGTAACTCAGACAATTTTTTTTTCTGATTTTTTCCAAAATTTTGATCAAAAACTGTAGCCAATGAGAAGTAATGTCCATTTGGTCCAAAATTGTCAAAAAAGTTACAAAATTTCATAAAAATTGGTAAAATTTTGCTCAAAAAAATTTTGCCAGGAAAATTTACAGCACTCCAAGGGTAAAGCTTGCACAAATTTATATTCTAACATAAGTGAAGGAAAATAAAAGTTGGCGCACTCACTTTTGATCTTCAGGAAAGTACAACAACTCGAGCAAAGAATGATCAAAGAATGCCTTCTCAGAAGATTGGATGGCTCTCTTTGATGAGTGGAATGCCCTGTACAGATTAGCTTCTTCCAAGTAGCCATGAGTCATCTCTATGGCTTCAACTGCACTGTACACCTTGAGGTAAGGTAGAGGGAGAGACAGAAAAAGCAGATACATTTCATATGTATTTTAAGGTTTCCGAGGCAGAAATCAGAGACAGTGGTAGCTTAAATTGTGACTTAAAATACATTTAATGATTCATTGAAATCATCACAACACAGCTTTCAATCTGTACCTGCAACTTGGCAGAAACTTCACAAAATATTGCCGTTGCTAGGCTGAGCTACATACAGAAGCTTGTATTTTCTTTAGAGGCAGTTCAGCATTTCAACTCATCATGACTACTAGTATAATTGGCCATGTTTGGTGATCAGAGACCATTTTCAGCAGAAGTAGACTGGAAATCAAAGTTTACTTCAAAATTTTTGTTAAACAGGTACAAAAAGTCATATAATCCACACAGATTTGTCTACTTCACTTTATTTTTGGTCCTGATTACTAAAACCAAGTTTTGCATTTTGACAGAGAGCACAATGGAAAGTGTGCATGAAATGTATCTTGCAACCTATGTTACATAAAAGATGGCAGTCTGTTGCTGTTAAAAATATACACACTGACAGGCGCATGATATTTCTCAGAAAGCATATATGCCTAAAGCTTCGCAAATTGATTGCAGCTGCAATGATCGCTTTACAGAAGCAGGTGCCTCATCATGAAGCATTTTTGAGATACTGTGTCAACCTCGATGGTAATTATTCAGAAAGCCTCTTTTATGCTTACCTGGTCTGCAATGTCATCTCTGATAACCATGTTACTGATCTGTCCCAGCAGTTGGGACAATGACTGGAGAGTAGATGTTGCTATGGCAACATTTTCCAGCGTCCTGGCTCTAATGATAGAATCAAACTCCTACAGAAAAGTTTTGAAAAGTACACTCACATTGTGTAAATTATGTCAGTGAAGTTTCTGGGAAAATACATTCACAGAACCAATGACATAAAATCATTTGTCTTTTACACGCTATCAAATTTTTAGTGAAATTTCCAATGAGGAAGATACACGTCATCTTTGCCCAGACAGTGGTCTGAGTAAATTTCAAATGCCCTTCTTCAACTATAGAGGGCGTTCTTTCTGCACTGGCTACAAAATTCATGTGCTTATGCACGTTGAGTGATGAGAAGGACATTTTGAAACAGATTTCCTTTTGCCATGGATGAGTGATGTCTCTATGCTCATTTGCCAAGTTATTTGTTCTGTTTTGATGTTGCCACCTGAAAATTCCCCAGGAAAAATCTGCTCGCTAAGTTTTGTTTTATCTCTGCTGAACAGAACATCATAGAGCTACAGTACATACCCAGTCTGTGATACCAGTGTTGTCAGGCGAGGCAATGGTGACGTCTGAATCAGATTTCTGAGATGGAGAAACAAAGTAGAAAAGTTTTGACAATAGAAAGGAAAAAAATTCAGATTGCTCTGATCATGGTACATTCTGAATGTATTCTTTTCGTGTTTGAGGGTCCATTATAATATGTTAAACCTATGGGTTTACACATATTACCATAATTTTATCAAAAAATCTGTTGATATACAGCATAGTCAACTTACGTGATGTAGCACAAGAAAAAAATGATACTAAGAAGAATTGAACATCCAAACCCACAAAAAAACTGTTACTTGTAGGACATTTCTGTTCTCATATTTACTTCAAACTGATAGTATGAATTGCTTTTTTCAGCCATTTGTCTGAAAGTACATGGACACCTCAAACATTTCACAAAGGACTCTTTTCCTCAACTCTTTTCAAACGAACCTGTTATTGGGGCAACCTGTTGGTTCGAGATTAAGTGAAATAAAAAAAAATAAAATAACAAGTGAAAGAAATCTAAAGAACTGCTTGCAATGTGGCATTGATCTATTCTGATGAAGAGGTTTGGAGTTGATGTTGGCACTCTGAAGCCCCTGATCTTTGGTTTGGTTGAATTTATTGTTTAGAAAGTGATCACTCCAATGCAGGCTTATTCTATAGGGTTGGCACAATGTACTACTACAGTGTAAAAGTGTTTTTGACAGATGTTGCAAAACTTTTAGCCAAGCCAAATTTTTAGAGGGGCTTTATACAACAGTTACCCGGCCAATCAGCACACTGTAACCCAGCTTACCTGTTTTGGTACACCAATCAGAAGCCTGAGCTGTGACAGGAAGACCTCCATGACTGACTTCATTTCAACTTCCACCGTCTCTGGCAAAGTCTGATTGGCTTCTGTTTCGGGTGAGTTATAGATCATGATACCGCCCCAGCGTGGACTTAGGAACGCATTGCTCATGATGGGTTCATCTGTAATCAGAAACAGATTCATAATCAGTCAGATGGGAATTCTTTTTTTGTTCAAAAAGTCTTGTCATATTTTGTTCAATTTCAAGCCTAGTTTGGACTAATATTTGGATGAATACTTCCCTGGTTTCAAATATTCAATAATCAGTAAAGTATTTATTTTGTTATCATTATTTGATAGGTTGGTAAACATGGCTGCTATGGACCAGATGGTTCCTCTCCTTTCTTTTCCTTAATAAAATACCAGTAAAGCATACTTAACAGATACTGCCTGTGATGCATATTTTGATAATATTTTAGAGCTGAGTTTTCCTTTTCGAACATTTTTGTAAATCATACATTGTAACAAAGACTACAAATTCAAATTTGTGTCGGAATAATGTAAACCACTGCAGAAGAAAAAGTTTCACGAAATTTCAGACGATTCCATTCAGGATTTTGTTGAAGGCAAACTGACTTGGTAATTATTTTTCCCTGAGCAAACGAAGTCATACTTCAATATTCACATGCCGCTGTACTGACAACATATTGAAAAAGGTGTTGACTTACCTTTTTCATTGAGGATATACAGAGGTGAGTGGTATTTGGTCGGCACATACACCAGAAAATTCAAAGTCGGGTTGGTGGACACATGAGATCCTGTGAAGACATTTGACATTGTCAGAGATTAATTTCACACCCCTCAAAATTGAAAGACTTCAAACTTTTGCCCTAACTTTCCTCAAGGAGACTTTAAACCATTCCCTTTTGAAATCAAAAATCAAAGTCAGGGTCACTGAGGAGAATTTAGTACTACAGAAACAAATTATCAAATATTTACCGACACATGAATTCAATATGGCCGTCATAACTGTGTTTAACACTATGAGGAAAAATTTAATTTTCGATTTTCACAAAAATAAGCCAGAAAAAAATTTTTATTCAGTCCATAAGCTTAAAAATGAGCAAACCAAAAGGAGGTAAACCAAAAAAGTATTGCAAAAGTTTGAGAGTCCAAGTATCTGTCCCTGAGGTGCATTCTACCTTTGAGTCAATTGTGTGGACTCAGGCTTTGCTATTAGTCGCACTTCAATGTGGTACAACCAAGTATTTTTATGGCACATCTGAAGAACATTGTGCTCAATCTTCATCTTTATATAATGACATTTTCTTAGGGGGCCTCCTAGCATTATGAAGTGACATGACTCCCTAGGATAAGTGATTTGCACAATTGTTCATAGCTGGCCCAGTATTCCTCAATCTTGCTATTTGCACACAGCTGGAAATAATTATCATTGAAAACAGGTCACAACTGATTTTTTTGTAATGTCATTCTGTATAACGAAATTCAACCGATGTAAAATTGTCAGATAAAACCATTATTTACTATTTATTTCTAGGTATGTGTGCATTTGTTAAACTTCAGCTGTCAGTGATATTTGGTTATCAATCACCCCTCAAATACAATGAAATTTGCAGTTGCTGTGTCTTGCTAATGCTGATGTGATAGCTTCATATATGTTGAACGGTTCTGTTGGCTGACCTATCCACTCCATGTTTAAACTTCAAACTACCAGCACTTTGTAAAATAATTTGACAAAAATGTCATTGCTGATCCATCATATACAATGTCACTCATGACACTGAGGTTAAAATTAACTTACCCGACATACATACTGTAGCACAGAACAGAAATGTGCAGCATCAACCTTAATGTTTCCATATATTTTGATACAGAAATTGAAAATCCTGACCACTTTCAAAAAAAGACATTTGTAATCTTAGATTTCACATAACCTCTGTCAAAGCTGCAACTGTAAAACTTCATTATACTTTGCTACAGTGGGAGAGTAAACCCTTTTCAAGTCTGTCATTATCAATCCTTTGTTAAACTTTGAGAAGACCATATGTAATTTGATCAAACAATTCAGCTTTGCTTTGCTGAATTGTTTGATCTGAATTGTTCTGTCACTTTTTTGTGTAAATTTTAACCTGTTAAAATGTCAAATTTAAACACCACTGTGCCATTTCTTGTCCCAGTTGAACTTTGAGAAATCAAGGAACAAATCAGGTCACTGTGACATGCACTAATACGATGTGTACTGTCACTGTTGAGTCATGTCAGTAGAAGTCACATATACATATATGGTATAACAAGTCAGGGACAATTATGTTTAATGTATTTTCAAAGATGTCTTCAAATGGTTGGGTCAGTCCATGTACATCACATCCTAAATTAAGATTTTGACTGCTGATAAACCCCCATGTTTTGATTAAGCAATAAACCACACCCAGCGATGGTATACCACGAGATTTTGACCAGTTCAGGACATATGTGGAGTGAACTGGTCAAAACCGAGTGGTATACCCGTTGTGAGGTGGACTTAAGGTGGACATACGTCAAAAAGGGAATTTTTCTCTGGGTGAGAGCTCGTGCCTGTTCAAATGTGCTATTTTTGAAAATATAGCATGGTTATTTTCATTTCTTGACATATCAGATTGCAATACTTGTGCCATCAATAGACTGGTATGATATAATATTTGATATATCTTTGACACTTTTGTAAAAATAGTTGTTTGCAAATTCACATCAAAGACGCCAGTATTCAATATTAACCTGTTCACCCCTAATTCCCTGTAAACAGGTCCACATCCACCATTGCTAACAATGGGTTTAGGCCAAACCATGGTGATGAAAGGGTTAAATAACTATGCATTCAAATCACACATGGAAAGGAGCAGCAATAGTTAAAAACAATTTTGAGATGTGTTTTTTTAAATTGATAAAGTTATTAACGGCTCTGTGACGTACTATCTTGGTAGACAGAAATGAAAGAACAAACGCACAAAGGTAAACAAAAACAAAAAATTACCAAGCTTAGCTTCCACAGGTGTGATCAAGTGGGGCAACACCTTGGATTTCAATACGTATCTCTGACCAGCCTCGTCATACTTCGGGCTGACTGCCAACTCCATGTAATAGAGGACCTGAGAATTGACCTTGAACTCTGCAAACTCAGCGAGTTTCTTCAGGAATGGATCTAGGTAGCCTAGGATGAAATACAAAAACGATAATAAACTCATGCCATCTTTTCAGTAGATTCTGAGAAACGGAAAAATGTGATTTTGGTCAAATTTTTGTTTTGAAAATATCTTTGTTTTCTTCCAATGAATATTGACTATCGTAATGTCTTACAAAGTACGGACATCAATTTCATACAGCAATCATATTGTTGCAATGTACCAGATAGTATATTTCACGCAGGAATAGGAGCATAGATCTGCCAGTCAAAATTTATGATCAACATAAAAAATTGACTACATGCCATGTTATATTTTGTCACAGCATGGGGAGGATTGAAAAGAAATTGAATATTTGAATCAAAAACAGCATCAGCCCTAGATTCAATCATAGACCCTCGAGAAATTTTCTCGAGGGTCTATGATTCAATATACTTGAACCACTTGAGAGTAAAAAACGCAACTGGAGAATGATACAATATGCACGCAATAAAGATCGTAAGAAAAGAAAAAGGCCATCAAGGGACGTCATAAAAACAATATTCCAGTAGCAATTATTCTTACTTCTGATGCCGTCAGCAATGTCCCACTTAGCAACCACCATAGAGGGGTCAGGGTTCAACAATGTAAAGGTCAGTTCGTAACCTTGAGTTGACCTTAGCGACCTCATGCTTTCCACATCAGCCTGCAAGCCAAATATAAATCAAATACACTTCAGATTGCATGAATTCTCAGTATTGCCTACACAATGATCTGATTAATAGAAATAGGCGATACAGTGTGTATCTACGGTGAGAGTCTCGCATATTTCTGTATTTTTTTAGTCAAACCACAGTCCCTCCTTTTGTGGAGGGACCGTGGTCAAACCTGCCATCAGTGTGCCCTGAGAGCTACACTGATGTGTCACTGACACAACATTAAAGCACAGGGGATGACAAAAAGAAATTTCTAAAAATTCCCACACTGGCTCAAAGAGTCTAGCAATGCTGTAAGTCAGAAGGCACACTTCTGTCTTGCTTCTGAGAAGGCTGGTGCAAGATCCTGGTTTTTGAATTTCGACACCATTAAAGCAAGCATCAGGTTTGACCTCTTGCATGTAGCTGTTGCTTATCAAATATGTGAAGACAAATGCAAGTCTGTGAGAATCATGTTTATACATGTATATGTTTTAAAAGTCTTCAAATTGTCTGTTAGCATACTTCCCATAGCAAATGTTACATTTCACCAGTTAATACGAACTTGACCTGATACTGTGATGGCAACATGTACCTGGCAGGGGAAGGGATAGAACGATCTCACCAGAAACTAAGCAATGAACATGACCATAAATACTTTGTTTGGGTAATTATTGTGGTCATTAATGCACACTAATTTTCAGACTCTGAATCATGGTGGGTCACTTACTTCAGTGTGCTTGACTCCTGTGGCCGTTCCATGGATTTTGGCCACAAATGCCTCATGAACGTGAATCTCTCTGACAACCCTTGCTGCCAGTTCTGCTGCTTCTTTCATATCTGTGCAATGGCAAGTGAAAATGATGTAAAATCACCATGGCACTGTTGATGTCA
>LD343615.1:81398-93148 GCA_001465055.1 Ptychodera flava | reverse complement strand
TCCTTTACATGCCCCAATATATTTTGTATACCCTTCCATTGTTATCAAAGTCCTTACAAGATAAATAAATCTATCAGTTTAATTCCATGGGCAATGTTTTGTTCATGGAATGGCCATAATTTGAGTCGGAGAGTGTTTGCCAGCACTCTGAGGTGCCGAGGACGCATCGGCAACACTTTCGGGTTGAGCAATTCCAAAGCCAAGTACTTCATTGGCAAACATTTCTGATGTGATGTTCTCTGGGAGGCTGTCATCGATGAGGTCACCGCTGGATGCTGGGTCGTACATTCCAAGCTCTGAACTTCCTCCCTCTGGGTTGAAGCCAAGTAGAGTAGTGAGATACTCAGCTAGTTCATTCTCTGTCATATGTTCACCTGCAAGTCACAAAGCCAGGAGGGGTGATGTTTAATGAAAGTAAGGAGTAATGGAGAAGGATATATATATTCATTTTTGCTGCAGGTAGAAGCAGGTAAAAACTAGTATGCCTTTCAATTGCAAATTTGATATTTTGAAAAATCCCTGGAATGTAAGTGATGTAATTTCAGGAACAGTTTATGTTGTGATAAAGAAAGATCTGTTGTAGAAACCAACAGACACATTCCATCTGACAAACATTTTCCAAGAAATTGTCCTGTGGCTAACCTTTGCTTTGTAGCAAGTCCAAAAGTTCTCCTCGCTCAATCGCAGGAAGTCCACTACCATCATCCATTCCCAGCACCTCAAACGCCCTCTCTAGTTGGGTGATGGAGAGGCCAAAGGCTGGCCTGTGGTTCACATACACTGGAAGAAAACACAAAAATGAGAGTATTTTTCAGATTTTACAAAAATAGTTCCATACGTCTTCAAACTATGTAGGTTAAAGGGTCATCAGCTGCAACCTTGGATGACTTTTTCAATTTATTTATTTCAATGTCATTGACAGCTGCTTGATATACTCCCTAGTCTATGTTGAGATACCAAGTATTCAGCTTGTAAACTCAGCCTGTACATGTGTAGACTGCATTGTTATTATTGATAAGTGACAAGGTACAATGCAACTCTGGGACAAATATTTTGGTGCTCGATTTTTCACAATTTCTTTCTGTTGGGGTCATTTTCAAGGTCTCGAAGGATGAAAATTTTCATCATCTTACACTTAGTTTTTCTGAAATTGAAGATTTCATTTTTTACCCACAGAATTGACAGATGGATGGCTTCCATTTTAAATTTTAAATATTGATAAATGTCAGGTAATTTGTTTTCCTAGTACCAAACTTTGCCTAACGACCCCCGATTTTTATTCTTAATTTGGTAAGAGAAGGGTTGAAGGCTTCATTTAGGAAAGTTTGAGCAAAAGATTAAGTCTTTCACTTTCGAGGTGCATACTACCTTGAGTACATTCATAGTGATACACTGAAGATCGCAAATACAGAAAGGTTACCAAAAATAATACATATCCTCCGTGTCGGTAAAAAAGAAGCCTTCAGAAACCTTGTACCTTAATAATCTTTTTTTCACAATTCATAGTTACTACATGAAATGCACACAGAAAATGGTGAGATGTTTATGACTAGACTTATGGGACTTATTTAGAACAACATAACCCTGTTACAAACCAAGCTGCATTGAGTAAGATCATAAGAGTTTGCTGTCAAAGAAATCGCACATGTGGACTTACGTTTGATGAAATCACCCAGATCTATCTCGTTGACATATTTGCCAGTCTCCACGTAGGTACTGAATTTCACTTCATTCAACATGTCTTCTATCTCCTGCTCTGACGGATAAAACCCGAGCGCTCGCATCACAAACGGCACTTCGGATAACGGAATCCGGACTGAGACTTTACGTGTGTCCATTGTGTCAACCCCTTGACTGCAATATAACCAACACAACAGAAGTCCTATTAATATTTGCCACTGAAAAAGTGCCTCTTCCACTGTGGTTTAACCTTTCACCACCATGGTTTTACCCAAACCCATTGTTATCAATGGTTATCTTGGACCTGTTTACAGGGAACTGGGGGTGAACAGGTTAAACCCATGCTAATTTAGTCAGGAGGCCTGACTTATATTCACAACCACAGGGATTTACTGTGGTACGAAAAGGTGACAAATCAAAATAAACTGAGCCACATCAGGGAGACCTACCTTCTGATCTGTGCATAATAGAAATAGTCTTCAAGCTCAGCAAAGAGTTCGCCTTCTCTACCGCCTTCAAGAAGGCCGTAGAACGGAATCAAGTCCTCTCCTCCAAGTTTAGCACCAGCCTCTAAAACTCTGCAGAGGAGTGAAGAGCATGGGAGACTTCAGTGAAACGTCAAATTCAGGTTCCAGTGTAACACTCAAATATAGTTGTATGTATACTCATACATGTATGTACCAATAATTTGGGTTTGGTCATATGGAGTAGATTTATGTTTGTCACTTTGTCATCGCTACTTTGGCCACATGTGTTTGTGATTGGTATGTACTAGAAATAAATGTCTTCCACAGTGATTATGTATAAACAATGCTAGATTTTCATTTGTCTGAGAATATGATCTTAAAGCCCCAATTGCTGAGAATGTGTAATAAACTGATCTCAAAATATCCTCAGTTTTTCAAGAGTTTTCTTTGAATAAGATCCATGAGAGACTGAAAAAGTTCATAACATTGCCATGAGCATTTAAACTGGTACGTAATTCAAACGTTTTAACGTCATTTTAGATTTCCAGCCATTTTCAAAAAACTAATTATGTGACAGAGAAATAAGGATTACAACAGCAAAATGTTGGTCATTTTGTGTCGTGCATTCACATAATTGGCATCATGCTTGTTTTTGGTAAGATTACAATGTGTACATGCAGGAAATACTGTTTTTTGTACTTTTCCATGGGGGTGCAATTTTATGAGTGTGGAACTCGTTTATTATTCAGCCTTTTAAAACGTGCAGGCATGGTCCAAATCAGTGAGCAGTGATACTTCTATACACGTCCTTCAGTTAGCACATTTACACGAACTAACATCGGTTTGAAAATAAAATAATGAAAATAATGCATAAAATTGGCAGCTATCGGGACTTTAAGGTAGAATGTGCTTCAGGGACAGATATTTCAGACACTCAAATTTTTACAGTACTTTTCTGGTCTACTGCTTGTGGGGACCCATTTTAAAGCTCTTGAAAAAGAAAAATTGTTAATATTTCAGATTGTTTTAAAAACTGAAAACCTTCTATTTTCCCATATACTTAACATAAAGATGGCGGCCATTTTGAATATCAAATATCTGTAAATGTTAGGTTATTAGTTTCTCTAGTTGCAAACTTTGCGAGGTGACCCTTGATTTTTTTACTTGATTTGGTAAGAGAGTGGTTGAAAGGTGCATTGAAGAAAGTTTAAGTCTTTCACTTTCAAGGTGCATACTACCTTAAATACCAGTAGTTGACAATCGTATTTCAAATTAAATATTGTTTACTCACTGTGAATTGAATTTCCACATATGGACGGATGCATCAGCACCACCTGCAGTGAATACGTACTTCCCATCGTAGCTGCATGCTAGATTTACCACCTGAATGAAGATATGATAAAAAAAACTTACTCATCAAATATGAAAGAAATATTGTTTTCAATTTCTTTTACTTATCTAGGACTCTGAATGTATTGGGTCTTATTTTGACTGTAACTAAAATCCTCTTAACTTCAATAGCTTTCATCCCTTTTCCCTTTTTGCTGGCCCTTCCATGCCAGGGAAAACAATGGGGCTGGACAAAACCACTTATCATGAAAGGGTGAACTTGCTGTCAAAAGTCAATCTGATCAGGATCAATATCTTTTCTCAACACTTTATCCAAAGCAACCAAGCTGGATGTCATTGTTATTACTAAACAAACCCATCAAATTTAAAATACATAATAATTTTTCTGTTTCTTTTTTCAAAATGGAGGCAGAGAACATCGATAATATCATGCAGACTGATTACCTTTCCAGGGTGTGCAATCAATGCCATTGCGTTGTGAGGGTTTCCATCCAATGGCATTATGTGAACCCCAACTTTGTCGTTTGTGATGTACGCTAGGAAGCGCTGCCCATCAACGGCCTCCAGCGTAGGCAACACTTCAATCCTACGGGGAGTAAAAAATAAAAACATGCCATTTGGATGCTGATGATAGTACTAAAAATAAAAATATTCAAGATTTCTTGCAAAAAGATGTGATTGTCAGTCCTTTAAAATAAAGTTAACTTTTCCATAACAACAATTTTTCCTGATTTGAGGAAATCTCTTTCCATTTCTAAAGTTGTTTCCACGTCAAAGAACAAAATCAGAACTCGACAGAATGGCAGTACAAACAAAACCTTGTACATGTACAGAGAAATACATGTATTCTTATAAGAGTTTGCACGTGAGGATTGGTAATATTTGTAGTGCTGTCACGTGACCTCTTGGGCGCAGTGTGTCCATACTTTTCCCCCCAGGATACGTTTGTTGAGCTGACACTCATATCAGCTATTTTTTGTCCCTTTTTTCAAGGAACATTCCTGAGAATCTGTAATCATCTGCAAATAGATGGGCTGAATCAGGCCCACTGTGCTGTGTTCAGGTACATCGGTAAACTAACCTTTGAAGGGGCGATCCGTATGTTGGACCCAGCACCGTCTTTCTGCACATCTTGGTGGTGGAGTTATACAGCTTGAACTTGAACTGACAGAGGAAAGAAAAAAAAAGATTATTTAAGGATTTTAGAATACTAGAAATAGGCAACCAGTGCCCATTGTGTTCCCACTGAAAGATGTAACAAGTTTTGTATCGTTATTTCCTGTGAAATTCACACATAGCTGAGCCAAGAAAGCAGCCTGAAATCTACCCAGGAATAATGTCAGTTCTTGATTTTAAGATGTACTTTAAGTCAAACTACTTTTTTACCAAAAAACAAGAAATTTGATTGTTGTTGAATCAACAGCATTTCCTGTTTTCTGAAAATTTCCAATTTTCTTTTTCAGTAGATCACAGTGACATGTACTGTATTATTTGTATTGTTTTAGATTTTGTCAGAACTTATACGATGGAAGTTAGGAAAAAATAAATACTTTTATTCTTTGTGACACTTAATAATTTAGATGACATAAACAATGAGCATATAAAACCAAGTATAAGCCTCAAATTTTCAACTCTCAAAGATTGTCACTTTGGTAAATTCTTGATCAGATTTGAACTGACAACATACGACACTTAGTCACCTAGCAATGACATCACAGCCAAAAACACTCAGCTAAATCCACACGTTAAATTCTAAAATGTTTTTTGCCATCACATCGAACATTCTTTTTTAAAGGAGAGATGTATATTAAACACACCTGGTCATTGGCCAGTAGGAGGAAGTTCTCTTTTGTGATTGGTGGATACCACCCAAAGCATTGTGGGACAGCACTCTGTTCTATTCTGTCTGTGCTGATCAACCTAAGGTCATCTGTGTTGCTGTTGAAGAGATCGTACTCAACCTGCAGAGAAAGCAAAGTGAAGTTGATGGAGTGAATTTGTGACACTGAAAACTCTCAACTCCTAAAAATTATCAAGTTTGTTACTTTCCATACTAAAAAATGTAGAAGAAAATATTTAATTCTTGCATCCTCTATCTTATGTTGTGTAGAGGATGAATACACGATTGCTACACAGTATAAATAAAGTCATGGCCTGTATTGGTATATTGTCATTGATGTCTGGTTATCACTAGGATCATTTCCATGGTCAGAGAACACAGAGACATTCAAAGCACTTGGAAAGATCGAAAAAATTCATGAAGTATTCATAGAGGTGGTTTCTTTACAGTTTCTTTTGAGAAAAAGGGCATTGCCTCCATGGACGAAATTGCTACTAATGTCATGTGGTATGGAATTACTGTATGTTGCCTATGAACATTCCAGATCCAGCCACATCTACCAACAACTGAAAGCTAGAAACAAAGTGTCAATCACAGTTGGTGACCAACTAAACCAGCACTTGTTTCCAGTTTTGACAACTCACAACCAAGTATTTCATGAACATGAGAAATCTTACCAGTGATCTGTCTTCACCGACTGAAAGTAGCCTCGGCAAGTCTGAGTCTAAAGTCAGCCCAAACATCACACCCCTGATGGGCTTGTAATGGGCTCTTTGCTTTCCAAGGTAGATCCAGGGTTCCTCTACACTTGTAGGCTGAGCTTTGTAGACTGTGACGCAATAGTCGGCATCCTGGGAGCAAAGATACAGAAAATGCTCATCACCATAGCAACAATAGCCACGACAGCATAGTTTAATTTTAATGATCTATGTCCTTCCTCTTTGTGTTATGTAAGCTTACACAGAGAAATATAAAAAAGATATTTTATCTCATTTATCAATTAAAATATTACTTTTGTATTGTTACAAAGAGTTGTGGCGATAGTGGGTATGACACAAAATTTTTTGTGATAAAAATTGCACTGTGGGAAGATGAGCTATGTAGAAAGACTTACTGCTGTGGCCAGCCACATGGAATCATGGGAGAAGGCACAAAACGTGATGGCATCTCTGGAAAAGCGGAATGGTTCCGGACACTCATCCTCCAGAGTGATGGCATCAACAACTCTCACACATCCGTTTGTAAAACCAAGAGCTTTGGGGGAGAAAAGTTGAGGAGAGGAAATATGACAGTGAGTAAAGGCAGTGCACTCTGTATGTAACGATCAGCTGTCACAAATATGTGAATACTTGGTGTCTGTTTTGATTGATGGATTTATCCTCAACATCAGGATGTATACAGATCAAGGGTACAGGAATTCCAAGTATGAAATATCTATGTGTATGTTGGTACAGAGGAAATCTACTTTATGCAGTGTACATGTAGTCTGCTATGTACATACACCTTGGGATAGGGGAGACACCAGCTGAAACAATTCTTTTCAAATGTCAGACACAACCGTTTTCACACTTTGGGAATCCTTACATTAAATAGCAGATGTATTTACAAGTTTCACATACTATTCTGTAATTAATGGTCAAAAGATTGTATAAAGCATGTGTCGCTCGGTTACATAGCTGTTCAAATCTAGACGGCAATGTATCATTGAGACGCTTCAATCATAAGTGAAGATCATTCATGTTTACAGATAATTGGTCAAAAAAGACAACTTTGGTTACCTATGTAGGTTCCCTGTGGATCATATGCAAGGCACCTGATGTGTGAACCTCTGGGAAAGACTCTGGAAGCAACTACTTTCCTGGAAATTCAGAATAAACAGGGAATGAGAACTACTAGAAATTCTCCTGATACAATGTGATATCCAGTTGTACGGTGGCCTGGTACAACACTTCTTTAACCCTTTCATTGCCATGGTTTGAGCCGCTCCCATCGTTTTCTAAGGCAAAGATGGACCTCTCTACAGGAATACGGGGGTAAAGGAGTTCACCAATGAACGGACTAATGTTGTTGACTGCAACATTTAAATCCTTAAACTTTCCTAAAATCTGTCAGTAATGCTGAATATAACAAACTTTAGTGGCAGTATATTCAGTTATTCAAATTTGAGGAAATGCTTAACAACTTTGAAAATGTGTTCTCATAGCAACATTTTGTCACTGACGCCATATCTGTTGTAAACAATTTTGTCAGTAACATCTGGAACAAACATACAAATACACTTACATGTGTTGAGATTAAAACAATACACCCTTGAGTACTCTGCTGTCTATGGTTAAAACCCAGTGATGACAGTGCATGGAGTATAGAAGAAAAGTGTGCATATGTATGACTTAACATTCACTTACTTTGCCTTGTAGTTCCAAATCTTCAGATATCCAGCATAGCTACCCACACACAGGAAAGGCTCAGTAGGATGGGTGGCGATAGCATGTACGGCAGCATCATGCTCTCTATGGATGATCTACACAAATAAAAAGCAAGCATCATGACCAAATTCTCCAGATCTCCGAAAATGAACTAATTTATTTGACAGATGGCAATGAAAACTTTTCTGTCACAAGAGGGCACCCTTCTCAAAACATATTTTCCTCCTCTTCTGCAATAGCATTCAATTAAATGTATGAACTTCATCAAGACCACATAGTGAGTGGTCCTTCTCTCCTGTGGAAATATCTTATTTATGCATATCTAAACACTCAAGGACAGAACCAATATCCTCCTATTGTCCACATTTATTTAACTACCATTATAAACCAACCCTAGTTTTGAAGTTAGATGGATATAACAGTACATGGGGTCACTTACCCTGACTTTGGTTCCATCAGCCACTATGTGGGCAATGATGGCAGTAGACGTACCAATTGTGTAGTCTCTGGTCACAAAGGGTCTTGCCACAATGGTAGCATCTGGTGGATAATTTCCTTCACCAATAGCTCTGTGAAAACAAAGAATTTGAGTCAAAATAAATGATGGCCTGGGGAGATACCACAAAGTATATTTGTATGACTGGGGCTGCATTGCAGAATAGCTCTTGTACAGATGTACTTCCCTTTTCCAACCCTTTCATCCCTCTGTAGCAATGTTGGATCCTTCCTGACAATTGCAGACAATAGGATTTAATTAAGTCAAGAGTATAATAAAGAGGGGATTCTCGTGTCAGTGAAGAGGAATTCATAATGCTGCAGAACCAAGAATTGCTCTATAATCACAGGAAGTCTTTGACAAAATGACCATTTTTCAATTTCTGAAAACAACTCATGTAAAAGTAAAATGAAAACTGTAACAAGATTCAAGAATTTCAGGCAAAAACTACGGTACTCACAATTTCTGAGCAAGGTCTGGGATGTATTCAAATGACAGTGAATTTATGGGTCCAACGTCAAGGTCACTGTACCAGTTTGACATCCTGAGATGCCAGTCGTAGAATTTAACATGTCCCAGCACATCGCCTGTCACAACATAGCTGTAGAAAATGGAACAAATATTATCCATAATATTAATCAACCTCTTCAAGAAAATCGTAAATGCCCGTATTATGAAATTACTGTCTCATATTGAAATAATGTATTGGCATGAACATAAATGTTGCAGTATCATGCACACAACTGTTACATTTTTGGTTGATATTAAAAAATTTATCTTGCCTTTTTAAAAACAGTAAGGCACAACATAACTGACTTTGACAGTCATGACGAGATCTGTTGCACTATAGTCACTTTCTAGATTAGCATGACTTTACAATTCTGCTGATCCCATTTTTGAGTAAAAGGGTCCAATCACTATGGGATTTCACTAAATATAACCATACCGTAGATGGGATAAATTGCAATAGCATTACCCCTGAAAATAATGTCCCACTCTGAGAATCTGATAGTGTGCCATGGAAATTGAACACTGATGAAACGATGTAACAATGGTACAAACAAGTACATATGGATGAATGCATGCACAGGAATACACATAGATCTCAGTACATTGCATGCATATGGTTTTGTCTGTACCATGATCAATTCAGATTCCTGGTTCTGGCTATTTATTCTTTAATCTCTGCTGAATGTTTCAATAACAAAGGGGCATTTCATACTCACTTTTCTGTAGTTGTGAGCACAGTTATTCCTCTCTCCTGAAGACGGACAAGTTTGAATGCTTTCTTGTTTGGTGATGGGTCTAGATTAGGTGCTATGTGAGTACAAAAATGCATAAAATTATTATTTTTTGTTGATGGTGTCATACTGTTTGCAACAACACAAGTTTGCAGTGGTTTGCAGTACAGTAAATCCCATGAGAAAGCACACAACAGATCACTCAACTTGCAGTCCAATCCACAGTCCACAGTATATGTTTAGGAGTTTAGGTTCAAAACTTGCCCAAATGTATCGATATCTTTGCTAATAATATATTTCATACTTCCCAAGCTCCAGTAGGAACATATGAATCAAAGAAAGCCTACGTACATGTAAACAGTATAATCATCTTATAAAAACAGATCAGACTCAATAAGTGAGATCTATTAGCTATTGTGGCTTCTTAGAACTTAGGTGTCTGATAACCTAGAGCAATGTATGAATCGTAATACATGTGTTGACTTACGTCCTGATACTGGTCTATTGTTATCCCACACAACGATGTTCCCGGCTGATGTTGCTGTGTATGCTTTAGTAGTACCACTGACAAATATCGATTGGCTGTAATTTCCGACAGCTCTGTTGAAGTCCTGGTCCGTCAGTGGTGGTGCAAAGTATTCTAATTTACCATCAGTCTGTGATGGGAAAAAAAGTTTAATAGTTAATACCATCTGTTACTGCTGGTTGCAATTGTGAATTTGAATGTAAAATTGCAAAGTGTGACCATGTCACTGATAAAATCTTATCATGAATTGTGCCATATATGTGTTGTAAATGAACAACGGTAGAATTTTTTTTGCGAGAAAATGCTATTTTTTTATTTGGAACTACACCTGGGGTGGCATTTACTCTTCTGTATTTCAAATAACCTTTACTGATAGTACATATTTGAAAACTGTAAAGAGCATACAAATGAGACTGCAACATATGCCGGACATTTGTAAACTTTCCGTCTACATTATATATAATAAATTAGAATTTATACCACAAGATTTTCATTCTCTCCTTTTCATGTTACCCATCCTATCTTCTATCTGCACAGCTAAAACTACAGACACCATCTGGGTTGAACATATTTGCGGCAGAGAAAGTTTTACCCTTTCACCAGCATGGTTTGACCCCAAACCAACTGTTACCAATAGTGAGAGTGGACTGGTTTACAGGGAATTAGGGGTGAACAGGTCAAACTGTACATATCTCAAGAATGTGTTTTACACCCACCCATGAATAGAAGATAACTTGGCAGTCACTGTTTGTTACTATTTGTGTGGTGTCCTCTGGGTTGAACATGGCATATGTCTGAAGACCGTAGCTTTCATCCAATTCTGCTGTGGAGAGTGGAACCTCACTGTCTGTTGTCCAGTCCCAGATTGCAAAAGTTTGCTAGAATATACAGAGCGCATCACATGAAATTATTTTGTTAAACATTGTAAAAACAAAAGTGAACACTTGTAGATTTTAACGATCACCAGAATTTACCTCAGGTATGCATTAAGCATTCAACCCTTTCACCACCATGGTTTGACCCAAATCAATTGTTATCAATAGTGATAATGTACCTTTTTAATGGGAATTAGGGGTGAACAGGTTAAACACACTATCCTAGCAACAAAGAAAGACGGAGACTTATAAAAACATTTATATGCTGTCAATTGTATGTGTACTGGACAGTGCATACTACAGTTCATGACAGTGAACTGAACAGAGGTCAAACAATGCGCATTAAAGAGGATTTTCAAGGTCATTAGGTCAAGGGTTACCTTCTGGGCATTTGCGCTGAGAGTTGCTAGGTATTTTGCATCAGCTGTCATCGTCATGCCAGCCACACCTCCATCAGGATGTGCATCAAACAGTGTCTGTACCGGTATCCTGCAGTTAGTGATGGACACAAAAGTGTGTTCAGTGAAACATTTAATGTTTATAGCTGTAAATATCACTTCCTACCACAACTTTAAATCAACTATTTGAAAAGAGGAAAGAAAAATTCTTAATGGTTCTAAAAATTGCAATTTTCACTAAGACACAAATCAAATCAAGATAACCACATATATTTGCAGTGAGTTTGTTATGCACTCAATGTTTTAAACATACTTATTTGCTACTTTATGGCACTATTTCTCACATGACATGTTTTCTACCCGTACCAATACCTTGATGATTGCCCTTATGTGGGTAAGCATACAGTAATGTGTGCACTGTGTACTGAACATGGTAAGGTTTTCATGATTC
>LD343615.1:58631-72592 GCA_001465055.1 Ptychodera flava | reverse complement strand
TACTCACTGTCATTTCTGATATAGCTGAAACACGTCCCGAGAGTTTGATCTGCAATATGTGAACAACCGTAAATATTCGAGACAATGTCAAGATAGCAAGAAACCCCCCAAAACCAAAAAAATACAAAACACAATCCAAAAGCACAAAAAACAACAAAAAAGCAAAACAATAACAAAAGCACAAAACAAAACAAAAACCTAGCAGTGCCTGATGTCACAAAATCTTGCACTGTTCGATGACCTTGGAAACGAGACATGGAAACCTAAGGACAGTGGCGGATATCGGTCAACAGCAGTTCCGAAATGTACGCTGACCAAGTAAATATGAATTTAAAGTGTCAATAGGTGTACCTCTCAAGAATGTTTTCATCATAAGTAAGCAAGTGCATTTTTCGGTGATGATGTAAAGATATAAAGTTTGTTTCGCAAACGCAACGCATGAGGTCCAACGTGCAGTGTTATTACTAACAAAAACATTCTTGTCCAAACTAACGTTGCATTGTCATCAACAACTTTAATTGGACACAACACACGTACAGGCTGTTAACAGTTTAACCTTTGAGCGCCAAAATCATTTTTTGTCGCCTTTATGAATATAACCTAGTCATTTTTTCCAGATTTTTGCCAGAATTTTGATAAAAAACTGTAGGCAATGAAATGTAATATTCCTTTGGTCCAAAATTATCAGAAAACTTGCAGAAAGATGCACAAAAAAATTGTAAAATGTTACACTAAAATTTTGGTGGGACATACTACAGCGATCAATAACAAGCGCGTTGACATGACTTAAGAGTGAAACAGAAGCCTATTTTACATTACAACAACAATTTAAGAATACATTAGCAGTTATATGCGGTCATGCATGTTTTACCTTGCACACACCAAAGTGAACATCGTCTTGATACCTGTATGATGAAAATCCTGTACGCGATTTTTGCGGGCCACTTGTACTCGAGCTTACTCTCTGAAAGTATGCTGTCGGACATACTGAAAAGCTGTATGCTCTCTATCGACCCATTTCGAAATTTTGCGCACTGGTTACTTGATTCTGTGTCAAACGATGAAAGTTTTTCATTTTTGTTTGAAGAATAGAAATGCAAAATATTTCAGCGGCATTAAAGGGACAAAGTCGGCCATTTTCATGAATTTTGTGTGATGCGAGATACTTCCTATATTGTTTGACATGTTGAAAGATAATGAATGGGTGACCATGCATATATTCGACCCTAGTTTTAGACAAATTAAATGATACCCTCGCGAAAATGAATTAATGGTCTTGACCATTAATTCAATTTCGGGATGGTTTCATGTATTGTGTCTAAAACCGGGGTCGAATATATGCATGGTCACCCATTCATTCAGTATCTTTCAACATGTCAAACAATATAAGAAGTATCTCGCATCAAACAAAATGCATGAAAAATGGCCGACTTTGTCCCTTTAAGGAAAGAAGGAAATCCAGTGCGACCATCCCGCTCACGCCCATTTTATTCAACCCCCTTCTACTCTTTCAATTCCGTTGATCTGTATGCCTTATATGCACAGCATTTTAGTTTTATTTCGAAGTTTTGCATGAGTACGTCGAACACCTTCAAGAATTTTCTGCTTTTTAAGATGCAAAGTTGTATTCAGGATTTTCTAAACTTCTTTCGAAAGTTCTTACATTTGAAGTATGCTTGATATACTTTCTCTCTTTTCTTAGCTGCAGTCGTTTGTGGTTCTCTTTTTGTGATAAAAGAGAGCTGTTACATGCAAGTGGCCAATTTTATCATTTTATGTAATATTTTTTAAGATGTGTACTAAAACCTCGTCGGTATCCGCTACTAGAAATATAGATGCCATAATTGATTCTACAGACTTCAACTGACAACATGGCGACACACGTCGTTTAACAATTGTACAGAATACGTCAAAGTAACACAGTCAACAGTTACATCTGTCAGGCCTGCGGGCTAAACAGTGCGAACAGCTCGTGTTAAATTGATTTCCTTGCTTTTGAAAAGGGGCCAATTTATGAGTTGCGGAATGAGAACGTACGGTCTCCGTAATCCGTTCCAATCCAAACAACTTACCGTTAAGCCGTGTGGAACCTTTGTCACCACGCAATTTCTGTCAACGGACGGGCAGAATCATTCGAAATTTGTAATCTTTTTTTTTTAAATATCTCGAGGACAACATTAATTGTTGTTGCATTCCTTCACATCTTCAGGAACTCTCGAACCTTAAAGGTTCAATGCCAATGTCGCGATTGACGAAATGTAAAGAACAGAACTTTCAATTTGAATGAACGAGTCACTGTTGTGGCAAGCGACAAGTTTTGTATCATAAATATAACGTAAACACGATTGGAACTAATTTGGGATAATTTGATTTTCATATTTTTCACATTTCTTAAAAGTGTTAGGTGCCATACAGCTGAATGTTGCAATATTGCAAATTGCTCATAAAGACAAGTGTGTAATGCAAAAAGAAAAGTAGATGAGATAACATTTGTAGATTAAATCGACATAACTTCCCCATCCAGTTATCCCAAACTAGTTCCAATCGTGTTAGTACCGGTTGCCGTATTTCTGTGATGACTTTTTCGCTATTTTTGCTTAAATGTCAACTACAGTTCTTGTTTTACTCCCCAAAACATGTTGAGATACACATGTTTAGCTTGTTAAAGGGACATTAGCTGTAACTGTTGACTGATTTTTCACTACTCTGTTTCAATATATCAACTACAGAATTTTACTATAATCCGATCATCATGACCCGGTGTTCTGCTTGCCAACACGGCCTGTATATGTGAAACGACCATTGTTATTGTTGATCAATGTATTCTAGTCCGGACCTGAATACAAAATTTAAACAATAACAATGCAGATTATACGCATATAAGGTATATTTATGTGATAAATATTAGGAATTTCTCCATGGTTCAGGGATTCACACCAGAAACTGCAGATGATACACAGAAACAAACAAAAAAAATGACCAAAGTTACAGCTAATGGATCTTGAACTCAGCCTGTATATGGGGACTCTGCACTGTTATTGTTGTCAAGTGAATACTGGTCCGGTGTAACAGTACATTTACTTGTGTATTGGTGTTTGAACATGCTATTTGGAGTTGAACAAGCACTTGCAACTGTATACCATATAAAACAGTGAGTGAAAATCATCAACAGTAACAGCTACTGGTCCCTGTAATTGAGATCGTGTTGTTATCCTCTCATTACGGCGGTGAATCACGACAAAATGTCGATAGAAAAATTGTGGTTTACACTTTCCGCAATTTGTAAGGATAGCGTACGACATTTTGTTAGTCAACGATCACTCCTCGCTTACGGTGTACTCAGCCGCCGTTCTCCCAGCGACGTGCACCAGAATTTCGTTAAATGTTTCTAGGGAGCGTAAGGTACACCGTATTAACCAAGGAGAACTCCTCGACCAACATCTTGCACATCTTGTATGAACCACAACGATATTTCTAGTCGCCCCGTCTTTAGAAAGAGCAAGTGCTCCATGAGCAAATAATTCAACTCCTATTTTATAAATCTTAACCGTTCCATCTAAGTATACTTTGTGTTTATTGGCATTGAACCACCGGGGAAGGATAAATAAACAGACTTGATGTAAAGTGCCGTTGAAGTATTCAGATGTACCAACGCTGCAATCCTGGTTAGTATAATAAAGGTGGCATGATTGATTTACAGTCAATGTGGAGTCAAAGGTCATTAGCCTTTATGTATAGTGGGGCGAAAACCAGCGCGCAAAACGTGCCTTTTTATAACAAAGATTATCTATGAATAATTGATTAACAAGATTATTGCATGGAACTCTCCAAGGATAAGTAATTTCTCGTATCATGAACACGGGTCGGGGAGGCTTGTCAATTAAGTGTACTTATCAACTGACTGTAAATTTCACCCATGATTTCTTACACCAACGGGGAATACAGGAGTACTGATATTGTCGTCTAGAGGTTGCCAACGGGGGCGAAGTCGGTAGCGTTTGATATCATATTTACGCAGTTTTTATGTCGCAAGCAAGGGGACAGCCGGGCTCTGATGATAGCCGACAATTCGACCTGTTACACGATTCGGCAACTCTTCACGGGACTTTATGACTTCTCAATTTGTGGAAAATTATAAATAAGTTATTTTCTGACATTTTTATTGTGAAAATACTGTAATAAAATAAAAAGACCTACTACTTCCTAATGAGAAAGACTTTCTGAAATGGAAATGTAATAAGAAAAATCTAATACCTTGATACCATGGAGGATTGGGCGTTTCAAAGGAACAGAGGGCGTAAGTTTCCGTATTGTCGGTTTCTGTATGTTTGACAACTATCAAGACTCAATTTTAGTGGAGTCTGCGTGCCTGAAATATGATGTCCAATGCAAGTTACTCGCGACTAAAACACACACGGCATGTGTAATAAACATGATAAAAATGTAAGCCTAGATCCAATTCTTCGCTTTGGCCTCCGTATCTGCGACCACTGACACGGAGGCCAAAGCCAAGAAATAGGGTCTAGGCTATAGACATGTCTTCAAATAGTGGATATACCTCGAAAACGAGTCTTAGATTTTTGTTCATGTATTTTACATGAAAAAGCTAAGAACAACCCGTTTAACGTCATGATTGACACTAGAAACAAAAATCAGAGTCCCCTAGAGTTGATACAAGTCGCTATAAATCTGCATTCACAAAGGCTAGTGTGTGCAAAATCATCGCCGAATTTAGTGGAAAAGTATGCTCACTTTCCAACGAATTCAGCGATCAAAGTATCTTTCACAAGATCCATTTAATTGTGAAAGCCACCCATTTAATGCCAGCCAATAGTCTTTATTTTTCTTGGGTGTTCATTTTTAAATGTCAAATTACACGCACTTTATTCACTTTTGATAATGTAGTTGTTCTGAATGTGAATTTCTCATGAGATGACAATCACAATAAAATTCAGCCATTTAAAAGGGACAAAAAGTCGTCTGCAACAGCTCTTATACCATTTTATTTCTAGTAGGCCTAATATATCCTTGAGAGAAAATGTCAGCTTTTGACAACAGTTGAGTCTGCGCAGAAGGGTGAATGCGATACAGTTAGTTTTCATCAAGCCCATACAGCTTCAATTGAAAAGAACGAACACATCCGCGAGTTACTTGAATCGCAGACTTGACCGAAGTCTTAGAATAATTGTAGGTTTATGTAATTAGAACCAACGCGCAAAAATTGACTGTAATTTTAACAAAGCGATCATTCACTGTTTCATCTCTACGGGTTAGATGAATTTCCGATTTTCGAAAAAGAAGGCAATCGGTCAAACACCGACTTCTCTCTCCATCATTCAAAATGAGTCCATAGTGCAAGGAGAGATGATAAGATGTTGATAACTTTCATTTGCAAGTCTGCCCCAAGGCTCATTTTACATTTAAATTAGCTTGTCGATAATAGCAGTTCGCCCTATAGCCACGGGGCTGGTATTTACAAGCCGGTATTAGATGTAGAACTAGAGATTCTGGTTAAAAGGACAGTAGCCGTGTGTTTTGATCTTTTTTTTCACTACCTTTGTTTTTAATGTCAACTTTCGTTTCTTGTAAGTTCTACTCCCAAAAGCATGACGCTTGTCGACTCAGCTGTATACCGGTGAAGACTGCAGTATCATGGTTGAAAAGTGAATTTTATTCCGGATTAAAATTCGAATGTAAATTGCAACATTTTACGCATATAGAAGTATCAACAAGCTAAATAGTCGGTGTTTGAAGATACTTCAGGGAGCAGCACAAAACTTACAGTTGGTATACAAAACAAAAACAGTAAAAATCATCAAAAGTACAGCTTACTGTCTCTTTCATGCTTAGCGGAGAAAGGGGGGGGGGGAAATATAAAAAAAATAAAAATTGTACTACATAAATTTGCTTCTATTTGCTTCTCTCGTCAGTGCTGTATTAAGGTAGTATGCACCCCGAAAGTGAAAGCCTTAAACTTTTGCTCGAATTTTCCTCAAGTAATCTTTCAACCATACTCTTTCAAAATCAAAATCAAAATCGCCGTGGGGGGAGGGGGGGGGAGTCACCGTACAAATTTTGGTACTAGAGAAAGAAATTACCCACTATTTACCAATATTTGAAATTCAAAATGGCCGCCATTCCTATATTAGCTCTATGGAGAAAAATAAAGTTTTCGATTTTCGAAAAACTGAGCCAGTGAATTTTTTTCTTACGCCAAGAGCTTTAAAATGAACCCCCACAAGTGGTAGATCAGAAAAGAATTGTAAAAGTTTGAGAGTCCAAATATCTGTCCCCAAGGCACATTCATCTTAACTCCGTCAACGCATATTTCTGAAACCACCGTTACTAGAGTTACTGTGCTGAAAGTAGGCTAAAGCGAGTAACCTAAAGCTTTGCAGAATACGCACAGTAAATGAAAAACGGAGTCTGTTCAACATGTCACTGTCAAGGCCATCCTACAGGGCAAATGCGTTTTATATGTTGCCATTAATTTTTTTGAGTGTCCTGCGCAATGAGAGTGAACACCAAATTTCTTTTTCAATATAGTCGACTCAGGTATTTAAACAAAACAGGTTTTTACAATATTATCGCTGTCGAGTCACGGGATTTGTCACTCTAGATTTTTTATGCACGTGTATGATCTCTCAATCACATACCGGATGAAGCGGTGTCGTAACTACGTTTGACTTGAAAAACACTGTGAAATGATTTTCCTTTTAGACTATTGTATGACGTTATCGCAGCTAATGGATAACTGACTGGCAATGTCAATAAATGAGTTTAACCGTCTGTGTACTTAAAGGATAAAAAGCCATATCCGTTGTTCAATTCGCGTTCCATCACCGGTATTCACTCGGTCGATCGCCAGAGGCTGTGCTGTTCATTGACTGCGGTCTGGTTCTTCCATGGCCGACCTTTCACCCCAAGTTCAGGCGAAATTGACATGATTTAGTTTCGCACATTGATTTCATGTGAGGGTAAGAATATAGCACGAATAAATTACCTGAAGCTAAAGACAGAGATTATTAGAGGCATTTCGCAATTATCCAGTCTGGCGCAAGCATTGTATTCCAATCCCTGGGCTCTAAGTTAGTTAAAATCCGAAATAATTGATTTCATTTTTAGTGGTACGAGAGAAGATGTGAAATTTTACAAGATTGACAGGCCGGCAATTACGTGATCAAAGTATATCGGTAAACTAAATGCATGTCTTTCTGTTATTAAGTTGTGCAGTCTGGAAATCAGAGACAAATAATTAAATGTCGTTACAGGATCCATTATCAATCAGACTGGCATTCCGAGAGTCGAGATCTCTTCATGTTTTCTCTGGGTTACTTACATGTTCTGCCAGCTCAACCATCACATCTTGTAGATTGTCGACTTAATTAACTACAAGGATTTATTTCCCTACGGTTGACTACTCTTCGCGCTTAAATCAATCCACGATCTTCCCTGGCAGCGATTGTATGCCATCTCGGAATGAAATCAGCATGTCTCGCAACAGGACTGTTGTGAAAACTTGTATAGAGTCAGATTAAGCAAATGTGTTGAAGAATGTGAACTTAAAATTGTTTTGAGCGTATAATACTGATATCATGTTAACCATTGCACCGAGTGTGTGTGTGCGTGGGTATGTGTGTATGTATGCATGTATGTACACTCAATCTTCTCACTATTAAATCACGGAAACTGTTTTGACGAAACACATCTAACACCGTATGAATCACTGTATCGCAACTGGCAGGCAGTCACCATATTTTGTCGGTGTTCCTGTCTTTCTGCTACTGACTGTACTGAGATAGGGGTTTGGTAATGTCAGCAGAATGTCGGCAGACAGTGCAGCGGTGCGAACTTTCGAACTGTGCACTACGTCATTGCATGTCCGGGGTTACATGATAACATTTCTCATTCTGTATCTGTTTACACGACTACTGAACGATTCGTATCGTGTGACCGTTCAGTAAGCTGAGTACAGCGTATCGATGGATGATAATTGCCACCTGAAGGTATCACCCATCTATGCGGCAAATATATCTTGTGGCAGTTTTCACGATACAGCGTTGGTATACGGAGAATGCTGAAAGTGGCTCTTGCTGTTGAAATATTTTGTTTTCCACTGTACAATTTCAAGCAGAGCTTCATGTTGATTTCCGAACAGGAAAAGATAACCGTTCTGCTAGGAATAGCTTATATACGCAAAGGATATACTATATGACCACTTCATTGGTCTTCTTCAATCCCCAACTGGGTTACATATTGACCTAACCTTCTGCTATCGTCATTTTATGAAAACTTTACATATACGTCATTGAAAAGAAGACAAATGTAATGGATTAAAGAAACGACATTTGAAGCTATGTTTAAGATATTCATTACTGTCTGTTCCAGAAAACAAATAGTTTGTTCTTTTTCTCGTCAGAGTATGTTGGAATATGTCTCGCAAATACATCGCATTGTGGACACGAAGCAGTGTTATTGTCAGCAAATCAATTCTACTCCAGACCAGAATTCAGTTGTCAACAAATTTGGGCATACATACAGGCAATTGTGACAAGCTGAGAATAGGCATTTTTAATAAAGAACCCATATTTATTTTAAAGAACAAGTTTAAAGAACAAACTGTCACCGTGATTACTTTTATAAAAACTTGATGAAGTGATTCGTCCATAGAAATATACCTTGACAGTGCCCACTCAAGTTTTCAAACCTATTCTGAATTAACCGTTCAGTTACACACGATAGTGAAGGTGAACAATCTACTTTAGAACACTTACAAAGGAGATTCTAATTTCACTGTTAAAAGAAATTCGGAATCTCAACCTTTCCAACAAAACAGTCATAATCAATTCGAGTCCAGACTATCACTGTGACGCAAAATGATGCGGCATATTTTTTAAATTTTGATTTGATATGATTGATTTATTTCAGTTATCGTCATCCGTATACATATCAAAAGTGTTGTTCTTGAGTGTATCACAAGGGACAAGGACTGTCCCTATAGGCACATGTGACGACACGTCTTATTCTGCATGGTGGTTGTGGTTGGCCGAAGTTTCATTTCCGTGCCACAATGCTGAGCAACACGCACCCTAATATAGCTAGTCTTTACCGTAAAGGGGTCGGCCGTTCACGATAATGGTGCGACGTCCATGACGATTCGTGCGTTAAATGATTTATTTACTAATAATGGGTTACACCCTTGTGCTGGCCAAAATACACCCCTGTAACTACTTTTCGAGGTTGAAAACGGGCTGCAAATGCATCTGCCAAGACTGCACAGCAGGGCACCCGACCTTTTCATCGCACCCTTGGGAGTCCTAATGACATATTTCATCGGTGAATATGACGCTCATCTGTCACAGTAATGCCGTTGCATTACCTAAACCAATTAGCTACGTCCCGTGGCACTTTTCACGTGTCTCAGCGTTTTATTCATTGATGTTGTCGTCTGCTTCTTGGGGTCGCGTTATTTTCCCACTCGATCAACCCACACTCCCCGAAAAATGATGCAGTTTATAAATCACAAAATGCTTTGCAGCTTTTTCTTACCACGATAGAATTACCGTTTCTGTGTACGAAGAATGGGAACACAGCATGACGGGAACGAAATTCTATTATGTTCAGAGAGGCTGAATGCACGGAACAAGAATGAGCTGCCAAAGTTGTTACTATTCGCCCATGTTCTTACAACAAACCCTGGAAGGCACAGTGATACGTTGTGCTCTATATCAAGTCAGGATGAAAACATTTATTTGATCCTATATGAAACTGCTGAACGATGTTTGACATATATGTACTTCATGCACCAACTATCATTTCTGGAGGCCAACAAACGTATTTCTCGCGAGGCCCTTTCATGATTTGAAATTAACGTCTCTGATGATACGCGACATCATTCTTTTTCATCTGATATTTGATAAATGTTCACCTGATTCAGAAGAAAGAACGACGCAGAATGAAGCAAAGAAACAGAGAGCCCTTTTTTGCTGTTTCTAATGAATAGTTGAAGCCTCGCGGTGATAGATCTAAAATCGATTCCGTGTATACAGTACCTCGGCATTATCACCACTGCAAGCGATAAAGCCGGCCAACCTGCACATATGCGACAAGCGGTAATACACGAGTGGGTAAGTGCATTGGGTACACTTCCTCATCGATCCATCCAGTTAAACGCCACAGGAAAGATACCGTGTAATGAACTTCTCAGCTTGTCGATTCCTGTCTTGCATTTCACTCTCACAACCCTACTCGTGAAGTTACACGCGTCATCCAGCAAACCCCTTGATTTTCGCTTGTAATTCATGTCACATTTCCAGCTCAGACCGTACTGCGTTAGTTCGTTCTGTGACGATTTAGATCTTAAGGTTTTGTTTATTTCCTTCGGAATTCACTCCACTGTTGTTGAGTGGATCACTGACGTCACAGCTTTTGTGTGAAAGTACTGCACGCATTGCGTGATACCACGTTTACTCTACCCCACGAGTGACCGTGGTGATACAGTAAAAAATCCACGATCATGGAAAAGGATCGCCCAAATGTGCGGAACCTTTTGCGCGCATATATAGGTATTCCGAGTTGTGAGCCACGCGATGAACCACGTATGCCATTTTAAGAGCACACATCAAAAATCACTGTGATAGTCCCGTCCCCACAGGGACCAGGGGGACTGTGCACAACTGAATGCTTCATCATAATTGGTACACCAGTTTATTAAACTGATTGATCGATTGACTGACTGGCTACTTTATCGAAACTGACGTCACTATTTTAGTCAGCCGCTTGGATACAATGGGGGTAATGACGGATGAATGAGAGTGTATTTTGGTTGGCGAGATCGTGCGGTCTACTCGAAATTTACTTCATTTCCTTCCGGCGACAGATACACATACATTTCTGAAAGTCTAGTCGCAGAATGAACTCCGATTGGGTATGGCGAATAGTTTAAGGTAGTATGCGCCTCGAAAGTGAAAGACTTAAACTTTTATCCAAACTTTCCTCACAGAATCTTTCAACCATTCACTTTCAAAGTAAAGAATAAAAATCCGGGGTCATCATGCAAATTTTGGTACTAGAGAGACAAATTACCCAAGATTTACCGATATTTGAAATTCAAAATGGCCGCCATCCCTGTGTTAACTCTATGGAAAAAAAAATAGATTTTCGATTTTCGAAAAACTAAGCTGGCGAAATATTTTCATACGCCAAGAGCTTTAAAATGAACCGCCACAAGTGGTAGATCAGAAAAGAATTGAAAAAGTTTGAGAGTCCGAATATCTGTCCCCGAGGCGCGTTCTACCTTAATACTAGACCTATGTATGTTGTGTAATTTAGCACTTCCTAAGTGCATTCCTCTGTTTCATTCTTTGCTCTTTATGGAAGGTAGAAATTCAGCGTTGTTGTACATTAAATTATATTTTGCAACCGATTTCAAATTTCGAAGTACAAATTGACTGTTGAAAAGACACGATGTTAATTTGCCGATGAAAAAAATGACTCACACACGCTTACCGTCATGTTTAATTTATGAATGCGTTTTATTTAAGTTCAAAGCAAATGGTGTCACACGTTTTCAATGACACTAGTATCGCATTCATACAGTTCATTGCTGGATCACTCAACCTTGAAAGCTCATTTACACTTATTTTCAAATTGTGGCGCTCAAAATTAAACACTTTACCAGATAACGCTTACAAGTAACGCACAAGCTATGTTAACAATTTCCAATCAAAAGTGCAGAACCACATACCGCACACAGCATGCTAGATGCAATATTTCAACTTCACCGGTTAATTTCAGAGCATGCTATAGCAACCGTCAAACCAAACGACGATTGGGCATACGCAGTTTCAGAATAAGCTTACGTACGGCCTGTGCTATTCGTTGAATGTGGATAAGTTTTCTATCGTAATGATGAAACGACTTAGAGGTGACCCCTTCTTCATGAAGACGAAACAGAATACAGCAAATTTCATATCAAGTATTATGCATTATGACATTGATCTGTGTAAAATTGACCACAATCAATCAAGTAGTTGACATATCCCATGGTTTTGAGAGCGAAAATGACAGCGCTCAGCTTCAGTCATTTTGATCGGTAGATGTCGATTCAGAGCCTGTTTTGCCCAATCTTTGCCCAGAGTTTAATCTGTCCACGTCAAAGTAAGCATTAACCTTTTGAGCTGCTGTATACAATCATAATTCAAAAATTATTATGTCTTTTTTTGGAACTGACACTGATCCATCGCTGCTACCACTGGCATGTGTATCTCAACTGAAGGTACAGAATGCGCCCCGAGAACAGATAGTCGGACTCTCAAAAATTTTAATACTTTTCTGGTCTACTGTTTGTGGGAGCAAATTTTACAGCTCTTGGAGTGAGACAAATTTTCATCATATTAGCGTTTTGAAAATTGAAATTTTATTTTTCTCCATAGAGTTATCACAGGGATGGTAGCCATTTTGAATATCGGCCGATCTTAAATTTTATGGTTTATTTCTCTAGTACCAAAATTTGCTCTGTGACCCCCGATTTTTATTCTTGACTTTGAAAGTGAATGGATGGATGAAAACTTCCTTGAGGACAATTTGAGTGACAGTTTAAGTCTTTTTCTTTAGGGGCGCTTACATCCTTAAATGTAAAATTACTGTTGACAGATGAATTCTCGTCTGACTGAAATCGAATTATCAACAAAACATTTGACATTACGTGTATATAGGCTGACAAATTGAACACCGCGCATTGTGATATAAATTTTTGAGTACAGCAAGAAACTGTACTTTACAAACAGGACCAAAAGAAAGTGAAATGCATCAAAAGACACAGCTGTTTGAACTTTAAAAATCAAGGAATTTAAAGCAGGAACAGTAATTTTGTTAACAAGTACTGATTTAATTTCGTGAACTTGGGCATTGTCTAGCGTTCATTTTTTCAGGGTACTCAGTCTTGGAAAAACGAAATTACGATCAATTGAGTAACTGTCAGTAACTGGATTAAATAAAAAGGAGTAAAGTTTTCATTTACGCGTGCTCGCCTAAAACAGTAAAATGTGACCGAAAAAATTGGAGCTTAAAATACCGAAGAAAATGATATATTTATCATTTTTTTAGTCGGATAGATTAAAGCAATTGTACAAAAAAGGGAGTTCGGTATTTCAACGAACATCAAACAAGTCCATTCATATTAAGTTCATTGAATTTTTTCGGCGAGTTTTATTTTTTTTTATCAGTGAGACGACTTCAACAGTACAGTGTGGAGATTGACAGCGGGTGAACAACACTCATCATGTAAAATTGACCGACGGTTATGTATATTTATGAAGTTCCTTTCATACCGCCAATTTTCTTCATTCACAAATTTGAGATCACCGCCCAGGGAAGTGACTCACTGATTCAGGTTAAGAGTCCCACTGTCTTTTGACGATTCTGAGACTAATATGCTATTTCCCGTTGACTGTGAACTGTTAACTCACCGTACCGGCAATGTCATGGTGCTTGTTGCTTATATGTATCACAAGGCAGAAACGAGTATTGGTTCTCACCTGTATACCTGTGATACGGTTAATCCACTCCAAAACTGTGCCCTTACATTTCTTTTTTCGTGTTGAAAATCGACCAGAGAAATTAATACCCGCTCCTATTACCTTGTGGACATGATATAAACCACAATCATAATTGTATACAAAGTGTGTGTTACTTTAACATACCTTGAGGAAATGGGAAGTACGGGAACTTTTTTTAGTAATTTTTTTGTTTGGATGTGACCAATCAAAACAAAAGCAAGATGCAAATATCAGTTAAGCGTCGGATTTAAAATAGGAAACACATTTTTTATTTGGCCTAAAGCACCTTTAAGTGTTCTTCTCTTAATGAAAAGTGTATCAATGTTATATATATATATATATATATATATATATATATATATATATATATATATATATATATATATATATATATATATACAC
>LD343615.1:37222-48597 GCA_001465055.1 Ptychodera flava | reverse complement strand
ATACCTTTTCAGGGTCCTCATGGTCGACCTGTGATTCATGATAGTTATATTATCAAGGTCAACAAAGAATATTGACCATAGCTTTTGGTCGTCTGTAAAGCTCCCTTAGATGTAACTCTTTATTTCATTTTCTTTTCCTACTCCTAACATTATGTCAAAATACGTAGTGTTTGTTTTGTCAACGCAAAACCGTACGCTTTTAATGTCCAGTTTTATTGTTGACAACTGAATAATGAAACGGTTGCATACTTTACACACAGAATGCATTGTATTTACCTAAATCCTAATTCATCGTTCAAAAAAGCCTCTAACTTTTATTTGCGGTTGAAAGAGGAAAACGTCGCGATGATCAAAAAAGCAAATTAAAAATCAAAAGTATACCAGAAACACGTTGGATTTACGACAATACGTCTAGTTTTTTAAGGCTTTAAGTGAACAGCGACAATACCAACCAGAGAATCCATATTAGTGAAGTATTGATGGACACGGCAAATGGTGCCTAACTACCCAGACAGTGCTTACCGAATCCATACAACACAGTTGACCCAATGATGTGACAGCATATCTGAAAAGCAATGGCAATAGTTTTATCCGGGACTTATAGTCCCAGGATTTACTGAACTTCGTAAAAATGACTAAGAGCTGTGAAGCGACACAATTCTATCTTTAGAACAGAATCTACAACAAGGTCACGTTTCGTAAATTTTCAAGGTGTAAAATGAACTAGCCAACTTTACAGTAAAGGGAATTTTAGTATTTTTCGAATTCCTATTGGTTTATCATAACTTCTGCATTCGTCATATCTTCCTCCCATGCCCAGCAAAGGTCAATTATAAGCTTATGTATTGTGCGTGGCTGCTGGGTATCTTTTGTTCAGCGTGGAATCATCAATGATCCAATTTATAAAGTGATCACATTTTAACCATTCAGCCGTTAAACTTGATCAAATGCGGTCGTAGGGTATCGGTCTCCGCATTCATTTCCATTGCTAGATTTTGCCAGTATCTTCACTGCAGGTTTTCTGCTCATCTTATACTGTATGTTCTTACTGGCTTCTTAGATATGACCGACCGAACAGTATCAACCAAGGCTACTGTTTACCTGTGATTGAGATTTCAAACATTTTTCAAACTTAAGGTATTATTCTCTTCTGTGACTTTAGCCTTTTACCATGACCCCCAAAAAACAAACACTACCCAACAGTTGTGTGGACACGATTCTATTCAATTGCTTACCTTTGTACGTGACTCTAATGCCGATTCAGTGGGCGTGCTACAAACCTTGTTTCACAGGCGACTCCTACGGAGTGAAATTAAAACAGGGTTCTATGCGGCAAGCTTTAGGAAAGGCTTTTGTTCACGTGATAAAGAAAGAACATAATTTCAGAACATTGATGTCACCGAAAATAAAAATGTCTCTACACAAAGTCTGTTAGATAGTTTCTGTTAAGTAAAACTTCTGTTTATAAATTTTGAAATAGTAATACACGAGAACAAATTTTAGTAGAACTGCTAAGATGGTTCCAACTTGGCACCATGGACTCAACAAAATGTAAAGCGTAACTTCTTCATATCTATTGTACGATAAAAAGACAGTGACAATCACGTGATAGTAGTACACCAATGGCAATACTGAATTTTATGATGTTGATACTCTGCTGGTACTGGATCATCATCTCTACAGCCCAAGCAACTATCGTTCTGAAAATCTGCTAATAGAGTGGGTATGAAGTCACGTGACAGCAATCTCAAATATGAACATCAGAAGCTTTAGCCTTTGTCAACACTGAAAACAATCTCAAATCTACAAACACTCAAATTTTGATCCGAATTTTCATAAATGCCGATTTGCAAGTTTCGACATCACATTCGCTTATCATGGAAAATTGCCAACATGCGATTCTCGAGAAAATGGTACTTTTCCTGAAGTCAAAATAAAAAGTCCTGCACATTATGAAGAAACTTTTGAGACTTTAAGATTTGCTGAAGTTTAACCAATATTGCTTTCCATCATAAGGATTAAATTAAGAAACTGATGGGGACTCTTGGCAGGGATTGCTCTACGTTGCTGCAGCTGCCAGTATAGATATTTGTCAAATGGTGACTGGGCGATTTGCGGTTGACGTTTAATTAGATTACGTGTACGTTAGCACGCGGTGGTCCATAGGACGAGGTCGTGAACATTTAATGCGCCCGTCGTGAGTCGCAAATCTGCCGTAAATTACCCCGCCGAGGCATTTTTAGCGCGGCCTTACATTCCTTTGAAACCCGGATAGCGACGTCGACATTTTACGGAATTGAAGACGTGATATCGGTAAAAAGTGCCAACTTTGCAGTGGATGTAATTGCACACATGGGTATTGCCAAAATCCACATTTCAGTGGCTAGAAGTCTCTTATTTTCGCCATAAAACTCGAATCTCGCTAATACGCCTGGAGAAAGAAAAACGTTTTCAACTTTATCAAGTAATGTTGATGGACGGATATACTTTTGTTTAAAAAAAACAAGAGAATCTTCAATCCTGTTTTCCTCACGGGATTTTTTTTTATTAATTAATGCTCGCAAAGTCGTATAACCGGATTTTCTTACATCTATAAACCAAAAAGATGGCAGAAGACGTCCATGATCAATCGATGGATTGATAAAGTGTCATTTTAAATTTGTCGAAAACTATTTAGTGTGTTTCTCGATGATGGGATCTTTTAGTCATTTATTCATTCGTCACCAATTAGCTCATAAGGCTCGTATGTATTTTAATTGGTCTATTTATATGGGATGAAGTAATATTAACTATTACGAATATACTGTTTCTGTGATCGCCTATACTAGTAAGTCTTCGGCAAGTTATGGTAATTCCTGGCGTTTTGACAGGTAAATGAAGGTCGATATGTCTGAAAAATGTTTGACACAGAAAATAAAAGTATTTACCTTGAAGAGGTTTGGATTTTAGAAGTTTCGTTTTGCAGACCAGATACAGGTTTATAAATTTCTGTTTAATAGTGAGTGAATGTACATTCTAGGCGCTTTAAATAAAAATCTTTGTTTGCCGTCCGCGCGTAATTTTTCAGAGAAAATGGAGAAAAGAAAAACAATGTTAACACTATTAAAAATAAAAATATTGTTTTTCCAAAGAAAACCAAATAAAAATTGAGCATATGTTAATACACACGTGTTTTTTGTCTGTCTTTGTTTGTTTTTCCTGGCTGGCTGGTAAGTTTTTCAAAAATCCATGGACAGCAAACAAAGAATTTTCTTTAAATGGCCTTATTTCATATTTTGGCCAGGGCCACATGAAATATGACCATGGCCATTTGATTGCTTCCCTGGCCTTTCCATCAAACTAGAAGTCCAATGATGAACAATTCCAAGTGGTTTCGGGTCCTTTGCAGCTTGGCCGGTGTCGGTGGCCATTTCTGCAAACTTAATTTTGAAATCCGACTCATTTATTTGAGCTTCTTAAACTATTTTGTTGGTTTTGATCATGATCGAAATAACAAACGACAACGAACAGATGGTGACAATAACATTTTACGTGTTGTGATAGAGAATTAACCTATTGGATAGGTTGGACTCCTGCCCAGCAAGTCAAAGATGACAGTGTCTACGTTCGTGGCATTCCCCAAAGAAACCATAAATTCAACGACAACAGCACCGTTCATTACGAAAGGCATTTCTTCCCTCGGTAAAGTTGATAATGAGTGATGCTTTATAACCATCGACAGACCTTTTGTCTTGAAAATAATATTAACCAATCCTGCACAAACATCAAGTAAGACCATTAAATCAGTTATCATAACGAATCAGAATGCTCAAATTACCATTCCATTCACTGAAAAATGTATAATTAGGCCTTCGCCTAAGTCATCATGGAATGACAATAATTGCCCAAGCCGTTCTCAATTATTAAAAGCTGAGAACCGTCAACCATCAAGCTTTCACATTTGACAAATACGGATTTGTTGTCAAGACAGTTATCGGGTTTAATAGTATTGAATTGGCTGGCTTACGGTAATGCAAATCCGAGTGTATGCATTTAAGTGTATAAAGAGGTCATTTTAATCGATTTTATCTGTGGTCGTTTTTGGCTAATAGTGCACAGATCCCATTCAGGCAAAAATCATTAGGCGAAGAAAAGTAATTAAAATCCTCGAACAAGAACAGGTTAATGAGAAAGTGAATTGAATTTGGCCATTATGGTGTTTGTTTCAACAACGCAGACTGCATGAAAAGACGAGTGTTAAAGATTGCCGTAGTGCAGACCCCTTCATATTGTACTAGAGCCATGGCCAGGATCAGCTTGCTGTTATCAGGACTCATAGAGATAAGACTTAAAAGGTATTTGCTCATAAAAAAGGACAGCCTGGCCGAATTACAAATTGCTGAACTTTAGAAATGAGTTTGTCGGTCACCGCACGATGCTTTCTCCGGGTAGTAAGTTTCGAAAATTTGATAAATGTGAAAATAGTCTGATTTGACCATGCTTCTCCATATCCAAGGACCGTCAT
Organism: Ptychodera flava; assembly: GCA_001465055.1. NCBI lineage: Eukaryota > Metazoa > Hemichordata > Enteropneusta > Ptychoderidae > Ptychodera > Ptychodera flava. The sequence goes on along the minus strand of LD343615.1, from coordinate 44,093 downwards.
TTCAAAAGGTATGCCATTATTCAAACTTACTGTGGTTGACACGATAGATGGCAGCCAAACATGATCATTATCCTTTGTCGCACCATTATAATTACGCCAAAATAAAAAAAGGTACGTGCGTTTCGTGCAACACAGTTCCTATAATACGGTAGAAGGCTCGCTTTTCAAATTTTATCTTATTTTATATTTTTGCTCACAGTACCCCGAAAAAAACCCCCGCAAATTTAACGCTTTACCCTTGACAGTACCAACAAACTTTAGCATTGGAATATAAAATAGGGTATAGTTTGGTTACTGATTACCGCAGTGTTTTGTTTATTGGATGCAATTCAAGTTAACAGCTACGACCATGTTGGGCAAAGTCAGCAACAAAAGCCACAACAATTACTGTGCATGTTTTAATTTTAATTGTCTATTGGATGGAGAAATCTTGACCTTAAGTTCAAACACTCAATTCTATCCGACACATTTTGCGCCATTGTATCGATATTGTATCATGCCATATTATAGTCGCTAAGGATGCCATGGCCACAAATCGTTCCAGATTTGCGACTTTCCTTTATGGCAGTTGTATTGGGTTGTCACACTCGTCTGATGAATGTATTATCAGGAGCAATGAAAGTTATGTCGTTTACCTGGAGAAAAGATCATAGGCAGCATCAGAACACACGATCGTCATAGTTATTAATAGCTAATTGATTGATACACAGTTCGACCAGGATTCGGTAAGTTGCAATATGCGACTTGTGTCTCGTTGTTCACTAAACATCTTATTCTGTTCGGCCAGCCTGGGCATATTGTTTCAATATACAACCATTACATGTAAAATGAGTGGAAATGTGACGGAGACAATCGCTCTTCAGATACTTCAATAACTTGATTGTATATTTTAAGACATGTGTTTCCCTCCCAGCCCAATATTTGTACTTTGGTCATAAAATTTACTGATTTCGAAATTCTGACTTCTACACTCAGTGTTAACTATATGGGGAAAACGTAAATTTCGCTTCTCACAAAGACAAGGCAGTGACAATTCATCAAACCCGACAAGCAGACATAGCGAGTATTGTGAAAACGTGATTTGTTCGTCCAAAACTTGTCAAATTTGGTTTGTAAGCTCCAAGGGATGACCTTATTCAGCTTTGTTCAAATGATCATGAAATCTGCGTCTGAAAAGTTTGCGGGCAGTTTTTCTCATTTTTGTCTAGAATTACCCTTATCAATGTTATGGTCATTATTATCTGATATTTGGCATTAGGAGTGTAAAGTTCTGCATTAATTTTCTTGGTCCAAAGTTCATACTCCCCACAAGAGAATAGTCACACATTAAAGCAAAACTAACCGCGGGGCTATATCAGCCACTAAGTCGCTTCTTCAATTTAGGTTTATCGACACATAAAAGAGACAACGTTCAACGCATAAATTTTATTGTTGTGAAAGTACAAGTCGTGCGATGGGTCTGTCGTAATTTGAGTTTAAGGTGTACATTTAACTTTGTCATTCGTATACTGCCCTGTGACGTTTCTAAAGCATTTGACACGTGTCTCAGACTGCTATACTCTACAATGACTACACGGGAAAAACTTAAATTTTCGTTTCTTATAAAGACAAGGCAGTCAAAATTCATGAACCCGACAAGCTTCAAAATGGATCCACACACGCGGCTGACTAGGAGAGGTTTTTGCAAATTTGAGCGTCCTAAAACTGTCCCTTAGGTGCATGTTTGCCTAAATCGTGCAGGAAGGACGTTACTTCTCTAACCGAGCCGCGGCTACCAACAAACGAGCGAATGCAGCTTCGTTTATAAGCCTGTAAAGTCGACCAAGGAGAACGGGAATTCTCGTTAAATCATATTAGCGCTCCTCTGAGATGAAGATATCCATCTCCCTTCTGAAATATTATCGAAGATACGAGTCATAGTGTGCATAAAATGCTCTATTTGAGAGTTTAAAGTTAGAATCTGCTGTTGAGTCATTATCGCTATCCAGAGCTTTACCAGTACAATGTACTCCCGCTCCGCGATGTCGCTACGCAAGAATCCCGTGACAGTAACGATAAACTTGTGGGCATAAAGCGTCCTATGGTTCAAGACGATGGTTGGAATAAGATATTCCCATATTTTAATAAATTGCTCACGCATTACTTTGATGATTTTTCTTTCTGGAAATATATAACGCTATACGTGACACACAACAGGCAAGGACTTTGGGGCTGTTCATTGAACCGTTCATGATCTGGGTAAATTGGAAATATCTTTAATGTGAATAATGAATGCAAATTTGAAGAAAGTGTCAGTGGAATTCTCAGGCTAGGTTAGCAAACATTGGATTTATTCATTATCCATTGTAAACCGCCTTATAGTGACAGTTTTTTCATTTGAAGATATCCAAGTCTACATATTCCGAGAACTGTCACTGAGTTTTGCGTGTGGAGAGCTATTTTCGTTCAAACAACTATCATCGCGCACCATCGTATGAATCGGCACCTCTTTCAAGTTCACAAACATCGTAACTTGCATTTCTTACATATAATATTTATCGCTATGTAACCTGGGAGTCGCATGTAAGGGTTAGCAGAGCGAAAACGTGCGTCAAACGTGCTAGCTTTTTCACTCCAGCAACAGGGCTTTTATAGGTATCGGTGTAATTTAAACTACAGTATCTCAATGTCTAACGGACGATAAAGTAAGTTGTTTTCGCAAACGAAAACTTAGGAATTTTTATTCAATTTCTCACCAATTCCGCAAGACATTTTGGCACACCCGCTACGCCAAAAATAGGACAGCACACAATTTGTACAATGTTTGTTTGTATGTTTCATAAATTCTCCACATCAACGGAAACTACCGTACGAGGAATATGTTTGTTTGTTTCCTTAAGGATGACACAGGACTCACGCATATCGTTTGTTTTTGACAACAGTGACAAAAATGCGGGGAAAGTTTTCCGCCATTTTTTATTTTGTTGAAGTTCGAAATACTCTGAAGAATTTGTTTCACGCACAGTGGGCGTCTTTGTGTTCGCAAATGATGTGTGTGTACGGTGTTCTTCAATTTCTTGATGGATACCCACAGATGGTTTCTGACGTTAATGGGTAAATGATACCGGTCGCTATGGGTGAGCCAGTCCCAATGATCCCGCTTGTTTCAACTATTTTAATCAAGATTCGAACACAAAAATTGATAGTCACATCATCATCGCAATTAGGTATCATTGTTACAGTCCAGGAGATGGCGACGGTCATTTGGTTATTTTAGATCATCACATCGAAAATAAACACGTAGGCCTAGAGTTGTGTTTTTTTTGTCTACAAATTTGTAATGCAATGCCGGCGTATAGACATTTGCAGTGTCTGAAAGGTGCGCCACTACAGGGGTATACGCACTGAAGACTTAGTATAGTACGTTTGAGTATTTTACTTATTCAAATTTGTGGTATAAAAATTGCAGTCGGTGTACTTTTCCAAACTAAAAATGCATATTAAACAGTTACGCATGGGACGACACTAATTCGAACAAAAACGGTACCGTATTAAGAAGATAACACGTACACGGCACGTACATACATATGTACAGACTTGCCCTTATGTAGACTCGTATTTACTTGGACATACTAATGCATACATATACATGCATCCATCAAGTATGATATATATTGATAGAAAGACAGATAGACAGACATATAGATATATATAGAAAAAGATGTAGATAGATAGATAGATAGATAGATAGATAGATAGATAGATAGATAGATAGATAGATAGATAGATAGATAGATAGATAGATAGATAGATAGATAGATAGAGATCCTTTCATTCGTCCAAAGAAAAAAAGGGCGGAAAAAGCAAAACTTTTACGACGTCGAGTGCACACAGTCATTAGTCAGCAACTTTATACCCATATGTTCTTCGGGACACTAATACCGTTTCAGGCATTAATCTAAACCATACTTTCATGAAACAGTACACTCTCACCCTTTCACCTTCCGAGCAAATCGTCTAAGTGGGTTAATAAGACGATAAAACGCTTGTCGCGCGGAGGTCACGCCACTGTATTAAGAAGCTCACTTAAGCCACTTCATCTGTTTTGTCCCGAAAGTCTGCAGTATAAAGTTTTTTCGTTGACAGCGGAGCTATTCAGGTTTATTGTCTGTCGTCTACCGTCAACCATGCACTTATTCTCTGAAACCGCTTCTCAGTAATCTTTCATGTTTTTAGTCTACAAGTCACTCAGGATGACCGAACTTAGATTTGTCTGAATGATGAGCAAATTTGCATATGCAATTTGTTGCTGATTTTGTCATTTCTGGTTGAACGATTTCTCCTCTGACACCGCTGGCCTTACAGCTTTCACATGTGCATCTTCTTTGGGAGGCTTTCATTCATATAAAAATTACCGTAACAGTTGCATACGTAAAATTTTGAGATTGTTTTTTGTTATATTTTTCTCAATTTTCTTCAAAACCTCAGTCTCTGAATTCTTTGTTCAATAGTAATCAAATTTGGTTCATAAGTTTCCAAGAATTACATAATTTAACTTTGCGCAAATTGTGATGAAATTTGCATATGCAAAATTTATGGATTGACTGATTGTTGGTCAAAACATTTCCTTCGATATCGCTAGTCTAACAGCTTTAAAATTTAACATGTAGCTTCTCAGGGTTTCTCTCGTAAAGGATTATGAAAATTAGACTAAATTTGTAAATAAGATTGTTTTAGAATTTTTACTCGTTTCCTGCTCACTTTTCTTTACGAATATATTCTCTGAAATTATTTGTCCTATAGTAATCAAATATTGGGTTTGTAAGTTCCGATAGATGACCTTATTCAGAGTTTTTCAAATGCTGATAAAATTTACATATGCAAATTTTGAGGCTACATTTCCTAATTTTGGTCAAGACATTATTTCTCTATACCACCAGTCTCACAGCTTTGAAATTCAATGTTTAGCTTCTTTTGGATTCCCTTATTAGTTATGTTAAACCTAGCTTAAACTTTGCATATTACATTTTTATATCTATCCGCTTAATTTTCTTAAAGTTGTTTGTCCATTAGTAATCAACTTTGGTTTGTAAGTTCAAAGCGATGACCTCATTCAGCCTTGTTCAAGTAATGATGAATTTGCGTCTGCAAATTTTGCAGGCAGCTTTTCTCGTTTTAGTCAGCACACTGTACACCTTGACACCATAGGTCTTACACCTTTGCAATTCAATGTATAACTTCTTAAGAATACCCTTATCAATGTCATGGTCATGATCACAACCTTATTATATGGCATTTGGCATCAGAAGTGGAAAGTTCTGCATTAATTCTCTAAGTGCAAAGTTCATACCAAAATCAAAAATTATTAAAGCCAAAACTAACAGCGGGAGCTATATCGGCCGCTATGGTTTCTTCAATGTCGGTTTACCGACGCATAAAAGAGACAATGTTCAACGCATGAATGTTTATTGTCGTGAAAAGCACAAGTCTTGCGATGGGTCATTCGTAATTTGAGTTAAAGGTACACATTCAACTTCATCACCCGTATACTGTCCAGTGACGCTTCTCAACCTCTAACACGCGTCTCACGCTTCTTAAACGTTGACATGTGCTAATCTAGCAGATTTAGATTCAATAACACTTTAGCTTAGAGCTCGTCTTTTGTTCTGGTTTGAAATGCAGTTCACAATTTTCAAGTCTCAATACCAAGTCAAAATGCCTGACGTTGAACTGACAAATTGTCGACACAGCCTGTATAGGTGTGTAATATCGATATCCAGTGCCAGTGTCGACAGCTGAAATTTCAGTCTATTATTCACTTGTCAAGAGTAACGTCGCAAATTGTGTACAATGCGCCGCGTTTGTATTTCAACATACTTTAGATAGACCAGAAAAAAGTGCAAGTTTTATTGAACCAAACCGACCAAAACATATCAAACTTAGTTATATGACTTGCCTCTAATTAAATGCCACATTGTTAACTCCTAGTTCTTCATTACTTAGAGTTTCTAACCGTTCTACCTTTGATACTTCTTGGCTGTTTCATTACTATTAAGATGATTGGTGAAAATGCTGGCTGCGATGACCGTAAGATTCACAATTATGAGTAAATTTTCTAACATAACTCCTCATAGAGTTCAAGGGGGGGGGGGTGGTCGTCGGAACTCTGCTCAAAGGTTGCCAGGGACCCCTACGACCTATGTAAACACTGTATCTAGGGTACGTTGGCGATTGATCTAAGTTACAACATGTTTGTTAACAATGAATATCGTAAAATTCAAATGTTCCAGCCATGTTGACGTGATGCATCTACATGTCATGCATAAAATACATTGTTTGTAAACAAGAATGTCGCACACGCGCAGTTCCGACTACCCCTTCCCTTTAACACAATGATGACGGCCATTTTGAATTTAAAATATCGGTAAATATTAGGTGGTTTGTTTCTCTAGTACTAAAATTTTTAGCGTAGCCCTAAGATTTTAATTTATTGTTGATTTGGTACGAGAATGGTTGAAAGTTTCTTTGAGGAATGTGTGAGAAAAAGTGTGAGTACTTAATTTCCAGGCGCGTATTACCTTAAAGCCAAGCAGTGAATAAAATGTGCTTGTATTACTGGCCCAAAAACAAAAGTATGTTTCTGTAGATGTTTTTCGAAACCAACTGCGATTTGTGCCTTCTCTTATCGTGTACTGAATCCAGCTCCTTGGTCTTACACAGTTTGGTTCAATTACAATGAATACCTTGACAGAACAACCTGACAAGGCAAGTCATCTGTAGTTCAAACCTGTGCATTCGACAAACAGTGAACCTTGAATGTCACAAGCAATTCACCATGTTACCTTTGCACCCCAATCTACGCATGCGTAACGCGCATGTTATCAAAACTGTG
>LD343615.1:2280-35692 GCA_001465055.1 Ptychodera flava | reverse complement strand
ATATATATATATATATATATATATATATATATATATATATATATATATATATATATATATATATATATATATATATATATATATATATATATATTTCTATATATATAGAAACCGTACTCTCTGTGCCCAAGTTCAGAGGTTGCCATAAAGCCATTATGGTGATAACCGGGAGGGCACATTGTATACATTTTGTGTATATTTCTATATATACATATATATGTGTGTGTATATATAAATGTATGTATAAGTTTGTATCATACATACATACATACATACATACATACATACATACATACATACATACATACATACATACACATAAAAAGATAGAGCAAGCGAGGCAGAGACCAGAGGCACTGTAGTCTGTTCGTTTGCAAAATATATTCGTTAAGTGTCCAATTCGGAAATGAACATATCAGTCGGATGGTTGATCATAAAATTGACGCATTCACTGGGGCGTGGATTAGTGCGTCGAAGCAATGCTTGAGTGTGCGCATATTTAGTGGGCGTACTATGCTGTCAGCATCAACGTATCAAGCAGGTTTCGGTCGACTCTGTACCCGAAGCACGGTCAAAAAGGCCGCGCGCGAGACGCCTTTTAATACATGGAATGATTATATGTTCTCGCGCGATACGACGAGATTTAATTTCACGCAGGAATAATATTGACGCAGTTGCGCTTCATGAACTCCCATCGTGTAGCATTCATATTTCAATCAGTTAACGAGAAGCGTGACGTCACAGCGGCCTGGTCTGACAACATATATTGCGTCATAGCCTTAATGATTGCCATCAAAAATTAAGGCTTTTCGCCCTTTATAAACAATGTGGGAATTAATTAAGCAACACACAAAGTGTTCAGAACAAGATAAGTTGTTCTATAAATTTGAGTCTACTCGGGCACGACTGGCATCATGCAATGTGTCATAGTTGTTAACACGTTTGTGAAATTTGAGCTGAATCGTATAGTGTCCTGTAGTAGTGTATGGTACTGTACTTCAACTGGTACATGGTGACGCCTTCGTCAGTTTACACAGGCAACCGACATTTGGTGGCGTTAAAGTTTTCATATACATTGTCTGTAACGTTTATGAGTTAATCTTTCAAGATGCGACCGTGAGAAAACGACCCTTGTGCAATTTTGCAGTTGTACATTTGTTTGTCGAGGTAGGGCCGGGATAATTTACATGCAAACGTTGAATTAATACTCAAAGCAAAGTCAGGAGTACTGTTTGTTTATTCGCTTGCAGTTGATTGAGACCATCTTCAGAAAATTGTAAACATTTCTAGCTCACCAATCATTAAGTTGGAATAAAGTTGTTTTTGTGGAACTGACTAATATAAAGGGCCAAATTTCTACAAAGTGTTAAAAGGCCAAGATTATCCTTGTCACTGCACACCTATTTGACCTCATATTAATATAAACAGCGAGACATCTTCATACCAGTCGAAACATGGCTTTACTGACCGTGACTGCAGGGGTGTTTCGGGAAGACAAGCCCTTTTTGGGTCAATCACAGAGATCGATCGATCACAGGGTTGTCCACAAACTGTGGCTGACAGAACAAATTAATTGCAGCTATTGTTTTTAATGTACAGAGGGATAAAATAAAACCTGAATTTTATTCTCGGGCACGTTTCTGAATCATGGCGAGTTTTAAATTGGAGAGCTGTGTCGAGAGATGTGTCATTGAACCATAAAATATGATCCTCTTTGATTACACTATACATGTACAATTGAATTAAAATGTACAACGCTCTAAATCAGAAATTGGAAATATGAATGAACGGGGCCTACTTTATACGGTGTCACAAAATCGCTCGCGCTGCCTCGCTCTGGTATGAATATGGTTTTATCGCACCATGTTACTGTTCATTAAGCATTTTGTGATGGTCTGACTAGTCTGGAACCTCTCCGTAATTTCGTCGTACGATGCCCCAACTTTTGGGGTACCGTCCCGGGGTACTGGACACCGAAATTATGGAGGGATTCTATACTATACAGTTAGACTTGATATGGAACGGGAATTGTGATATAAATTGCGGCTGCGTTATACCGGCAATTCGATCTGTTATTTCAGGGTTGGGTAACGCCAACAGACAAATGTTCTTACGCTCGTAAATATGCCACAAGACACATTAACACGGTTCAAAGATGAGGTGGAGACCCCATGACCCATCCCACTTCTCGTTAACGATTAATATCACGGCAGTCTCGCGTTACGTCAGATGTTCGGACCAGTTTTACCGTCCTAGAGACAGTAAATCGTCTACAGGGTCATTTCTGGAGAAAAAAACACAGCTCGTGCTGAAATGTTTTTAATTAAAGGAAACGTTTGAGTGTGTCGCAGTAATTCTCTGGGCTGCAAGTATTCAATTTGATGGTTCACGGGTCATCTGTTTGTCTCGCGTGGAAAGGAATGGCGTGTGGTCGACGTGGAAACCAATACAGCGGAAAATAAACTTTAAACATGTCTCCAACTCAGGGTTCATGCACTCATATCTGTTCTACGAACTCTCTTTCCATTCCCACAAGTGTAATTTATCGGATTTTGAATGAAGTGAAGACGCGTTATTACTGTCATTCTGATAAAAAAGGGAGAGTGGAAAATATTCGACAGCTGTGTAACATTCGTCCATAGATTTTGTCCTGCTTGTTTACTTGATTGAAAAATAAAACGGCACTTACAACTGCTTACATTGGTCACTCGCCAATAATATTAAATTGTATGACAATCACAACACAGGCGTCAGGGGCAGTCGACAAAGCTGTCCGTGAAACAGAGGTGCTCACATATCACGTACGATCATTTCTTTGGCCAGGAAACGGGAAGAATTCCTGTAGGGGATTCGAGGGAGGGGAAAACTATCGGGAGGGCCATGAGCGAAAATATTTAAATTTCAGAGAGGGCGGTTGAAAACAGCTTCTGTTTGCCCCTGAATTATAATTTTCTTCACAAAATAGCATTTTAACATGTACAGCTGCTCTCGATACAATATCTATAAACCAGCTGGTTGTCTGCCTGACTATCTGTAACTCCGTGATGTATCTGTGCTGTCTAAAAAGCAGAGAACCGTGTTTGTGAACTAAAACCGGTTTACAGCACAATTCAGGAGTTTTGAATATAGTGCGGCGCGGCGGTGCCCTTCAGGCGTTGTTGTGCCAAACCTTGCAGTCTTCTCCCAGGCAAGTTTGCTTCGAAATTTGCGTAATATATACAACGAAATTAACAAATACCGTACTGCAGCCTTGCCATTGTGATTTTTTTCCTTTTAATTTAATTGTATCAGCATAAACAGCCACAGCGTGTTGAAATGAAGCACATACCGTAGTTCAGCAAATACAGTTTTGGTGAAGTGTTTACATAAGTGGACATCTGTTTCAGCCAACGCACTTTTCAACGACAAATAATCTCGAGTTTCTTTGGTGACTTTTCATACCGTACCACTAGTCTGCTGACAGTTTAACGGTGCCATTCTCATTTTTACAGGTGTTTTGACATCAGAAGCGGAAATGCACCTCCGTGCGGACATTTTCAGGGATTACAACAAACTGGCTCTGCCTATCTCGAACGTTACGGAGATCTTAAACATCACTTTTGGTCTGGCAATATCACAGATCATTGACGTGGTAAGCTTTTCACGCCAACATCATTTCTCATTTGAATCTTCAGCAAGACACCGTGCCTCTTACATTGCCCAGTAGGAAGAATGATTAAGAGCGCCTCCCAGAGTCTAACCTGTTTCTTATCCCGGTATAGAACACCCTCGCTTTCTCTGTCGTTCCCTTTCATTTTGCTGTGATTCAATATTCGATTTACTTCATCCCCAGCTTTATTCAACCTGTCGTTTTCCGCTGTATAATGTCTCTTTATTCCTCGCTCCGTTTCCCCAGTACATCCAGAAATTGGCTTCAGTCAGTGATTTTTTTTTGAAAAAAGAAAATCCCTTTGTAACAAGTTTCTGTTCAGTATATATTATGTGTCTTTAACATTTTGGGCGATTCTGTTTGTGACGAGTAAGTGAATATTCAAGGTGTCGAACGGGAAACAACGGGGCCTGCGCAGTGCCGGGTTAACACAGTACATCGTACCATAACCTGAATATTCACCAGGTTAACCCCACTGCATCGCGCTCGCTCCTTTCACATAGTTTCAAATTAGACAAATATGCATGCATGGGAAAGTGACATAGGTTTTACTTCGATTTGCCGGAGAGAAAAGCCAGGTCTTGTCAAGCTGCAATGAATTATTCCATCAGTGGCGAGTTTCTCCACAAACGCCCTTTGCTCATAGTAGTTCTCATAGACCTAACAGACGTATAACATCATGTGAATTTTTGGGGGCGATATTTTGTTCATTCGACGCCGTCGCTCGACCTTATCGTCAATTATTAATTTTCTCTTTCAGAATGAGAAGAGTCAAATAATGACAACTAAGGTGTGGCTTAGACATGTAAGTGTTACTTCTAATTTCCACATACCTAAATATTCATAAAACTCTCGTTTTCTCGTTTCAAATAAGCGGAAGAGCTATGTTCATTAATCATTTTTTTCGATTCGTTTCCTTTACGTCGAAAGGATCTAAACAACAAGCTTTCAGAGATGAACTCTGGAGTACTAGAATTTGGAGCATAAAATGAATGAGGCATTCTCTCATAACACATTCTGAAATTTAACAAACGAGGCAAACCCGTCAAACGTATGCGCAATGTATACTATCGATTCAAAACCGACAAACAAACAAACGATTAGTTTTTAAGTCTGCGGTGGTTGAGAACATGTATTGTTAGCCGAACGTGCTTCTTGTTCGCTGTCTTCACCGATCGGTTGTATCAGACGATGTACCGGTGACTAAAATCCTAGAGGGGGAATCGCTTCCGCTGGCATCGCTGTGCGATCTAGTCTGAGCACCTCACCCGGCGCCCGAATCCCACGGCATTTTTGTCATTTTACTGTTGTCAATCTTTGTTTGATGTTGTGTTATTTTTCACCTTGAAGTCATGGACTGACAGCCATTTACACTGGGACCCGGGACTCTATGATGGAATCACCAGTATTCGAGTACCGGCGCAGAGCCTTTGGATTCCAGATGTATTAATTTACAACAAGTGAGTCAAATAAAAAAAAATGTCTTTACTGCCCAAAAGTCCCCATGGGTCATGATACTAAGATCTCAATGAACATTTCAAGATCAAAAATGGAGTATTTAATCACTCGACTCCTCTTTATCAAGGTTACCCTGTTACAGTGACCTTGTACGCTCAATTACAGCATACACCCCGGAGCGATTGATTAAATCATTTGTGAAAATTTCGAAACACAAGGACTCTCCAACATTAAATAAGGTAGTTAAGATTCACCGCTGAGGGCGCTGTTGTGAAGGCGGACAGCATGAACACAAACGGTGTTCAGATTTGCTTTTTCTCATTGAAATGTTTGAATATAACAATGCGTGCAATCAGATGTGTCAATGTAAAAGTGACTTATCATGTAAAGTTTTAAAGTAACCAACGAATAATTGAAGTGAAATCTATCAGAATTTTTAAATCTGAAAGAAATTCAAACTTTTGGCGATGAACTCGTGCTTAAATCGTCTACATGCACTGTCCATACAACCTATAAATTATACCTCGACAATTTCCATGTTAGTTTTGATGGATTGGTGACGTAACTCCATCACCTACCAACACAGTCCTTTCACGTTTCCCTTGGGATGCGAGATAGCATAGGACATTGTGGTATATAGTTTATTGATGTAATCTTTAATGTGTTCATTCATGTCGACAAGTTCATTTAAATCAGCACAGTGCTACAACAAACTGCATGGCCCAGTCCAAAAAAATGGGTCACTCAGTCCCGAATTTGACAAAAGTGTACCCTAGACAGTTCACACTATAATAAACAAATTCTCATGTCTACAATTTTCCTTTACAATGTGTGTGTTGGGGGGGGGGGGTCAAAAGCCCGAGTCTACAGTGTTATGGATGTCAAAAATTCATTGTCCACAAAATGATGGTCATAAAAGTCATTAGTCAAAACGCTGGTCTACATTGAAAAGTTCGTTGTTGAAAAGTCCAGTTAATCAATATTTACTTGGTCACAGGTCAGCATATGGCGAAAGGGGTCTCTCAACTCCACGGTACATATATGTGTCCCTCAGCAGTGTCCCCCTTCCCGGGTCTCAATGTACGGCACCAGGTTCACTGCATACCATGCACGGTCATCATGATTTGACTTCGTGGTCGCATTCGAGGCAAATAAATCTCCCCGCCCCGTCAAAACAAACTACAGTGACTTTACCCATTTATGCTCTGGTCAATATAAGTTTTTATCCCCTAATTGATCGATCTCCAGTCAATATAGTACAATATAATACACTTTCTTGAAATAGAAATTTTCTATCTTTTTTACGTTTCCAGCGCCGACGGTTCTTACGACGTCCAAAATATGGCCATGGCCAACGTTTTCTACAATGGAACAGTGCAGTGGGTCCCACCGGCCATTTATAAGAGTTCATGCAAGATAAACGTCGAATACTTTCCATTCGACGAACAGACGTGCAAAATGAAGTTCGGGACATGGACTTACGACGGTACAGTCGTCGACCTGCTGCCGGAAGACGACATCGCCACCAAGCGAGATTACTGGGATAGCGGCGAATGGGAGATCGTGAAGTCGCCCGGGAAGCGTAACTCAGTTATGTATCCGTGCTGCGAAGAAAACTTCGTTGACATCACCTTCAACTTCACCATCAGTCGGAAGCCGCTCTTTTATGTGGCCAACTTGTTGCTTCCGTGCGCCCTCATCTCCTTCTGCAGTGTGCTCGTCTTCTACCTCCCGTCTGACTGCGGCGAGAAAATGTCCTTATGTACCTCCGTACTCGTGTCGCTATCTGTGTTCCTGTTGCTCATAACCAAGCTGATTCCAGCCAACGCCAACACCATGCCCCTGATTACTAAATACTTGTTGTTCACCATGGTTCTGGTGACGTCATCAATTGTCATTGCGGTGTTTGTGTTGAACATTCACCACCGCTCGCCGTCCACCCACGTCATGCCGCTCTGGGTCAGGCGGGTTTTCATTGACACCCTTCCGAGGTTTCTGTGCATGAAGAGACCGGACAATTACAACTTCAGGTACAAAAGCGTCGGCATCTCGCTGACGCGGGACGCAATAAAGAACAAAAAAGTGGATTCCAACAGGATCGTCGTGGAAAATCCGAGTCGGAGCAATTTCACAGTGCGCATGCGTTCACACGCTGACAATTTTATGGCGCACAACGGAGAAGAGGAAGGTAAGGACCATTGACAGTTCAGGTTTGAACGTTCCCGGATAATCTTGCTATCCTGATCCTACCCTTTGAAAATGTCCGTTGATGTGTAGCATTAACTAACGTCGATACTTTTGCAGCTAGGTTTCGTGCTTTTCTCTTTTTGATGATGATGATGATGATGATGATGATGATGATGATGATGATGATGATAATGTTGATGATTATGATGATGATGATGACGATTTTAATGATGCTGGTAACTATATGCAGGTGATGGCTTAGCTTTTGTTCATCATTACTCCAGTTTCAGACAATTTTTTGCGTTAGTACTTAACGTTAATAAACTTTCCATGAAGTCTGAAAAATACGTCTTCAATAAGTTCGTGACTACACATGCGCACTCAGGAAGTCGTTTTTTATGTGATTTCAGTCAACGCCATGGTTTTACTTTTAGAATTGCATTAGTTTCTGAGCAATTCCAGCTTTGATATACGGTATTCTTCCATATAACTTACAAATCCCTGCACAACATATCCCATTGTAGTTTCCATAATTAAGCCTCCCCCTGCCTCAAAGAACACGGGTGACTTTATTTATTTTGTGTGCACATTCCCTCCCGACCTTTTTGCTTACGTTTACCGCAATGCTGAAAATATATATCGCCATGTTTTTTGTTTCTTTTCTCTTGTTTTCCCTCCTTTTTGCAGCAAGCCAAGGACTTCCGATACCAAAGTATCTCCCCTCTTCGGTTTCAGATGGTGACGCCACTGAGGCGTTGAACATCGACAAAGCAATACAAGACATTATGTACATCACCAGTACATACACAGACGAACAGGATTTTCTCCGAGTAAGTGCGCTCTCTGTATTATCTTTTGACTGTACACGAACCACAGTCACTCCACTCCACTCCACAGTGCAGGGACATGAGCGTAACGCATTTTTTGTGATACTCTGTATAAGCTTATGACACAGTAGGGATGTGTATTCAAGAAATCTAACTACATATTTCTTTTCCTATGAATTGTATTCCTATGATTTTAAACTTCATGACCTACTGAGAGCACCATGATCAAAGATATAGCGTTGGTCTTTGTTCTGGTGTCATCTAACGGAATAGAACAGCATTCTACGAGAATTTTGTCAGGAACTCTCCACTATCTTATGTCACCAAAGTGACTTATCTCCAGACACAGAATAGTCATTTATACACAATCCTTGCAGATTTTATGAAGTAATCTCCATAGTCGTTTGAATGGAGTCGGACTGAAGTTATAACGTCAACTCGGTAATGTTGTCAAGAGGCAAGAATGGGGTTTTGCGTCTCTTTTCACACTTAGCAATCACAGGAATTACTTCACATATTCCTCCTCGAAGGAAAGCAGCTTCGGGAACATGCAAAGGCCAAAAATCATACTTTCAAAGGGCCGAAGGGGGCGCACTCTCATTTGAAGTGTACACACATGTGTGCTGCCATTTTACTTGTTTTGTAGTCCATTCAAAATTTTTGACCAAGGGAGTTATGATGAAATTTACTCCAGATTTTACTCCAGCACGACCAGTACCACGACCCGGAACCCTTATTGGCACCTTTTACCCTTAATTACGACCCATTATGATTTCGCCAAAAATGTAGACTATTGTAATATGTAGACAAGAATGTAGAAAAAAATGATGCTTCGTTATATCAAGAACTATGCGCAGTGCGGGCCAAATTCCTGTGAAATTCCAAAACAGGCTTATTTTATCTCCAAATGCAACACAGTGGATTTCCTGGCTTGCATTCTTTTGAGATATTAAAACATGGCGTTTGTCCTCTCTCTCTTCTTTCTCTTTCAGCAACGTGAGGATTGGAAGTATGTTGCCATGGTGATAGATCGCATATTTCTGGTAATTTTCTGTACAGTTTGTACATCCGGGACGATGGGAATTTTGATGCAGGCTCCACTGGCCTCCAAATTTTTCAAAGACCAGCTGTTCGGTTGAAGAGGGCATAATTGGATGCTGCTGAGAAATCGACCTTGAGAGGTCTATTGCTGTTAGAAGGGCATCTTTCATGCCGTCGAGCAGTGACTTGATCACCTTAGTTTAACGCGGAATGGCCGGATCGATGGTACGAAATCTTCCAATCAAGTTCTACGGATTTCCGTGAATTGTGAAAGTGGCATATCCGTGGTTTGACCTCCACAGACGACACTGGCAAAGACAACGCAATGATAGCAATTGGGTGCTACAAATTTCATCTAACAATTCGCAAATCGTTGTGGAGCGCAGTCGCTTCCCCGATGAGGTCTTTACTTCTGCTGTGCATGTGGATACAACTCATGCAACAGCTATGACAAGCGGCAGCGTTGTGCGATTGGCATTCTCATACATTACGTGTATCCATGGACGCCATCATTGTTCACGTGACTAGCTGACGAGGGTTGAGACGTGTTTGTTTGTCACTTATTTGTTCGCTCTTACCCGTCTTCCGCAGGATCAGGTGTAATCAAGCGCTAATCACGTGTAATGAGGTTTGTGTTGGAACTGACGGTGGTGTTAGCCCAACACCGACATTGGACGAGTTTGACATTTTTTAGGATTTTCAATATCAACTGACAAAACTGACATATTTGATTGCCTATCGTAATTAAAAGTATTTATGTTAGCTCACCATTATATGAAAAACATAAATCATAACAGCTCGGTGTGTATTTCACCTTGTAGATTTCACCACAATCCCACCACAACCATGCTTACCTGAGAGACTTGGATCGCAAAGTAGTTTTGCTCTTTTATTCGCAAGAGGTGAAAGGAATTTGAAAAGTGAAATTCAAAATTTTCGAGGATGTTTTTGAAAACTGCAATGGCAAATTTCGTCTAACAATAGGACAGACTGGTCAAATTAATGTTTCGTTTTCAATAAACTTTAGAATTTGTCCTTGCCAATCAATGCATAAGGATAGAGCAGTGCTCTTAGAAAATAGCTTAACAACATGTCCATCATACCAGATAATCTACAGTCACTCTTACCCACTAGCGAATGGTAAATCGATTAATTAAGAAACGACATATGTATATGTAGATAATGTAGCCTTACGGCTTTTCTACAGATATCAGGATACACAAATCAATGTGCATATTTCAGTTAGTTTGAAAGTGGTTTTCCGTTCATCGAAAGAATTTGTCTTCCACAGGGATGAGTGCTAGTTTATCGCCGTAAAATTTAGTAAAAAATGATTGCCACGTACCTGCGAATATAGATGTAAAAGGACTAATCTTTTACCTTGCGGGTTTTACGCGGATAAGATAATCGGTGTAGAGTTTCGCCAGGCAATGGGATATGAACTTCCGCTTTAGCGTCTTTTTGTGGTTAGAAAGCGCTGCCGTTGGTAGATAATGTTCATATTTTGATGATCACGTGATTGCAGGAAAAGCACATAGTCACAATATACAACTTCGACTCCAAAGACCGATGAAAGCTACGGCTTTCTAGCACCTCTTTCGTTTACAAATGAGGGCGCCATTTTGTGCTGTGTTTGAAGCATTCCAAGTTTGTAATTTTTCTGATGAAAATGAAAGATACGTTGTCTTTCACACATTTCCTATATCTTCCTATTTTAAACATTGGATTGATTTTGAAAGTATGACTAATTTTGTCGCATGGTCGTTTCGATCACGTGATTATTCCTCGATGTTTTGATTGTAAATTTGTGTGTTACGAATGTCAAATAAGTTTGGACGATGAAACCGATAAATATCATTAGGACCGATAAATATCATTAGATATATGGTTTATTTGTAAGATAATGTGATGAGAGTATGTTGAAAAGTTCAAACTTTGTCGTGTTCAAAAGTTCATCTATCATTTCAACTAATAATTTCAGCCGATCAGTGAAAGCGACTACACCCACACTGTCTTTATATCTAACGAAGCTTTTTTTTAAAATTTTAGTAACGTTTACTGATATTATATACCCTGAGCTGTCTCGCTTTGCGGAATATTCAGGAAATTAGGGATACCAGTTATTCTATTTCTTTGCTCCAACAACACATTTTTTTAATCGATTAACAATACTTTATTATTAAACATAAATTTGATTGGTATTTTTAAGATTCATAGTCTATTTTCACGCAGTATTTTGAAGTAAACGGGCAACTATCCCATCGACAATAAGATCAAATAAAACAAATTTTGTGTTTCCGGTAACATACCTCCGAAAATTAGGGAAGGTAAGTCGGAGGTAATTTATTTTTCTTTTTCTTAGCAGAGACCCATTAAGTACGGTAAAATTTAGAGTACTGACTCGAAATATTTTGAAAATGCGAAAAAAATGTCTAGGGTCGGCAGCTTTTTTTTAGGGTAGGCCAGGTTGCCGTAAACACACATATTTCTTTATTTGAACTAGGTCTGTGAAATTCTACCGCCATTTTCGAACTCCAGTTACATTAATTTCAGGCTCGTTCGCGTGGTTGTAGCCTTAGTATGAACTGATAGCTTATCTTTCTTGGGTAGATGATTACCCATGGAAAATGTAGCGTTATGATTCCATGGACGTGGATGTAGAATATATAATATTAAAGAGAATGACAATATTTTTACTTTTGCGTAGTCATCCTCCTCAACACTGGAGAAGTACGTATGAGTCTGTCAATGAGAACTGTCTCGTTCTTTTTCGTAACGTAACTTTCTGCCGTGGCCTATTGAACGCACGGTGACCGCATCTGCATAGAATAAAATACAGTTGTAGTAAAAAATCAACTCAACGATATCTCCAGGTTTTCAGGCAATTTAAAGTTGCTTGCGTCCTTTTTTATCCCGCAATCTTCCGTTCTCCCAGATGAGATGGGTATGTCATGTTATCTTTAGTGCGTCACGTTGGTATTTATGCGTCACGCCAAGAAAGGTGTTGAAATGAGAAGAATATAACGTGTCCAGTGGAGTGACGGTAACCATGACAATCGCAAAAGGTTCTCTGCCACAAATATTGCATTTGTTGACGTTTATCTACCGAAAAACAAATTTCAGAAGAAAAAGGACGATTTACGCAATGTTTGCCAAGATTCTGACACCTAGCACCAATTGTTTTTGTTCTTTTGTTTGTTTGTTTGCAGAGGAGGATTTCATAGTATTCATGAGAATCAGTCAGACGTTCCGATGAAACGTAAGACTCAAGGAGGCTAAATGAGAAATATTCCCTGTGAATAAACCTGTCTCAATCTGCATCGTTCAATCAAATATTTTTCGCTAATGTACTTTACCATTAACCCAGTGATTTCAAACAACCTCATGGCAGGCATCCATAAAGGCCTTGGGTTATGATGCCTCATGAATCACAAAGCTGTAGTTGCGTGAAACTAAGCATGTTTATCCGGTTGATGAATTGATTTTAACCACTGAGCATTTAAGGTTTTTAAACAGTTACTTAATACCTGTAAAGTTAGGGGCGTGGCATTTATTGTTGAAATGTTGTTGTTCCTCTCATAATCAAAGGTCTTATGTGGTGTTGCGTGTTTTTCTTGGGAGTGCTTCATTTTGTTCTACTTAATTTCATTGCCGTTTAGGAATAAAATATTGGCGATCTTGCCAAATTCAAAGCAGTCTGTCGTTGGTTTCTTTCCGTTCTTGTATCAGAAAACGAGGTTGATTTTTTTAAATACAGTATTAACACCCACCAGCATTTTCCAAAATGTATGTCACAGTAGGTAACTGGCAATTTGTTTCGAATATAATAGTCTTCGCCGAAAGGTCGGTACCATGTTACACACTTATCTCAAAGACACGGTACCTGAATCTCGGCTCTAGACTAACCAGGTTCAATCGCTTGTATTCTGATACTACCAAGAAGATTTTTTTTTAATTTCCTGGTCAAATTCCCGATCGTCCTATTCGCCTCTGAGCTAGCACAGACCGAAGGAACGGACATTCTACGCCATCCATTCAAGGGTCAATTTAAGTTGCCTGTTTTATGTTGTTTTATTGCTTATCTTAATTTTATTGTGATTTAAATGGATGTTGTTCTTGTTGGTTAGGGTTTTTTGTGTTTACTGTTTTTATTTTCTTATATTTTAAGCTTTGTATAGACTTTTTATTCTTATGGGGGCTGTAACTGGGCGAAAGCCCTGCTCCTGCTACGAATAAAATAAAATAAACGGTGGACGTAATTCAATTTACTCTTCTACATCATTTGAAAACCTCGTGAATTTTCAGCGACAAAGGTCTGGTATCGAAAATCAAACACTTTGACAGACTAAGTAGGGTTTCAGCGTAAATTATCAATCAATCAATTAACATGAAATCAATATGATATACCTTTAAGAAAGTTTATAAATCTTCAACTTCAGGCTAAAATAAGTAATTTGAGTAACATATGTATGAAATATTGCCAAGGGATTATTACAACAGTGTTCCCTTTACGTTGCAAGACACTCACACCTGCCAATGCCATTCATGTATTTAACACAATGTACTCATATCGACCATCTAGTCACAGCAGTCTTGAATACGTCTGTTGGGACATGGAAACCTCAGTCACTGTTGCAGATTGGGCCACCAATTAGATCAAAAGTTTGTCGGACGTGTGGTTGATGGTAGAAACTACTGGATTGGCCTCCTACACACAGACCTGGGTTTTTATTGGGTAAATAGAGGGAAACTAACCAATGAAAGTTACGTTATCTGGATACCGTCTGGAAACGATACCGAGTGCATGCAACTGAATCGTGGTAGTGGCTGGAAGTGGACTCTTACGCCTTGTTCGGCAAACTCTTCCTACATATGTGAAATGCAACAACCATACACTTGTTAGAAGTGACGATTTTCTGAAAATGGAACGCTTTTTTGGTGCGATTTCATCTCAATGTTTGTAGAGGAATATATGGAGAGAGAGAGAGAGAGAGAGAGAGAGAGAGAGACAGAGAGACAGAGAGACACACAGAGAGACAGACAGAGCGACAGAGAGAAATACGTAATCACTATGAAGATACCGAAGGATAGTCAATCTTGAATAGAATCAGTTAAATTCCTACCCAGTCTAATAGACGTGAATACTGATTGAATATCATGTCCACAGGATACCTCGTACATCATTTAAACTAGTCTGAGACCTGCCATGACAACTCAAACAAAGCTGAAACATTGCAGTGAATATAATGGAGAAAGAAGGCACAACTTCGACAAGCAAAAATTGCATATTTTAAACATTCGTTCAAGAAGACATTAAGTACTAAACGAGCATCGGCTCAATATTTTCCCACAATCAATCGGGACAAAGAATAGCATGCATGACATGCCTCGAAATCTTTTACTCCAGTGAACTTGTAAAGTTGATGAACATGTGTGACCCCGTATCAATCAAAAGTGAATACATTTGTTTTTTGATTTGTTTTTGCTTTTTTGCCCTGTTTAAATATTTTCCAATATCGGTGGAACCTTTGTGGAGATTGGTTCTCTGTCATGCGGAGTGCTATGGTTAGGCACAAAGATAGTCCGTAAAGAAAGTTTTACCTGAGTTTGAATGTTCCGGCATGCAGACATTCTTGTTTAACTCGATATTAAGATGTTAAAGATACTTGATAAAACAGTTTAATGCTCCGTCCAACGGATGTGTACAGTGAGGTGACGAGTTCGTGTCACAAAGTGTTGTTGCTCTGAAGGAGGCAGAGTTTAGGACCTGGCCGTGTGCGGGCGCTGTTGGGGTCCCTTACCAAAAGGGGGGGGGGGGGGGAATCCGCCTGGGCTCAAAAATTCCCCAAGTGGCCGAAGTTTTGCATTTCATCTCTTGAAATTCAAATAAATAAACTTGATTTGCAGATTTAGTTTGTATTGAAACATATAATTGTCCTTTTCTCAACATACAGCCACCAAGCATGTCAACTTTGGATGAAAGGAACTGGCCGTGCGCGGGCGTTTTGCAAACCAAAAATACAATTCAGCCGGAGCGGGCAAATTTACCAAAGTGGTCGAATTTTTGCGTTTTCTATTCTCTTGAAATTCAAATAAATGAACTCGCGCTGCAGATTTAGCTAATATTCAGTCATAATATTGACCATTTCTCAACATACAGCAACCTAGCAGGTCAACTTTGTATGATAGACTTTAATCCAATCAAAGACGATAATCTGAGGGTATTCCATAATGGTGAACAAAGTCAAATATACACCTAGTAAGATATTGTTGAATTGCATCTCATCTCGGCATGGGTGTAGCTATCTTCATTCTAGCCCGAAACATTTACATCAAGTTGTTGCTGGGCGTGTTTACAAAAGTCAGAACGCGTACTTTGAAACGTTCGATGGAAGTCTTGGCTGGCGAATTGACCGGATCGCTGTAGTTGTGGAGTAATTATATTTTGCAGACTTGAAGCAGTGACTGCAACTCTCGATACATAACAACCACGGCAACAGACACCACAGAAAATAACGGGGAACGCTTATATATACAGTGGCAGTCGTCGACGTCAGTGACAGAGTTTCGAATCACATATATAACCTTGCGTTCTTATTACTCGATTACATTCTATTGGCTACTCCGATTCTGATAGGTCCACACGCTGACAGAAACATACTACCCTGGTTTTATGCAGTTTGGAATTGATTCACCAAGTCAAGGCGTAGAATACATTAAAATGCAAATATCTCAATCATTATTTCAGTAATAACTTAATTGTTCAAAAGCACTTCTTTCTTAAAACTGTGAAGCATGGCAATGTATATACCCAAACTGATAAATATAAAAGTGTATAGTTTACTGAAGGAAAACAGTACAATGCAATAATAATAGTATGACATTACTGGTGATTAATTAAGATTTTTAGCTATGGAATTTTCACAATAAATTAATTATACACAAGGTTTGCGTAACGTTTACGTATTGCTTTAAAGTTTATCGATTGACTCGCAACATATACACTGTACCACTTGTGCGTTCATCAAAATCAAGACAGTATATTTGGCGGTCGGTGGCAATAAAAGTAGCAATAAATAAATAAATAAACAATAAACAAATAAATAAATAAACAAATAAATAAATTAATTAATTAATTAATAAATTAATGAATTAATTAAAAAAAATTCCCAGACAGAATCGACTTGTTATTTGTTATTCACCCTGACGATAAGAATTTCCTTTCTGGTACGTCTGCTTGGCACAGTTGTCAAACATGCCGATAAAAAAATTCAATGTTTCAATTTTTGGTGTAATCAGCATTAATATCTTTTGAGTTTAACGCTGCAAGAATGTCAGATCAAGTGCATTAATTGCTTTAAAATACAAAACAATATTAAACATTAGAGGGAAAAGAACTGTAACTTTTTGTATGTTTAGTACTTCAATTTTATAAGACAAATTGCATAATCATATTATCCTCCATAAAATGTTGTGAAGTATGAAGCGTTAGTCATGACAATACGTTGCACTCTGTACAATATATGCAATGCTACTATCGATAAATGAATTAGTGTTTTGGGTGATTCAGTTGCTAACAGCAATATTGGACACCCAGCATTTTGACATGTTTTGACGAGTAAGGCGAGAAACTCCACAGAGAGACAACTACACATGCCTCAAGTCAGTGTGATTAATTATGTCAAAACTTAAATAAATACCTTTTAAACGAATATTGTCGCGACCTAATGTAGTGTGAGTGGCGTGATCGTCTGACAGTCGTGTGATCGCGTAGGCCGTCAGGTTTGGTAAGCATTAACCTAAACCTGACCAAAGCAAACATTTAGAACGTAGCAAAAGATTAAAATGGTCAATACGAATAAGAGAGTAGGAGTATATGAATTGGTTGAGAATATTTATTGGAACATAAAATACGCCGACTGACTTGTGGGCTAGCCTAGATAAGAAAAAAATTACGGGAAATCCACAAAAATGGAGCTTTTTATTCGGTATTTGTTTCATTCAAAGAATAATTTTTTGATTTGACATGGCGATGAGGCCGAAAATTGTTCAAGTAAATCAGTAATTTTACTCATTTGAGGATCGTGTCTTGATAGCTTGAAAGCTATTGAAAAGACGAATTCGATTTTCAAATTGTGTTTTTGAAGTAATACCTATCAAGGTATGTGCATTCAAGAATAAGCAAGAGCATTGAGTATGATCAAGATATTTGTACATTTTACTATCATCGCTTTTTATTTCTTTGGCACAAATTATTAATAGGTTTGTGTCCGTCACTCTTTGAAAGTATTTACACTAACCCGGTAATGTCTCTACCTTCGCACGGTTTCGGAAGTACTTCACGGAGATGTAAAAGAGGTCGAAAATAACTAGGACACCAACAACGAGAACAGACACGGCCGTCCACAGAGAGAATATTACCACGCCCTCCGATTTTAAACCGAGAAATGTCGATGGTTTCTCCACGTGAGGCCTCGCTTCAGAAATTGGTGTAGATCCGGTTTCGAGTGCCGACAACGCTTTGGTTGAACGGGTCAAGTCGTTTGATTCCAGGTGCGTAGTGCCATTTCCGATAGCTGTGGCATCTGAGGTTGCCGTAGTTTCGGGCTTTGTTGCAGTTCCCGTGTCTGTGAAATAAAAGTGACAACCTCACCAAATATCAGCCAGTAAATTGAGATGAATCGGGATATGACTTGACTATCGTCAATAAACAGCAACTGAGAGTCACAAACTGCACAGTAAAAGTCCTTTTTCTTGTACGAAAATAATCTGTGATTTTTAAACAAATTTTGACATTAAATGTCTGCAGGTACTACTGACTCGAATTTGAACGTTTTCTCAAACTTTCCTTAATGAAACTTTGTACCATTCTTTTAACAAAGCGATATAAATCAGGGATCACTGCGCAGACATTGGTATCATGAGGAAAACCACTATAAATTCAAAGGAATAGGCCGCGGAGGAAAGCACGGTGGAAGAAGTTATCCGGTACTGAGTGAATGAGCTTCGGAGACGGAAATTTGGGCTCAATTTTTTAAAAATTACTTTGTTGGTCTGCAGTTGCTGTGGACTGGTTTTGAAGCTTCTGGAGTGAACAAAAACTCCACAGCTATGTTTTTGTAAAAATTAAAAAAAGATGTTTTTCCCCAAGGCATGAACTTGGTGATAGCGGCCATTTTCAATTCTCAATATTAGTAAATTTCAGGTAATCTGTTTTTCTGTGACCTGAATTTGCAAAGTGATTGTCATATGTTTTTTTCTCCCGGGTGGAATCAATTGATAAGTATGTATTCTTGGAATGTAATTTTTGTTGATGTAAGTCGACAGTTGGGCTTTCTTGCTCTACTGCGTCGGACTTTCTGGTCTCCATGGACTCCACAAACCAAAGAACAAACAAACAAACAAACAAACAAACAAACAAACAAACATATGAAACGAAAACGGAAAGCCTCAAATATTCCCTAAAGCAAACATATCCTCAACCAAAAGTACATTTGAATGAGGGAACGGTAGGTTTGAAAACTGGGCATCTACCAGAGCGACAAAATTACCCTCAAACACGAGTACTGAGTCTGTGTGGTATAAACCAGAACCACCACTTGAAAGCTATAACTTGTGCCATCAACTCAGCTCCACACTGCATTGGCTCCCTCACATACACTTTGCACTATACTACACAAGATTGACGGAAGACTGGATACTGTCACGTAAAACTACAGGCGTTATCGCTTGACAAATGTATTAGATTTCGGATTAATGGTAGATTTTTCCCTCCAATTCACAGACGACGACGTGTTGCATAAATT
The DNA here is from genome assembly GCA_001465055.1 of Ptychodera flava. Lineage (NCBI taxonomy): Eukaryota > Metazoa > Hemichordata > Enteropneusta > Ptychoderidae > Ptychodera > Ptychodera flava. Next base: position 16,724 of record LD343615.1, on the reverse strand, counting down.
GCACTGGCAATCAACGTAAATACAACCATACAAGTTCATATTTTCACAGGAGACAACAATAAACGTTGCGTGACCCAAAGTGCACGAGAAAACGACAATGCCGGGCAATTTGGATTGACTTATTTATACCTAATAAAGTTGACAGCAACTCGGATGTGGGTGTCGTTTCCATCCAAGAACCATCCTCTGCAGTCGTGTCTCTGGTGGTTTCGTCCGATGCTACACTGGATACCAATGATGCTGTAGTCATTTCGTCTGTGGTTAATACCGTACTCAGTAGCGGCAAAGTCGTGGAAGAATTACACATAAAATTACCTGTATATGTAAAGACAGCCTGATATTAATATTAAAAAATAGCTCGCTATTTTGTGCACTGCACTGCAATCATTCATTCTCTCTCTCTCTCTCTCTCTCTCTCTCTCTCTCTCTCTCTCTCTCAAAGTACACGTATGTAGATGTCCTCGTGGGAAATTACAGTCCTTGATGCCCAAAGCAGATCTTTATAAATAATAGCACAAACTACTTCATTCACAAAGTTATCTGGTAATTAGGTTTCATCCTCAGAAGGACAGCACAAAATTTCCTCGGGTCTTTACTCTCATTTATTTTTATATGGTTTGGACGTACATTATACTGTGTAATGAGGTGTTGAAATTCGGTTAACAATACTTGTCTTAGTGGCGTCACTATGAAAACAATTCAGAGTGCTCTGTCTGTCTTTCTCTCTGTCTCTCAATATAATATCAGGGCTCGAAATTAACTTCTTACCCTGGTAGTCCACTTCGGCTACCATTTTCTGAAGTTGGTAGCCAAGTGACAATGGCTGGTAGTCCATAAATATTTTAGTTTAGGGATACTGTACTCGTCCGAGTATAAGCCCCGGTTCAGCAACACAAAATAGCAGTAAAACTAGGGGCTTCCACTCGAGAAACCCCATGCTATGTGCCACAAACGCTTAATTTATGCTAATTTATGTACATTTTAAACTCTTTCTATCACTTTCGAAATCGGCTTATACATCCAAAGAACTTGTAACTTGAGTAAACAAAAGCAAAAAAAATATTCTGATGTTCTTTATGAACATTCCTTGTTACACCCGAGTCTCTCCATACAGACCGTAATACATTGATACTGATCGATAACCATAGATAAAAGACAGCGAAAGTCAGCCACGATTTCCGAGCTTAACTGACACAGTGTTTTATATCACTATTTCAAATCAAACTGATAACACAATCTCTGGATACAGAAGTGACAGTTTTGTGAAATTTCAGCATCTGGAAATACGTCTTGTATACTGCCGATCAACAGCACAGTGTGAACTGGCATGCAAAGACTGCACAGGGAAAAGCAACTCAGCATTCTAGTATCAAACGCTCTGCATCTTGTGAAAACAATAACATAGCAGTGAAAATTGTAATAGTCATCAGAAAAAAACTCTTCACAGATGAAAGGGTAATTGCTTCAAACAAATGAAACTGCATGTTGACTGCATTTGGCTCGTCCCTAAGTGACGGACATCGCACGCCAAGTATTTCATGTCTCAGGATTTGGTAGTCCGCATGGGCTACCATTTCATGGACTTTGGTAGCCCAGGGAAAAGTTGGTAGTCTGTGGACGCAGGACTACCGTTAATTTCGAGCTCTGAATATATATATATATATATATATATATATATACATACATATATACATACATACACATTTTATGTACATATGTACATACGTACATTATATATATATACGGTATATATATACGGTATATATATATATATATATATATATAAATACATACATATATATGCATATATACACATATTGTATGTATGTATGTATGTATGTATGTATGTATGTATGTATGTATGTATGTATGTATGTATGTAAGTATGTATGTCTTCAAAACCGTTGCGATGAAATCACAAAAAAGCAGAGCAATGTGGTCATAAACTGGACACTTCTTACCAGTGTATGGTTGCATTTCACATATGTACGAAGAGTTTGCTGAACAAGACGTAAGAGTCCACTTCCAGCCACTACCACGATTCAGTTGCATGCACTCGGTATCGTTTCCAGACGGTATCCAGTTAACGTAACTTTCATTGGTTAGTTTCCCTCTATTTACCCAATAAAAACCCAGGCCTGTGTGTAGGAGACCAATCCAGTAGTTTCTACTATCAACCACACTTTCGATAAACTCTTGTTCTAATTGGTCGTCAATCTTCAAAAGCGACCAGTTTTCACGACCACAATCTACGTGGGCCTGGAACGCGGTTTTCATGTCATCATAGATGATGTAACAAGTGTCTCCGAAGGTGTACATTGACGGTTCGTTGCCTTGTGTAGATAAAGAAGAAATAAATCTTTTTATTGCACATTAGAATTAAAGGTTGCTTAAATTTGAAAGGCAACCGTTTCGTATAACCGAACTGCAATTGTATATTACTCACCTAAACTAGAAATATGACTGATACAATTTCAGGTTGATTTGGTTCATTTATATTGTTTGAAATGGAAAATATTTTCTTAGGCAACGATAGTTGTTTATTTAGACAGTCCGGAGCAAGGGCATTTAAATAACTGAAAACTTGACAAAGTTTTTACTTTGTGTTGTTTACCAAGTGTGGTGAAAGAGGATAGGAACGTGCTAGCATGCTGGCACATACTATTATCCGATTCTTTTTTTTTCAATATGGTCTGTACATCTGTCTGCTTAATGCGGTAATTGTGCTAAAAGCATAAAAATTCCAGTGTTTTGACACAGTCGATAAAATCTACTCGTCGGGTTTGTATTCTGATGCGGCAGTTGCATCAAAATAGTTATTCTGTTTACGCGGGAGTATTTTTCTCGTATACAGTCGTCTTGACACCGTGGTTCCGAACAATGACCCTTTTGACACCATGCCGGCAAATATTCAACCCCAACTAGAAATCCGTGCGTAGAAAGCGAGTAACTTGATGAAATAAATGCATCGGGTTAAAAGTACAGTATCTTGCAAGAGTATTCCGATCGTCTCGGAAGTTTGCTGGTGAATATTGGCATTATTGAGTGAATTATAGAAAATCGTATTTACCTTGGTGCCCCGTAGAGTTTGTTTTGAAATTGAGGCAAGTGTTGTCAGGTATACATGGTGTATCTATGTGAAACGAGAAAACGAAAGTTATCGGTATTAATATCAAAATATAAAATACAATATGTTGTTGCTTTGAGGATTTTGTCGCATATACCAGGCCAAAAAGCTGCGCCGCAACTTTAATATAAGACACCCGGATATTATTGGCTTGTTCAAACTCGCTTATGCCCTTATGCTGACCTCGTCAGTGTTTTAAAGGGAAAAAGTCGCTCTTTTTACGTTTTTGTGGCGTTAAGAATACATGTAATACTTGCATAAAGTCACTCAGTGTACAACATGATGTCAATGCATAAATTCAACATGAATTCACAGATTTTCTGACAAGCACACAACATGCTCTTCTCACAATCCAGCTCGGTTTTCTGTGACAATTATACATTTCTGTAATGTAAGTGAAAGACACTACATAAAAGGTATCGCATGCATTGAGTCTAAACTCTATGTAACAATGTAAAATCAGGCATGCACGGTGGGCGTTGCACACTGGACTGGAATTCCTAAAATGTTTCAATGAATGTTTAATCGTATCTGAGAACTAGAGTGAGTGCAGCTGACAAGTATTTGAGAATGTTTCTAGTACCCAAACTGCACAAACATCTTTCCGTGTCAAACAAAATTCATGAAAACTAGTTAAAAAGGCGACTTTGTCCCCTTAATACATTTGTATTATTCACTGATTTAGTTTGAGTTTGAGAATGGAGAACATAGCGCAAAACAGTTGCAGTTGATGGATTTTTATAGAATTTCGAACTAGGTAACCTATGCCAGATAATTTAAAATGGGCTGTATCATAAGTTTAATGTTAGGTTTCAGTGTTATGTCACATACCGTTACATAACTTTATCAAACTGTGAAAACGGAGGTAGGCATACTTTTGCCTAACCTACCTTGATATTCGCATATGAAGCCAATTTTGTAATAACAGGAACGGGCACCCCACTTCCTCAGGAAATGCCTCATGTCGACGCACCAGCCATAGTCATTCGGTTCTGGAGGGGATGATCCACCACCGTACCAGTTGCTCCAACCGTCCTCAACGGGGGAACCGCTTCCGCCCAACCACGCAAACCCGCCGTTGAACTTAAACAACCCTAGCCAGTAGTCTACACCAGTCATGGCATGCCCTTCGATGAACGTCTGTTCCTCTGGACTGGAAACTTCCAGCATTGTACCACCTGTGTCATGGCATATTTCATAAGCCTTGAAGGCATTGACCACGGGCCACTCCACGAACCAATAACAGGTGGCAGACTGATCAAGGTAAAGAGTGCCGTAAGGACATTCTGTTAAGACAAATGTCATGCCATTGATAATTTACAGGGTTTTTTGCGAACATACAGTTGAACATTCAAATGCCAACTCGACCGTCAAAATTGAAAGCATTCTAAAGTCAACAAGAGCGGAAGAAAGGAACTCAGACAGACAAATGGCGCAATCCGCCAAAACCTTCTCCAAGAAATACAGCTCTCACGCAAGGAGTAACCATGAAATCTTACTTAATAAATCAGCTTTTTTGTTTTTACTCACCGTTAACGGTTGTATTTACACGTAAGATGTGCACAACTAGAATCAGCAATGAAGTATCCTTCCTGACGTCGATTTTTCTGAACATTTCTACTTTAGTAAACTGCTTTAATTCATCCGGCTATACCTAGCAACTTTGCAATGCTGAAAATGTTGTTTTGTCGTCTAATGATATCCTTTATCAAATCCTATACTTTTTTCTATTGGTCAAATGATCTATTGGCAGTATTGATCAAAGAGAGAAAAAAACAGACAGAAAAAAGCGATATTGTATTATATTGTACAAATAAGGTTCGGAGATCGCTGATTCCTGGAACGCCGATCGACCGCGGCGCAGCGAATTCTTCGACTAGAATGACAGAGAGCGTGCGCAGTTTAATTGACCAACTTTTGGGAAAAGTGTGTCAAACACAATAAGAGCGAGATTCAAAAAAGTGAAACACACAAACAACCAGTTATTAATTAGTATACACTGTGTGCAATAAAAACTGGCACTCATGAAAGCAAAAGCACAGGTAGACCAAGTTTTATGCAGACAAACGGTTTATGATTGCGGTAGACAGAGAGAGAGAGACAGATGTGTGAAGCAATGTGCACACATACACATTTTATTAGACTCGGTTCAAGTCGGTGAATTTTAAAAAAATAAAATCATTAATAATAGTTTCTCTTGCGTCTCTCCTATTTTGTACAAACCTATCCGGAATTTGGCAGCTCACGCCAGGTTTTCCCGGCGATTGAATGCGTCAAGTTTGAGTCTGCGCAGTAGTGAGTTAGTTTCTGCCGGATTCAGGTGAAACTCCGCTGTATAGCGTTCACTCCACTCATCGCGTCCAAGCACGCGCGCGTTTCACATGAAAGCAGAATACTAATCATTGCGTTCACTCCACTCAAACATTCACAAATCACAGACTTGAACCAAGTCTAACATTTTATGTATGTATGTATGTATGTATGTATGTATGTATGTATGTATGTATGTATGTATGTATGTATGCATGTATATGACTATCTATGTATGCATGTATCTATGTGTACCTATACCTACCTATACCCCTACCCACCTACCTGTCTGCCTGCCGTAAGTTCGTACGTACGTACGTACGTACAATGATCTGACTGGTTTTTTTCAGAGTTTGGTAGTTACCTGTACATTTTTAACTTTTCTTACGGTCTACTTTCCTTTTTCCATTATTCTATATACATACTCCACAAAATTTAAGAATTAATGAAACAGAAATTGATTGAAGCCCTGTGAACTACTTTATTTTTAACCAAAACCTGAGGGTGCATAATGTAATTGATTTGGCTGCCTTAAGATTCTCTTGTATATTGATTGAAGTGCAACGTCTTAATGGCTCTCCACAGTGTTTGTTCCTGTTATTTTCTTTTTGATTCGGATGCTATAATACAATCAGCAAACAGGTGGAAATTTTCGATTGCACCACTTTAAACGTGTCTAACCATTTCACCGAATCATTCGCATCCGTGTTTTTATGAATATCGATTCCGCTTTCTAGCCTGGCCATTCCTCGTCGGAGAAGACGTCTGGAGTAGATGCACGTGACCTGTCGGTGTTATGAAGAGAGATAGTGACCAATCAATCCCAAGCACATTACTTTCACGACAATGTTAAAAGTAGGACAGATGGGCGTAACAAGTGACCCATGCATACGACAGCTGTAATGTAACGACAAAGAGATGATTTTGTAATGAACGGATGATGTTACAGACTAGCAACTGAGCAAAATTTTGCTACACAAATCAAATTACATTCATTTCACGATTTCACCATTCATCCATCCAGGGGCCTTCGGTAACGATTACGGACACGTTCGATATTGCCTCTTTCCTGCTCGATTCCATCAATAGTTGAGTGCTTTGGGTAATGATCTCGACAAAGTAACGTGGATCAAATCCGAGATACCACTACCACGTGACGGTTGCCTTTATTCATGAACGCAAGGTGGTAACTCCACCTTCTTTACCTACCCTACGTAAACTTGGTGCTTGGCGAAGTGGGTTCGGCACATCGTCCTGACGAACTTTATGTTTTTTATGTACACCAGTTTGACGTCACCATCTACCAATATCCGTACTACATCGTCGGGATCAAAGATATTCTTCTCCCTCTCGTCTAAATTGTCATATACTTTCACAATGTTAGTATCTTCGCGCCAATCTTCAGTCTATAAATTAGATACATTTAAAAAAAATCAAAACTCTTATTCTTATACCAAAAGAAAATGGCTACCAAATAAGTTACAGGAGATTTAATATGTAGCATCTAAAATTATAATATAATTCAACCCAAAGGACATTTTTATCGAGAAATGCAAATGTTTCTTCACAACAACCTTGACTTATAGCGCCACTCTGTAGTCTAAGCCCACACAAGTATGTGTCATTTTCAACGAAAGTTCCATGTATGAGAAAAAAAGTTTGCGAAATTTCTCAGACAAAGACGACTCCGTATCGTCAGGGAATTTGTCAGACTCAGTTTTTACTATAAACGAGAAAAATGCGCGCGCCTCTTGCAAGGCATTGTGGGATCGTGAGACAATCCTTCTGCACTATTCACCTTCCTAGAGTTGACGACATCTCTTCCTTCGGCCTTTCTAACTTTTCTGCGTCGTTTATGGTCGGAGACGATCTGAGGGTATGCGGTGAAGTTTCCGTCACTGTGATGGTTGCTCCATTTGCGTTTACGCTCAAACTCAGTCCCTCGTTCACTGTTAACTGAAGCACGAAGGCCTTGACTAGATGGGTATTTACCAACCTTTGATTCAGGTGCACGCTGTCGTGTTTGAAATAACATACCATATTATTATTTAAATTTAACCGGCATGTCTTTGAACTAAAAAAAAACAATAAACAGCATAACAAAAGAAATTACTTCGGTTTCTGAGCATTGGTCGTCTTCTTTAGTCGTCATTTCATTATTGATGGCACTGTGCTTATTGACACAAGTGTGGACGTCAGAACGCCTGTCCAATCACGTGGAAAACAATGAATTTAAATTAATAAATCGTTTCCAAAACGAGAACCTTGGCCTAATTAAAAAAAAAAGCCTCGGAAAGATTATACTACAATATCTCAAAATCAAATTGCTAAGTTACAGAACGGAAATAGGGAATAAATGTTGCACATTGGAAGTTTGACCAACCGTATCAAATTTTTCATGCTGCGAAAATAGTTCTATCTTTTATTCGTATGTAAGCCAACATCATTAAACGATTCGATACAGATTTGACGTGAAATGTGTTGCGATTTGCCCTATCTACAATATCAATGTGATGAAAAGTATCATTAGAAACATAATATCGTCTGAATCATTTCAAATGATGCAATATCGCAAAAAAGTTAAATTACCGTTACTGCGCTATCTACTCACATGGCCCAAGAAAGGAGGCTTGATTTGGTTGTAACTGCGCACTCTTGGAGGAACCAGACTTTTGACAGTTGAGGCTTCGCGTGAACCCGCGACAGCTGTTGGACCAGTGCAATATGGTAGTGCTTCAACTTGGCGATGCTGTTGTCGGATTTGATGTTGGAAATCTTGTCCACTGGATCCTTGAAATAGTGCTGACCTGACCAGAGGGCGCTGTTCGTTTGATACAAGCTGAATCGATTTGGACTCCGTATGTCGTGCATGATACAGCTGTTGCTCTTTACTATACTTTGGTCCCGAATTATGACACATTTGTATCAAATTGTTCATTGTCTGAGCTGATACAAGCTTTCTCAGTCGTCGTTCTTGAAGTTGCTGGTCGGAGGGCGCACCCATTTGCGCCATTTTCTGACCATTGGGAAGACGATGGCTTACAGTAAAGCGCGGAGCAGGATTCAGAGGTCGTTGCAGCATTTCATCCTTGCTGTCTTGTCCGTATCCTCGAATCTTAAAGACTTCTGAGCCAGGCACTTGCAAATTTGACGTTTCACTTGGCCACGCCTTTTGTTTCGGCCGTTGCGAGGCGCAGTTGTTTTCCCGGATGATTACATAGTAATTATTGTCATACTGAATCTGTGAACGTGTTATTTGTTGCCTCCAGTCGTGCCATTGAGCTTGGACAGGGTTGCAATCTTGTGTGCGCTGCTGGTCAAAAAAGTGTCCGCTTTTTTCTTCATTCAGTCCATAGGGTAGTTTGGAGAGAGTATTACAGTAATTTGACTGAGGATCAACTTGAATTTCTCTTTGTTTTGGCCCATTGTCCCTCTGTTGCAATTGAAGCTGATTTTGGTGATACTTTTTCAAAAGCCATAGATACTGCTGTTGATGTTGTCTTCCGTTATAGGCGGCAAAAGTCGGTCGATATTTTCTTTGTTGTTGCTGCTGTTGTTTTGGTAGCCGATAATGGTTCAGTTGTTGTTGTTGTTGTTGTTGTTGTTGTTGTTGTTGATGATAGACTTGATGAAATATCGGTGCCTTGTTGGACCATTCCTCTGCGGAATGAACATTTCCTATTCTTGAGTCGTTGCGTTCATTTCTCGGATATTGTCGATACGGCATTTTCATCCTTCGAATGGGTCTCTCAATCCCTTGCTTATTTATGACAAGACCTCTTGACAAAGTATGTATTCGTTGGGGATGCGTTCCATACGAACGGTTAGTTTGCTCTAGCCGATGTTCCCTGGCGTTATGTTGAAGCAGTTCGCCACCTTTGTCAACTTTTTTTACTACTTGCAGCGGCCGGCGACGCAAGAGCTTGGCCCTAGCTTCTTTCCTTTGCTTTCGTTTCAACTCCAGGTACTGCTGGGAGTCGGTCCACGACTGCGGTTTGCGATCCCGTGGGATCTCGAGACCATCTTCGACGTTGATGGCAACCGCCGGCTGCCGCTGACTCAGTCGAAGCCAGAACGTCTTCGGGCGCTTGCTGGGAGTGTATGCTTGTATTAGAGTGCCATTCTTCACTCTCTCGTACGGTTTCTTCTTGCGTCTGCGCACGATGACATTGATTTGATGGATACTTGAAGATTTTATGGGTTTTGGTGATTTTTTCTCTGTATGTGACTTAGTGAGGCTTTCTTGGTCTTTTCTCGTTTTAAGCTTTGGATCCAAAGGACTAGAAGGCGTCTCGTTTTCTCCAGACGACACTATTTCTGAAGTTTTGTTTTCCCCTACACTTCTATCATGTTCAGTATCCAGTGGGTCGGCCTCGCCTACTCCCATTTTCGCGTATCTCTGACACTTGGCTGTTCCGATGTTTTGACCTTCTCCTCGGCCTTGTCTATTTGTTTCGTTTGCCTTTGTTGAGCAGACCCACCGATGAGACCATGATACCCTCCGTCGAGCGAGGCTGGTCGGGAACGTCCTGATGAATTCGTAAGGCGTTGTCTTTTTCGGCAAGTCTCGGTACTTTGACGCCAACACCTTCAGTTCTGACAGAGCGTCTAGGTAAAACTGCAGATGGGCAGAGAAATTTGCAAAATGTGAGGTGATGCGAAGAACGTTTGTATCTTTGTTCGTATGCAGCTTCGAACGTAAACAAAGTTTGTGTTCATTAGAAAGTGGGAACATTGACGATTACTCAGCAGACACTAAATGAGCGAAACCAAAACAGATGAAGCATATTTTCTATAATTTTAACTTACACCCAGCCAATAGTGTGTAATAGAAAAGATACCAAAAATTATCCGAAGTATCTCATGACACTGATCTATACGCGACACAAGTGAGATTATTTTTGAAAACTTCTAAGGATATCGCCATGTTATATTATATGTAATTTATCACAAACATACCCGGCTTAAGAGAGGAAACAGTAAGCGCTGCTTTTGTGATGGTTCACGCAAGAAGGCGGCGTCGGGATTTTCCACGATGCACCATGACACAGCAATATTTTTGTTACGTCGATTGAGACCTTCAGCATGCGGTTGGTTCTCAGTGTTGGCTGCTGCCCCCTGCAAGACTATCGGCATGTTGCATTCTCCGTCGCCGCCGAAATTCTCGTTCGAGACGGCTATGTCGAGACTATTCCTGAGGTTGCTCTGAGCTGGCATGGAGCATTGTTTCTGTGATGTAGACAGACATTGGAATTAAACTTTAAACTATGGGAGGCAAGAAAACCAGTTGGGGATAATTTTTCGAAGAAAATAAAAGTCATCCTGAGCTTGCTGATCATTTCGGTAAATCAGAGCAGTTTGCAGTAATTTTCAAAATGAAAGGCAAGTAAGAAGTCAAAGATACTGCATAGGGTCATGTAAACTAATGTCACCGTAAAATTAAGTCGTTCTTCTTTAATGAAAACTTTAAAAATTTGCTGTCTTCTCTTAATGACAAAAGACGCTCAGGCATTTCCTTGAAAAGCACTGACAGTCACCCGAGAAGTACACAGATTTTGTCTTTATTTCCATTAACCTACCACAGAGTGTTTGTGTAATCACCCTGACTATTTAGACAAGCAGTTAGAAACCACAGTGTTAAGACCCGGATGATAAAACTTGGTCTGGCTGCAGCAGCAATGTGGGGATGTTTGCTTCATGACTATATGGGTGTGACTAGAAACAGGGTGACATGGCTCAGCCGCAGTAATTTTAACTGTTCATTTTTTTCAGGCGTTTGTCAATCAACAGTATCATCGTGACTTATTACTAGAAATAAAAATGTATGAGATCATGTTTAATCCGACTTCTAATGAATTCTCTGCCGTTAATATCAAGGGTTGAAGTTTCCAGTAAGAAAGCCTGCTTCGACACGTTTCTTTGCAATGAGAAAAAAAATCGACCCGGGTCTGCAATTATTGCGACTGATTTCTAACGTAATCAAACAAAAGAAATCACGATGTTTACGAGTTCTGTGATCGATCAGCATTATCCTGATATACTTACAGTGATATGACGCGAACTTGACGACAACAATGACGATTCGCCTTGACAAAGTGACGGCTGTCCATCGCCTTGACCGTCCGGAAGCAAACTACTGTTGATGCATGACATTGTCCTTCTTAAACTTCATCATTTAAGTTTCGTCGCTGCGGTTTTTCAGTCCAAACGCGCAAGTTATGGCATCTTCCGAACATGTTCGGCGCTCGAAAGATGCAGATGTCATGGCGACCGGAGACCAATACGCGACCTTCAAATACGCGACCTTAGCAACGTAAGAACACAGGACGCCCCTCTTTCTCTATAGAACATAATCCATTTAAGAATAGTCGTTCGAAATAACCAGGCCCTTTGTTCCAAAGGAGGCGATATACTCTAAAAATAAATTTTTATTAGAAGGAGTTTTATTCTGTACTTCAACCGTCTTTAGGGAGAGGAATAGGAAAATACTAAAATACCATCTTAAGCTAGAATGCGCTGCGGGGACAAATATTAGGATCATAAATTTTTGAAATATTTTCTACTCTACCACTTTTGGGGACTCATGTTGAAAATGAAATTTACTTTTCCTCAATAGAGTTGACAAAGGGGTGGCAGCCAGTTTGAATGTGAAATTAGCAATTACCTATTAATAGGTAGGGTGAATCGGTTTGCAATTCTCACCTCTTATTACGATCAGTCAAAATTGCATTCTTTCTCTTTCTGATAAACACTATTCAACTGATTACTTTCTCTATTAATTCGTGTGCACGTTTACTATGAATACGCTTTCTCACTATATACTGTCGTTACAGAAGCAGTTGTACTGTAAACTTCGATCGCAGCGTACGGTGCAATGTCCGGGCAGCTTAAAGTGAACAGGTTTACTGAATAAGTCAAGGTAGTGCAGTGCATTTTTGAACCCTGCTGTGAATCGAAAACTGTTGTTTCCAAATGCAATGTTCAAACATATACTTGCTGACATGATTACCTTGGTAAGGATGTTTTTGTTTATCTCCTTATCGCACCAATTTAGCGGCATTCATTCATTTTGCTTCATTTCGGCGATGGTCTTCACAGGCAGTGGTTAGGGTCGACTCGAATTATAATTCCAAGCCCAGAATTTGTGACAAGTCTATAAATAAAGAGAAGCTGCTTAGCGGACGATCAGTCACTTTTATCTTTTTATCTATTAAGGTAGTATGCGCCTCGAAAGTGAAAGGCTTAAACTTTTGCTCAAACTTTCCTTAAGGAATCTTTCAACCATTCTCTTTCAAAATTGAGAATAAAATTCGGGGTCACCTGGTGCCAGAGAAACAAGTAACCCAAGATTTACCGATATTTAGAATTCAAGATGGCCGCCACCCCTGTGTTAACTCGATGGAAAAAAATTCTAATTTTGAGAAACTAATTTTATAAAAAGTTTTCGTACACCAATAGCTTAAAAATGAACCCCTACAAGTGGTATATCAGAAAAGAATTGTAAAAGTTTGACAGTCCGAATATCTGTCACCGAGGCGCGTTCTGCCTTAAAGGCCATTTGACCTTGGTAAGGCAAAGCTGGGACTCAAGCAGCCCATCATAAGATCAAGGTGAACGCTTGCGCAGTAGGGTTGCTAGCGGCCCGATGCAGGATATCGAGTATCATTCAGCCCCCTTCATCACATTTAAAATAGATACAAAGGCCTCGACAAAATTTCTAGCATGTACCAAAATATACCCGCCTATCAAATACGCATGACATTAAATTACACTTGGGTTACGTTTCACACTGTCATACTGTGAAGTCGGCATTATTATATTTTAATGCTAATTTTTTCAGAATTTTTGTCGCAATAATCTCAACATAAAAGCGTTACAAGAACGTTGACTGGTGAGGAAGCGCGCCAACCGTTTTTACCCATAGCATTGAACTTCAGAGAATTCAGAGGACTGATGGAGTATTTGCTGTTTCTGTGACACTAAAGTAAACATCTCCTAAGTTACTTACTACAGATCGCCTTCCCTGAACACACACGCGCGTATGCGCAGCACGTATACCCACATATCTAGGATACAGAGACATTGACGATGCCAATAGTGCTTTAACATCGATCAATTAGCATTACAGGGTTTGTCGCTCAAAAGCAAAAAAAAAAAATCAAAGGAAAATAATAGTTCGGTATGCTATCGTTGTAAAGGCTATTAGGATGTAGATATTTTAATTTTTTTTCATTCCATTAGTAACTTTATGTTCGGAAAGCCGAAATAAAGCAGTTTTTTATGCTCTGTTTTAATTTTCACTTTGCTTTCATTTGACTTTAGCGATCATTGTTCACATCGATCGATATCCTTAAATGTGTTCAAATTAATCAGCGAAAGCGATACCAGCGATTTCCGAGTTTGAACGCGGTACTTGTCGAGAATAATCGTTTAGAATTTCTCTAATTCAATAAATTTCCAAGCTGCTATGGGGAAGTTGTTGTTAGTAAGTCGCATATCGAATGACATCGTGACTTTCTTTTATGTTTTATGAGACCAACGTTGCGACGACAAATTTAATAGAAAATGCAAAACGGAGGGATATCAAGGGGCTTCTAATTGGCGATACGGGAGCATGAAATTGTCACTCAAACACCACACTTCCGTAGTTGTCGCGCAGGGCTTCGAAATTCGTTCACTATGTCACGAACAAAGCGGTATATCGACGTCTGCTTGCTACTTTTTCTGTGTATACCACGGCTGTCTCATGTGCAGGCATTGGAAGGTGAGCTATTGGATAGGTCTCGTTTCTTGATCTCATAACTTTTGACTGTGATTTCGTAGCCGGAAAGCTATAACGTGTCGTGTAATACAAATTTGGCGCTGAGTATACTTTATTTTGCCATTTTTTGTGTGCTCTGTTCGTGTCTTTATAATATATACACGACTTGACTACATTCATAATGGCAAGAAAATGCGCGGATGTCGCCACCACCTTCGCGAAAAGCAATCGTACACGATGATGTTA
>LD343614.1:0-10234 GCA_001465055.1 Ptychodera flava | reverse complement strand
ATATATATATATATATATATATATATATATATATATATATATATATATATATATATATACCGGTATATATAAATATAAGATATAACTTTATGCAGAATATGGAATGTGGGGTAATCTTAAAAAATATTTGTTTCTTGGATAAATGTTGTGAGGTATATCATGCTATCTGTATTGCTCATTATGTAGCAAAATTTGGCTTGCAAATCCCAGTTGTTGAAGTTTTCATTGTTGACTGCTATCGAGTCTAACAATTTTTGTCGTGATTGTGTGTGACATGGACAACACATGATATAATGAAATTCGTCCTCAACTGAGTTGGTATCACACCTATTACAAATTCTGTCCTCAGCTTTTAGTTTTGGTCTCATGTGTCTACCTTTCTCAATCATCAGATTATGGTCACTTATTCTCAGCTTAGTAATGTATTTTCTGTCATTTTTATCCTTGGTACAGCTTAAATACTTTTCCATTTTAAAATCCGTTTTAATGATGATGTCTTTTCTGCATTAACTTCATTTTTCCATTTTAAAATGTAGTCATTACTTATCTTATCTGCTAAGTTTTTCACACTATGTTTATCATTTTGCCAAAAATTACCAACACTCTCCAATCCTGTAATTTCTTGCATTGCAGTTGCCCAGGCCATGTTATTGTTAGTACGAAATACCATCACCTCATGGATCAAAGTATATTCTTTCTTAGTGTATGTTCTATACCAATATTTAACCATCATTTTCTTGATAAAAGTTAAAAGAGGATGCCTGCCCATCTCACCTCTCACTGCTAAATTTATTGCTGACTGATTAACTTGGAGAAGTATTTTACACAACTTAAGATTCAATTTTTCAATTGGTGTCCTATCTGAATATTTCCCAGTTCCCCAAATTTCACATCCGTAAGTTAGTATAGGCCTAATAACATGGTCAAAAATATGAATCCATGCATGAATATTTATGTTAGCTGATGAACTGACAACTTTTCTAATATAAAAGAACGCTTTCAGTGCCTTCTTGTATAGAGTCTCCTTTGCAATGTCAAACTTCCCATGACATTTGAAGTCTATGCCTAAGTATTTGAAGCTTTGAACAATTTCTAATTTCATACTATTATAATAAAAGTTATATGTATGACGAAGGACCCTAGCATTCTTGTTGAAAACAGTGACTTTGGTTTTGTTAGTGTTGACTTCTAAATTCCAGTCATTACAATATGAATGAAGTTTATCAAAGCAACGTTGTAATCCAGCCTCTGATTCTGAAATTAATACAAGATCATCAGCATATAATAGGAAATTGATCAGAGACTGTCCTAAATTAACTGGTTCACACCTATCATCAAAGTAACCTGATAAATCGTTAACAAACAGATTAAAAAGAATGGGACTAATATTGCAACCTTGCCTAACTCCCGCATTGATTTGAACTGTCGTGTGATTCCACCATTAAGTTTTATACTGTATTTGACTTCGTCATACATACTTTTAATTATTTGATAAATAGTGCCGTTAATATTGTGTGTTAGTAACGTATAATAGAGCCCTTGACGCCAAATACTATCAAATGCCTTTCTAAAATCAACAAATCCTACAAACAACCTATTTATATTTTTCCTTTTATCTTTCGCATTTTCAATGTTTGATTTATTAATATACTTATCAATAACCGATTTTAAGATGAACATGTTGTCTGTTGTTCGCAATCCAGGCCTAAACCCAGCCTGATATTGACTTAGAATATCATGACTCTCAACATATTTATGTAATCTGTTATTCAAAACTGAAGTGAAAAGTTTTGAGTGACAACTTGATAGAGCTATCCCTCTGTAGTTATTTGGGTTATTTTTATCCCCTGATTTGAAAAGTGGTTTTATAATGCTAGTGCGCAAATGTCTGGAAACTTTTTTAAATTTAAAATACTATTAAAGAGTTTTGTAATTGGTTTCAGAAGGACAGACTGACCGCTTATTAACATTTCATTGATTATTTTATCATCACCTGGCGACTTTTTCTTTTTTAACTGTTTAATTGCCTTCACGATATCAGTGGAAGTAATGTCCCCATTCAATTCTTCATTAATTTCCTTACTTTCTAGCTCCTTTATAATTTTGTCTAATTTTGAACTATGGTTATATTTCTTATTTTGATTTTAGAAATGCTTGATGCATTCCTCAACACTTATACTATTACTGATATCATCATTTGTTAGTAAGGAATTGTTGGTTTTTAATTCTTTCAATATACTTTCAAGTCTTGCAGAGTGACCTTTGACTGAAAAGATGTGTCTCTGTAGTTTGTATTTCATTCCGTCGATCTCTGTAATATTTGCAGGCTTTGTCTTGTGCTCTTTATGAAAGACAGTGTGTACTGGTGTGACCAATTACACACAAAACTCAGTGTTTCTCTGAAAAACATTTTAACCAAGAAGTGCCTTCAAGAAGACTTCAGTGAAATCACCTCGCTATTTGACTTTTAACTTTGGATCTGATGGAAAATGTGCCAAAGTATCTATAGTCATGTCAAGATATTCTTCTCAAGACTCTATGTACTGTTTGAGTGACAATCTTGTACACAGATTCAATAACGTTACTACAATTTTTTGTACATGGACATGAAAATGCAATCGTTTAGAATACCAGTTCTGTACCGTTTTCGGTATTGTTTGATTTTTGTGAAACTATATGAATAACATTTTGCCTTTACAATGTCAATCCATGAGGTTTACAAGGAAATAATACTTAAAAGCATAATTTTTTTTACGAACTTTTTTACCATCTGTGTCAACAATGTGTGTAACATCTTAAGGGGGCACTGCACCCAACACAGCATATTTTGCTCAAAAATCACGTTTTTGCAAATATTCATTCAATTTGACTTAATTTGTTGATCCAAGATTAAAATATTGGTTGGGTTCACCTTTTAGCTTGTCAAGCAGTCATAAGTTGCGTGATACAGAAGTGTTAGTTTATGCAAATGTATGCAAATCATCTGATTTCCTGGCTTCTTTTTGCTCCCAATTTCAAAATTTGCAAAGAATTTAACTCCATTCTGGCTAGGTCACATTTTCTGAAATTTTCACATTATGCTCTATAAAAAACTACTATTTTGTTTGGCAATGAAGTTCTTGCATTTTAAATAAGAGGCATTTGAATTTTGCTAATCATGATCTTGATCACTTTTTTTGAATGTAGGTCTTTTAAACCTTGCCATTTTTGAATGAGGATAGATAATGCAAAATAAAATAGGTGTTTTTTTCTACATATTCTGTTTATTCAAGTAAAATATTACATTTTAGAAAATCTTGTAAAGTTTTTTACTAAAATTAATTTTTATCATTAATACAAAATTGAGGTTTTTTACCGCAAATATACACCTACTTCATCTTTTGAATAAACTACTGCTACCATACTAAACTTTAGAGTCTCTGCTTTTTGAAAATATATAGTTTGAGGGGGTTTCCTTGTCATCTTTGAAGAGAAATATTGCTTTGAAAAAAATTGTGTTGGCAACATGCCGCTCCACCTTAAGGATGTAGTTTGGGAAATGCAAAAAAAACCAGCCTGTGTCAAGTTTAATTATATGCAATGTAATTGCAACATAATGTGTGTTTTTTCAAAAGCAGCTAAATATTACAATAAAAAAGCCAATTCCACCATTCTGTCTTTGGTTCTTTGTCTGGCCAGTTTGATAGAGAAGATGCATGATCCTGCATAGTTCTATCACTCCTATTTTGGAATAAAATATCATGGTTTGACCACAGCAGCATTGAATTGAACACTAGATGCGGTGCTGTAACGAAACAGGGAACTCTGAAATATTTACTCTCTCAGGCCTAAACCCGTATATATGTGTATAACAGTAGTTCTACTGGTTACCAGAAAGCCAGGTCTGAAAGGGTGAAACCAAGAATTTAAGTGGACCACAGTACAAACAAAACAAAATGTAAAAGATGCACGCGTTTATCTGAGTTCAATTGATTGCTGCTGAAGTCAAACCATGGTATGCATGTTATCCTCTTTTCAACTTTGTTAAAACTTACTTTCTTCTCTTCACAATAATTGTATAGGTTTGAACAGACTGGAAAATAAAACTCAAGTTCTGTGCACCTTGTCAATCACATAGAAGGCTAACATTTGATATTTCAGAAAAGAACTTTCTACTTTTGACTATCAATATAAAATAAATATTAAAGAAAAGCTTTTGGTCCAAAAATTGGAATCATGTAGCTATTTCACGTTTTTGACTTGCTACACCTATATTTGTATATTTTGTACACGTAGAGATATTTGGCTGCTTTGAATGAATGCAATATTGCCATTTTTTCCATTGATATCAATCCTCATTAGGAATTTTTTAAAGATTCCTTGTTGAAAGGTCTAAAACCATAATGTAATTCATTTCCATTGAATTTCACAAACCAATTTTAGTACATTTTATTTATTACCATTATTTTCACATAGCTTTCAATACTTTATGCTTTTTAGTCCACAAGGACACTATCCAGGGGGACTTATAGGTTTTGTCGTGTCCGTGCGTGCGTGCGTCCGTCCATTCACGCACATATCTCAGAGATGCCTGGAGTGATTTCATTCAAACTTGGTGATTACTTCTTATGACATACATATGCACATCAATTTATTTTGTGATACGATCCAATATGACCGCCATGCGGCCATTTTGTTACAATTTTTTCATGTAAGGAGCCTCAGGGGTGTCTGTAAATGTGGTAACTACCCATAATGACCAGTAACGACCAGAAACAAGCAGTAATGAGCAATAACGACCTAGAACTAGACAGAACAAGCCAATAACGAGCCAAAATAATATGATCTGTCCATACACTAATCTACAAGCGCAGTTCCCGCCCATCCTGGAAATCTCGCCCTCTATGACATGTTTGGACATGGTGCTGCCCGTTACCAGTAGCGAGCTGAAGCGTAGCAATTACGGTCAATAACGACCAGAAACATGCAGTAACGAGCAATAACGAGCAATAGGGGGCCAGAACAAGATAGAACAAGCCAATAAGGGGCAATAAAGAGCCCCAAAAATATGATCTTTTCCCCAATGGAATACTCATGCTAAGGGACAGAAAAGAAATTATAAGACGGGAGGGCTGATGTTTTTCAACGTGACGCTGAGGAAAAAATAGTGAATTGTGAACTTCAAACGTGTTTCCATGAAAAATAGTGACGTACATCAATTTACGTGCTCAAAAAAACAAACGGTGAACCTTTTAAAGAAAAGCTTTATTCTTTGAAAATAATCAAAATAAAATCAAATAAAGTAAACAGTTGCACAAAAAAACCCTCCCTCCCCACCCCAGGGGACTGATTTCTTTACCCTGTGGTTTTGTAAGGGAAAAATTGTTTATAGTTTATCCCTGGATTACCATGTGAAGTGGGGTTGTAGTTTTGGCCTGAAATTCACATATCAATTTTTAAATCTCACATCTTCACTTCCAAACACCACATTGTAATTAACAAACATTTACAAATGCAAAAATGTAGTCAGTTTTGTATCGCAAAAAAAGTCATTGCTTTTCTCATAGATTGCCATATAGTAGCTCAACAGCTTGAGTAAATTAGAGAAAAATCATATTTCATGCACACACATGCACTTCTTACCTCCAAATTTCTATAAAATACATATATCAGTTATCAAACATATATAAATGTAGGGATGTCGCTTGTTTTGTCGGGGAATTTATCAATGGTTTGCCCATTAGACTCCAGATTTAGTTTTTAAAATGGGGCCCTCCCCTCATAATCTCTCTCCTGGTCCCTTACCATGATTGCCGGCAAGGGTCAGAGTTCAGGCAAATGTGGTTTCATGAATGCAAAACGGATACCATGTACGCTCAAGTTTATGAGCTCTCTGGGAATTGACTCTTCTGTCTTTTTTATATCAACAACACATAAATAAATGTGAATTTTTCTTTTTATTCCAAAAATGTTTATCAGGCTTCACTCGTACGCCACGTGTTTACTGAGCACTGCCGCAGAGGTTTTGAGATTGTACAAAGCATGTCGTAGAGGGCGGGATTTCAAGGACAGACGGGAAGTGCGGTTGTAGTTCAATTTATGGACAGATCATTTTTATTTTGCTCTTTATTGCTCGTTTTTGGCTCGTACTTTCTATTTCTAGCTCATTATTGCTTACTCTATGAGCACTGTTGCAGAAGTTCTTGGCAATACCAAACGTCATGAGGTGTGATTTGCTTGGCGGGAACTGCGCTTGTAGTTTAACTTAGGGACAGATTTTTTTGGCTCGTTACGGATCGTATTGGCACGTTCTGTCTAGTTCTAGGTCGTTATTGCTTGTTACTGCTCGTCTCTGGTCGTTACTGATCGTTATGGCTAGTTACCACATTTGCAGACACCCTTAAAGTGCAGTGGTTGTCGCGCTGCGCATGCTCCTGGGGGGTCCCCCCCTTGTTGACATATCCGAGAATGTCGCAGGAGGTTACAGGTTGATAACTGTATTATGTTTGCGATATTGCTGCTGATATGGCGGCTGATTTGTCACAAGCATACCAACTTACCAAATCTAATACGCAATAAAAGGTCATTTAATCTAAGTTAAATATCTGCCGAATATTGAACAGTAATTACACGCTGGATTGAGATCACATTTGATCATGATTTTCTTGAATCAGTTGAATTGGGCTCGCTCGAGCCATGCATGGAGCTAAACACTTACCCGTACGCGTGTATATTCCAACAGACTATCAATGACCGGGCTCTGGTCTACGACATCGCGTAGGACGAGAACTTTCATTTAAGAGGCCCAACAGGAGTACAATTGACAAAAACGCAAGCTACAGACAGAAATCTACAGCTTGCAGAGCAATGCCCGCTGCAGCAAGAAACATTTGTTCCATGGTCTGCATAAACGTCGGTGTTAAGAATCATCTGTCGAGAATCCAACTCCACTACGAAGTTTACCCCGTTGGGGATGCAAACGAGAATTCATAGTACAGGTATCAAGTCAAGCGAAAGACCTTTCATAGGTCTTCTTGTTCTATGGGGGTTAATTTGAAAGATGATTCAGACCTACCCGGCAATCAGGAGGTACAACCATAGGGAACCCAGAAGTCTGGTTGTTGTTGTTATTTGTGTTGTTGTTGTTTATGTGTTAATGTTGTTGTTGACCAATAAAATTTGACGAACATAACTGTTGTGTTAACGTAACGTAGATGTCATAAGAAACGCTACAAGAACACTACCATTACTTGGCCCGACATCTGGTTGTTGTTGTTGTTGGTATTGTTATTTATGTTTATTAGTCGTGTTGTTGTTGTTGTTGTTGTTGTTGACCAATAAAATTCGACGAACATAACTGTTGTGTTGTTGTAAATGTTTCAAACGTAACGTAGATGTCATAAGAAACGCTACAAGGACATGCACTATCATTACTTGGCCCGATACAACTCTCTGCTAATGTACACTTATCCAGACACCAAACTTGCTAATTATAATACCCAGCAACTTCGCTGATGATATTGAGACTTTGATCAGTAATTACCAAAGCACTTTGGTAATTCACCACAAACTTGATACTTGATCTGGCTGCAGTAACTCCATGGGTGGCAAAGTGTAAACACAGACGCTGACAGCCACAGTGCATACATAAACCAATTTGAGACATGAGTTTGCACTCAAAGTATTCAACAGTGTACCCATACAAAAATTGCCGAACAAATTGATGAAAATGGCACAGGACAAATACAACTTGCAATGCAGTAAACCTGCCCACTGCACCAAAATATTTCTGTAACTTCAATCAATGGACATCATATCTGATTGAACAGTCCTACTTAAATACTTTTTCCACTCAATTCGTGCTGATTTAGGCACAGTTATTGGACACCACTCAAACTTTCAATCACTTTCCTAAATCGACTTACACCTGAAGAAATTGTAAAAGAAGCTAGAATACAGAAAAGATTTTCAATCTCTCTATCTCTATGAACTGGCATTCCTCGATCACATTTATGCTGATAGACATTGCAACTATTGCCAAAAGGCAGCAAAACTCCACAACGATTTCGAGCTAAACTGACACAGTATTTCATATCCCTGCATCAAATGAAATTGAAAACACAATCCCATCAGTGACATTTGGTAAAATTTTCACATGAATCAGATCTTAAAATTAAAAAATAGTGAAACAAAGACGCCTTGTAACTTTGCCGATCAACAGCACAGTGTGAACTGTGAAGTGGCATCTGCATGCATTGCCTGCACATAAAAGCAACTCAGTGTACCTCAGTATCAAATGGTCTGCATCTTATGAAAACAACAACTGGCAGTGAAAGTTGTAATAGTCACCGGTAAAAACTCTTCATAGATGAAAGGACAATTGCTTCAAACGAATGAAACGGCAGGTTTTAGAGGAGGAAAACCAATGGCGGATGCGCGGAGTAGGACTATTCTATTTAGGTGACGGAGACGGAGGGTCATAAGATTATAAATAAACTGGATAACGTAGGATTTTCCTCACAATACTTTATAGGAATTCCAATGTCCCCTTGTTTTAACGTTAGTAATAGTTTTACTGCTCTGAAAAGTAATTTAACAAACTATAACGATCCATTACACTCTCCTAACCTCTCCGTAGTTGAGTTTTACATGTAACACGGATGAACAGCATACATATACATATGTTGGTTTTACTTAGGAATGCTGTTCAGTGGAATGCCAACCCTGGTCACAAATTAGTTTATGGCACTAGTAAGATACTTATCAGTGACTTTGTATACACATTATGTACCCCATGAAGCACTCATGCAACCAGATCAAGTATCAAGTTTGAGGTGAATTACCGAAGTGCTTTGGTAATTACCGATTAAAATCTCAATATCATAAGTGAAGTTGCTGGGTAATTAGCAAGTTTGGTGTCCGGATAAGTCATAAAACCACAGTAAACAAGGGGTGCAAGCTCAGCCCCCTTCCAGCTCATGCATCCCAATTTCTGAGCCCTATTAAAAATTACTCTCTATTCAGGAGCGATCGAGTTATGACGAGACCTCAAATAGACATAACAAAGCTAATGTGGGGTTTACTTTACCTCACATCTCAAAAATCGCTCGAAAAACCGCGATTTTCACGTCGTTGTATGATGATTTTACTTAAATGCTTTCCAAGGAGGACAGGTACTTAATAAGCATTTGAAATTAGCCAATCGCATGGTCTGTAAAGCCAACCATGGCCAGCTATGACGTATTCATATTAGAAAGTCTTGACAAGGCTCGTCCCTACAACCATTCGTGTTGGTATGCATTTCTTCAATACATTCCCGTTCAACTTCATTCATCATTTCAATGTAGAAGCTTGGCATTTAAAGGGTAATTGGCGCATATCATGTCGTTTTTCCCAACAATACGTCACGTGAAGTAAACACTTCAGTCGACAATATAAACCCTCTCTGCAAACGGCGCACGAGCCTGCCTCCTGGGGAAAATACAGCGTACTAGCCCTGCGTACGATGCTGTGTGTTCCGCTACAGCTAATAGCCCCGCTCACCACAGCCCTGCAAAGACCCGTACGTAGAGTTGGTGACTTCAAATCCATTTTTGGACTTGACGTAAAAAGCCAAATTACTGCCGAAATTCAGCGTTCTTGGGCCCAAGTCGTATCCCTGCCTACCTCAGCTACTCGATCGCTTCCAAAAATGCCAGTCTTTCATTCTTTTTTCGTAAATAACCGTCGATGTCGGCAACTCTCTCGCCAGCCCTGCGTACGTACCACAGGCGTGATGTTTTCTGGGTAGTTTCTATAAGTGTAGTTTGTTCTACGTTTCGACGTTCTCTTCCGTAGCCTAATCACAAGGTAAGAAACAGAATTACCCGGCCTGCCTAGAAAACTGCACGTTCTAGTCGAAAAATAAACACAAATCCTTCATTGAGTTACCTAGTTAGATGCGGAAGGATCTCGGCTGTCCAAAAAACATACTCATGTCACGATAAAATGACAACTTTAGGAGAAATCTGCCGTGTTTTGACAAACTAGGCATTTCTGGCGTCCACCGTTGTAATAACGCAACTCATTATCATAATTGTACGCCGACCGCATCGCTGATTGGTCCGTGAGCAACGCCATCAACGGCATCAGATTGAGATTCACCAATTTCTATGTGCAGACACCGGAAGTGGCTCCATGTAACTTGTAATAAGATGGCGTATTCATTAATATTAATAAGTAGTATAAATATTCATAAGCTCATTAATATTAATCA
>LD343613.1:306284-322743 GCA_001465055.1 Ptychodera flava | reverse complement strand
CGGTTCAGTCATTCGATGTTTTTAAAAGTAAACTGAAAACTCACCTTTTTACGTCATTTTATTCATAATTTTTGTAGTTTTTATGATGAATTTTTACAACATGTTGCTAATTTTAACTTTGCTTTTTTACTGTCAGTTTAAAACAATTTTATGTTTCATCCCTCTCTTTGTTGATTTTAAGTGTAAAGCGCATTGAGATTATTTTTAATGTAATGCGCTATATAAGAAATAAAGATTAAGATTAAGATTAAGATTTGAGATACGGAGTCGGGCAAACTTCGGAAAGCCGAAAAAAGTCGACTGGAGAGGCTCGGGGGACACGTCCACATTGCATTTTTCTTTTGCCATATTTCATAATCACGCGCGCTAAACGAAAAAAGAAATGAATGTAACTGTTTTATAGACCATCAACTGTATTTCTGTGATTTTGCAACATGGGCATTTCACCAGACCTTTAAAGTCTAAGAAAAATTTGTCTGGTAACCAGTGCATGTGACCCATGTGGCATTTCGATAGTGCAAACATGAGTAATTTCACCTGGAAAACTTAACCCAAGTAAAAACAACTCTACACATGAGTGCCGCCTAATTTATGTAAATTAAATAGACAATAGCGATATGAAAACATGAGAATTGGCAACAAGTCAGTCCTCTGAATTTATTAAAGCATGTCTAAATTTTTACTGCCACGTGTGAGCTACCATTCAATCCATTGACAATCTCCCCTTCTATCATGTATTCAATATGACTGCTAATGAATGGTTACTTCACATGACTGAGCCTGATTTCACATGCGTAGCTTGTGATGAATGTTCAAATTTTAACATGTAATATATTTCCAATACTGGCATGTGGCAGGTTGGACTGCTATGGACTGCCTATTTTTCCTCAAATCGCCATGCCACCTATTCCTCACAGTTATGTGGACTGGCTAATAGGCAGTTCAGTTTTGTGAGGGATTGTGTTGTGCTATTTTAATCTCAAAGAATGATGAAATTACCAAATACCTTATAAACAATCTACAAGTTCATTCAGTGTTGTTATAACCAGTTTCTGTATCATTACAAACCATTATTATTGTTGACAAATGAAGTCAATTTTCAATAATAATATTGCTCATTTTACACATAACTGCATTGTGAGGTTTAACACTTTCACCCCCAGTTCCCTGTATACAGGTACAACTGTACCATAGAAAACATTGGATTTGGGACAAACCATGGTGGTGAAAGGGTTAAGACTTGGTATCTCATCATGCTACAAGAAGTTTAACAAGGAACTCCAGCTTCAACAAGGAACAACAATGCTGAAAAATATTCTCTGTCTGTCATGGTGTAAAAAATTTTGGTGGCCCACCCCTTACCTTCCCTGGAATTTTGATGGCCCACCCCAAGAACACTCATTTTTTTCGTGCCCCCTCCCATTTTCTCTTCCCCCCCTGCCGTTAATTGTGCTCGGTCCCTAAAACAGCTATTTACCGTACTCAGCAGCGTGGACGCCCGCGCGTCAATTCAATACGCAGACCGGTCTCTACACGATGTCACTTAATCGTGCCGCAAATACATGCAATATATCGTACGGCCCTGAAATTTGGACCACTTACTACCGATATTATAGGAAACAATTTCTTAAAGTTTCAGTTTTGCTCAAGCTCTACAAGACCCTCTAAGTTAGGTTTTTCGGCAAAAGTTGGATTCTAATATTCACGGTCTCTGAGCGGCGGTAATCCTGGCGGTAAGCGAGGCAGAGGTATACCGCGGGAGGTATCCGGCGGTACCTCCTATTTGAAAATGACCTCTTCCCTAACCCCCCCCCCCTGAAATTTTCAATTATTTTAGTGGTGATAACCATTTTCTTATGGTTCAAAACTCACAAAATCTTCAATAGAAACACAATTAAAGAGAGTTACAGCTGCATGAAGAATGTGGCTAGTATAATAAAATCACATAACAAGATGGTAATAACCGGAAGCCAGCTGAAAGATCAGCTGTTTGCCATGACGGCTCAAGAAAATAGACTCTGACCCTATTTTCGTGAGAAGCTTAGCCAGCGGTAGCAATGGGCAACGGACCAGACTAATGTCTACATGCCCATTAAAAGGTTATTTCCGGGTCAAAGGTGTCGTTAACAAGGCCAAAGTGTTAACGGAAATCAACAAGAAGAAGGTTTACATCCGCCTCACAGATCACACCTCTAAGATGCACTTCGCTAATCACTTACAATCGTTCCGCAACAAAAGAAATGAAAATAGTACGGAACTATCCAAACGTATTTGGTGTCCTAAGAAGGACCAGGTCTTTGACGTATCATGTTCAATTATTGACAAAGCACCAGGATGCTGTAACATTAACGAACGATGTAATCCTTGTATATCAGATATGCTATACGTGACTATGCCGACAAATCTATGCTGTTTAACAAACCCTCTGAGTTGGTTTCAAAATGTCAACGCCAAGACAAATATGCTTTACCAAATTTCAGCACCACCTAGAAACACAATAATTCAATGGCATGCTCCCAACCATATACAGCATATAAAGGAAAGAGTTGGAAAAGGTAGATTTTAATTCCCTGTCTGAAGATTGCATGACGCTTGAAACTTCAGTAATGGATATTATTACTTTGTACTTGAATTAATTTGTGTTACACACAGACAGACACAAAGAGACACAGACACACACAGAAACACAGAAACACACAGACACAGAGAGAGAGACACACACACCTACACACACACACACACACACACACACACACATATATATATATATATATATATATATATATATATATATATATTCTGACCGTTCACTCTTCGCACATTTTAGAGGAGTCACCAAGAGGCAAGGTGGGCAACAACAACAACGGCAACAACAGCCACTTAATATGGTTTTATCTAACAATAGTTTGCTTTGGATATATACCTACATTTTGGTGAGCCAAGACCAGTTGTATCACTGGTAATGCGTAGAAGATGGCTATGGGAATGAGGTTCCTCCAATACAACTTGTACTTTTCAGTCAGGTCTGTATATTCAGAATTTTTCAAAAGATCAGCAACAGACAGAGGTGCCTGAAAAGCGAGCATGGCATGGTTATCGAATACTTTATATATTTGAATGTTCTCCCTTAGAGTGAAGAGTGTAAGGTTAACGGTAAAAGACTAGTTAGACTTATGAGAAAAGAAAATAATATTGGCTGAAAAAAAATAACTTTAGTGTGAGGAAAGCTGTATGATGCTTCCAAAGGCAATTGTTCACTGTCACTACGACATATGGTTTTATAATGTATGCAGAAAGAGCTTATAATTGTATACAAAAATAAAACATTCGACGATGAATAGGTCTCCATTGGCCTTGAAGGCCTAGTCCTGACACCATAGCATGGCATGGATATGTGAATGCAAAATAGATACCATAGGTGGACAGTCTTGTCTGAAGCATTTATGCTATAAGTGAAATGTGTCGGGATGGACAGATGCACACTGTTGTTATTCACAGACGAGATATTTTTTCTTGTGTCTAAACAATTTCACGTTTCCCCTTCAACGGGAACGTCCTGATGGATTTACGATGCCTTATCAATTTACAGAATTTGATCATACCTTCGCTTTATCGGCGTTGTTCTCGTCTCTCCTCTCATGGGAATCTGCTCGATCTAGGTGACAAAAAGAAAATATAAATTATCAGTATTCGCTCTGTTTCATGTCTAATCTGTTAGAGTTTGAATACGGGGTTTTAGCACCTAGAATCCAGAATATTGTGAGTGATTTAGATAACACTCATATAGACGGTGCTATTGGTAAAATCAGTGAACTTTATTATAGTTTATTGCCGAGTAATCGATCAATAAGATCTAACAAGAAATATAGTAAGTACACTGGAAATGTTTGGTTTGATGAAGAATGTAGACGCGCACGGGATAAGTTGCACAGTTTACTTAGACGTTTTCGCCACAATAGGTCGTTAGATCTCCTTGAGCGCTACAAGATCCAGAAGCATGATTATAAAGAGATGATTACAGTTACTCTGCTTTATTGAATGCTTTTTTACTTGGGGTAAATTTCTGGCGGCTTGGCGGGACAGTATTATCTTTCCAATGCACAAAAAGTGATCGAGACAGTTGGCAAGTAACTATCGTGGTACCTCTTTGCTTCCGATTGCAAGTAATTTTTTCCAGAATTTTATATATCAGGTTATGTAAATGGGACAATATTTGTTCATATAGATAGGAGGAGGAGGCTCGCTTTAGAGCTGGTTATTGTACTCCTGATAATATTTTCATTATTCACACGCTCATCCAAAAATATTTACCTACTAAAAGGGGTCGTAAAGGGGTGTAAAGATTAACATATATCGCATTTTATATTCCATGTATCAAGATGTCAAATCTTGTGTTTCAACACCATCTGGACTGACTGACTTTTTCAATTGCCCTGTAGGGGTCAGACAGGGATGTTATCTTGTCTCCTTTTCTTTTCTCCGTTTTCGTAAAGGACTTGCACGAAGAACAAAGGGTTGATCACATTTTGGTGACGATGTCGGATGTTCTGTTTGATTGATCAAACCATTTTATCGTCTTTTTGCTGACGACCTCATACTAATGTCATACAATGCAATAGGATTACAACGTCTGCATAGCAAATTAAAAACTAATTGTGATAAGAACAAATTTAAGCTTGATTTAAGTAAAACTAAAGTTATTTTTTAGAAATGGTGGAGTGCTAAGGAGCTATGAAAAGTGGTTCTGTCGTCAGCAGACGTTTGCGATCGTGTCTTATCATGTTTACTTAGGATTGCAATTGTCTTCGCGAGGCCTATGAGCAAGGGCCATTGAACAATTAAAAAGAACAAGCATCAAAGGCCCTTCATGCTTTGATGATCAATTTGAGGAAATTGGGCCAAGTGCCGATTGCACTGTGCTTTTGCAATGTTTGATATAAAGAGTGCACCGATTTTTCATTATGGATGTGAGATATTGGGTTATCATCAAGCACATTTTTTGAAAATGTCAATATCAAGTTCTAAAAACTTTTACTTTCGTCTCATTTATCGTATATTCACGCAGCTGTGAGAGGGGAACTAGGTCGCCCTACTCTTAGGGCTATACGTGTAGTGAGGATGATAAAATATAGGCTGAGAATTTTGAAAATAAATGCTGATGGGTATATTTTCAGTGTTATCCACTCCAGTGTACTCTGGCGGATGCAAACAAGGAATTTTGGGTAAAAAATCTTAAAACAGTGTTATTAACATGTAGATTTGCCAATATATGGTATAGAACCTGAGACTGAAATGTTTGAAGTTTTTATGTCTAGATCACATTTCTGTAACATTGCTACATCATCACAAATAACCAGTGTGGCTGAAGTTACATGGACGTGTCATACTCCTGTACATTAGGGTAAGTCTTTTTGCGAATTATGTACGTTATTTAACCTGTAGCTCTTAATGAACAGAACACCCGTCAAGAAGAATATACATTTTTTATTACCTTCTTGACTTCTGCTGCTTGCCCCGATTTGAACGACGTCGACCTCTTCGTTAGCACTAAAGAAAATTGAGACGAAACTGTTATAATTTTCAAGAGGACTGGAGTGCACTGGCCATCAATTAATTAATATTCAATTAAAGTAAAGTCATACCAACAACGTATCCATTCACATAAAGTATACATGCAAATGTACATAATGTATATAGATAGATTGATATACAGACAGATAGACAGGCACATGGATGGATAGATAGATAAAGAGACAAACAGACACTTAGATACTGAAAGTCAGCGCAGAGCTAAGCAGACTATAAGATACAAGCACCTGCTTCATTTTTTTTAATTTCTTAATTTTATCTGCTTTGGTACGAGCATTCCTGGTGGGTTCCAGGCGTTAAACATTACTTTTGTGTACTTCAAGAAATGTAGACAGAGAGTTGCAAGGACAGATATTGATTCCGTTCCAAATAAGTGCACAGTGACGACTTTTTGAAATGATCCTATTTCAAATCCTGGTCTTTACTGTCACGTAATTGGGTTACCTAGCTACAAAACTTAGTGGCTACTGTCACATACTTTGGTTCCCTATTAACATCTCCTAGGCTGAGCTGAACATAAACTGTGGTGGTTGGGCGATTGCCGACACAAGTGGAGGTGCTCAGGGGTTCGGCTTCCGGAGAGCGGCGCATTGGCTCTGAAGCGATGAATCTAAAAACAAAGAATCAGAAACGTAATAGTGTAAGAATTTTGCCCGATATGTGCTCTGTGCGTAGAGCAAATTGCACAGGGTCCGTATAAGGCTAAACTGAGCAATAAAGACAGTACTTGGGTGAATAATTTTGCAGGATGGGCTTATCAACAGGCCAGAAAGGGACACGTTGATGCTTGTAAACAGGGAAAGAGCCAAGTATCATGAGCAGCAAACAACTAAAACCTAGTAAGAAGTACGAAAATGCTAGCGTATTTGATCTCCCCATACGTTTACTGTTTCTGATGCAAAAATGTGGGCGGACGTTGACTTATAGCACGTGAAGTAGAAGAGATAGTTTCCATTGTCGAGTCGACCCTAACAGACAAATCATGACATCAAGATAGGAGACGTCATTCTGAAAAGCGATATAAAATGACAAGCCATTCTCGATCACTAGCTGTAACTCGTGTGTTCATAATTCTTGAACACACGCGTCATCCAAGGTTAGAAGTAGGGGAAATTATCGGGTGACATCAAGCAGCTGCACGTGGTAACCAAATTAACTTGAAAAAGTGAAGACTGGTAGGCAATTTCCATAAGTAGCTGAGAGCAGGTTACGTCCGATTACAGGGTGATGATGGTGCATGTTGAGACAACTGTTCACTAAGCCACAGATAGGATGCTTTAGATCGAGCTAGCCTTCAGCTTCCGCATATTTATAGTGCTCAGAAATTTCTTTCTATTTACTTGATTGTCCATGTACATAGAAGTTATCATGTTATGTCTGCGATGTCATGTTGATACTCATCAAACTGTCGCTTTGCAGTCTTGGAACTGTGGTTTGTTTTTGTTGTACAGTCAAATAGGAAGTGAAGTCGTGCGTGGATCGTCGTGAAATGCTAGAGTGGGTGACTTATTAGTTTGCTTGAAAACACTGCACTTGTTACTTGGTCGTCCCTTGTCTTTGCTGGACATAAAGTTGTGTGACATGTGACGAGCAGTCGCCGTTG
Source organism: Ptychodera flava (assembly GCA_001465055.1). Classification (NCBI taxonomy): domain Eukaryota; kingdom Metazoa; phylum Hemichordata; class Enteropneusta; family Ptychoderidae; genus Ptychodera; species Ptychodera flava. Next base: position 315,551 of record LD343613.1, on the reverse strand, counting down.
CAAGCTGTCGGACAGATTAATATTGGTTGGCAGACAGATCTACTCGTCTAGATGAGATGAAGCGCGTATATGATTGAATCACTAGTCTAATCGAATACATGGATATCAATAATCAAGCGTACATAAATACGCAGATTTACCTAGTTTTGTATTTGAAAAAAATATTCATAGTTTCCTTATAGACTACCATGTATAGTGAATCAACCTTCATGAAAATGTCTTTTAGGATGCCTAAAATAAAGTGTCTCATAGATTCTGAAGTAATCCTTTAGGATCTCTTAAAATAACCTTATAAGATCCTTCAGTATTTTGACCCCTTCGTAAAAGATTCTGAGGAATGTTGAAAGTATTTCTAAAAGAATACTTTTGAACCTTAACGTATCCTTAAAAGAATACTCTTTAAATGCCAACGAAATTCTATAAAGAATACTGAAGGCTTTAAAAGTCTTCCTATAAGGCGATTAATGGTGTCCTTGAAGGAATACTTTTGAAACAAACTAATTATACTATATACTATATATTCCTAAAGAATACTTTATACCTGTATGAACTATTGTTTTAGCAATACTTAAGAATGCATAACAGAATTCCTATAGAAAACATCTTCAGTATTCTGACCAAATACATACTAATGTACGCAGTGAAAATCTTCTGGCTTTCAAAATCTTGGAAAAGTAGAATATTTTACGCAATTTTAGAGTATTCGTGTTAAAATGCAGTGAATTTGTATAGGAGAGACAAGCAGAAAGTGCTCCGAATAACGTTTGCTTGAAGGCAATTGTCAGTATTTTTGCAAGAGTACTGTACAGGATTCTCATTGTCTCATGAATTGAATGTTTTAAAGCATATGACATAGTAATCATTAGAGATTACGTTTATGTGCAACTATAAACTAGGTGATTTTACATGTGCACATTCAATATCCTTGTGTGGGTTAATATACTATACAACTCTGTAAAGAAGAAATTTTGGGAAATATAATGTCGATATCGACGCGTTGGAGAGCAGTCTCGGGGCTATGGTTGGAACGATAGGCACTCTGACATCTTGTGAACAGCTGAAACCTGTTGAGATGATGATATATCTGTTTAGCAGCTATTCGCTCAAGAACTTGGGACGAAAAGGTAAATTGGGGACAGGTCTGCCGTTCTTAAAAATATTCCTGTCAAAATGCTATTTTTACGACAATGTCCGAATTATAGCTGACTTAAAGTAAGTTAGAACGATGCCAGATGAACGTGAATTAGTGATGCGTTGAAAAATTGAGCAGTTCGATAAAGGTCTTAATTAAGGGGCGCTGCACCGAACACTCGTATTTTGCTCAAAAACCACCTTTTTGCAAATAGTCATTCTATTTTAACTAATTTGTTCACCATTGGTTGGGTTCACCTTTTAGCTTGTCAAGCAGTCGCAAGTTGCGTGATAAAGAAGCGTTAATTTATGCAAATGTATGCAAATCACCCGATCTCCTGGCTTTTTTTCCCTCCCAATTTCAAAATTTTCAAAGAATTTAACTTCACGCTGATTGGGTCAAATTTTGTGAAATTTTCACGCTATGTTCTTTAAAATACTATGTGACATATCGACCATTTTGTTTGACGATAACGTTCTTACATTTTGAATGAGGCCTTTTAATTTTGCTTATCATTATTTTAATCACTTTTTTGAGTGTTGATCTTTCAACCCTTGTCATTTGAGAATGAGAATAGATAATGCAAAATAAAATAGTCGTTTTTTCTACATATACTGTTCTTTCAAGTGAAATATTACATTTCAGAAAATAGAGTCAAGTTTTTGACTTAAATTAATTTATATCATTAATACCAAAACTGAAGTTTTTTACCCCAAATATACACCTACTTCATCCTTCGAGTAAACTAATGCTACCACACTAAACTTTAGAGTCTATCCTTTCTGAAAATATATAATATCAGGGGGTTTCCTGATCATCTTTGATGAGAAATATTGCTTTGAAAAAAACTGTGTTGGCAACATGCGGCTCCCCCTTAACTACGATGGCAACTCATCAAGGTAACGTTATTTTGAGTAGGACTGCTTTATAAGTGTTGTTACATCGTCAAATGATACTGTATCAATATTGGCTAAGGTATGACCCGGTAGCCCATCGTCTTCCAGGCATGAGAGTCTTCACCAAAGCCTTCCCGGAGTTTGAAAACTTGGACTCAAAGATATTCAAAAATTTGGACGGCATATCTTCAGAGGTGTATTAGATGGTATTAGTTGCCTTCACACTTGACAGCTGAGCAACGATAGTCTCTTGTTGTGTGCTTCCCTGGACGCTAGTCCTATGATAAACCAATTTAAGAGCGTAGTAGCGGCTGACGTATACGAACCTTTTCGACAGAAAAAGTAAGCGATCGTTCTCGAGCTCGGAAATTCGCCACTTATCAAGCTGCTATACATTTTTTCTTAACAGCAACAGTTCTTCACAAAACCATGCTGCACGTACTTTATCAATAATCAGCTTTTCTATCATAGGAGCAACATCGTCGAGTGCTTCAGTGGCAGCATCGTAGAAAAAGTATCAGGGCAATTATAAGGGCATGTGTGTTCCCTTCAGCAGCGGTGATTGCTCTAAAGTCACGCCGTGATACCTTAACCTTGTTTTAAGGCGGCTGCTGAACATTTAATCTAAAGTACACAAAACTGTGATTGGACACAAGAGATTTGTCCACTATGACTGAGTGAGGAAAAGAATCGGCCAACTACAATATCAACAAGTCCACGGTGTGTCCTTTTGCTTCAGTGGACTCGTTTACATTCTGTTTTAGTCTCATTGAATGAAACAAATTTGACAGCTTAATGGTATCTGTCGAGTTGTGGTTATGAAAGTTGATATTGAAATCACAAAATGTAAATCAACCGCAATTAAAAGACTACCAGGTGAAGGCATAGCTGTTTCAAAAAGTAACCAGAATTCAGAGACAAATTTATTGTTTGTTTATTCTTCCCAGAGTTAGGAGGACGGTAAATAGCGATAAGATATACAAGGATTGACTGACGGATCTGAAAGTTTTGTCTGAACATCATAGAGGATCGGAACACATGGGATTGTTTTGCGACGACATAGATATTAGAACATGCGAGTACTGTGACAATGTCTCTGATTATTAGAATGTCTATTTTTCTCTATTAAAATTGTTGCATATTGCATCGATTTGACCCCTGATAGAACGTCAGTTCCAAAAGAAGCTTTGAGCCGCAATTTTTGAAACATGAAGATACGTACACAGTCCCTTTTGTTCGCAACTAACTGGCTTGGTCTAGTTGTGATTTAAGTAGGAATGACGTCACGTCGGGTTATAACAAGAAATCACCTGTTCACAGACCCGAATCCGGCGTAGAGCACTGGTTAGAAAATACCCGCGGTGAAACGTTTAGGCACGGTTCTTGGTCATAATCGTCAGAATATTACGATATCTCGGCTTAGGGTGTTTGTAGCTAGCCTTGCATCCACATGCTCTGAACTGGTGTAATGCAGGATTGTCCTAATGTTCCATACCGACCAGCAAAATTTGTGAAGTCTTCAATATAGTGATCGATCTGCCATCTCTAAATCAAAGACTTTGGCGCAAGAACCACAAGTCCAAAACTGATTAAGGAATACTGCCACCATGAAAGATAAAAACATCAGCTAGTACATACAAACACGCATGCTTGCATACATCCATTGCATACATAAGCTTACATGTATGTATACATGCGTACATGCGACATGCGTACGTACGTACATACATACATACTTACATACATACATACATACATACATACATACATACATACATACATACATGCATGCATACATGCATACATGCATGCATGCATGCATGCATGCATGCATACATACATACATACATGCATGTATTCATGCATACATACATACATACATACATACATACATACATACATACATACATACTTACATACATACATGCATGTATTCATGCATACATACATACATACATACATACATACATACATACGTACGTACGTACGTACGTACGTACATACATACATACGTACATACATACATACATACATACATACATACATACATACATACACACACTCACTCACTCCATTACTTGGTTACTCACCGATTACAACGGTTTGTAAGCAGTGCAATTAAACCATATAGGACATAGAAGCCCATGTAGAATGAAACTGCTATCACAGTGCTCTTCCAGTACGTAGATTCTGTCGAGAAAAGCAACTAGCATCATGATGTTGTGCGTAATATTGTTGTATTTTTTTTCCAAAATAAAGACACATTGATAACGTTTTGAAGCCATGAACATGTTAAAGCTCTTGAACACGATTAAAACTGATTTGGGATAATTGGATGGCGGAGTAATGTCGATTTCATCTGTAAATGTAACCTCATCTGCATTTCTTATTACGTTACACACTTGCTTTTGTGAGTAATTTGCAATATTGCAACATTTAGCTATACGGCACCTAACACTTTTGAGAAATTTGAAAAATATGAAAATCCAATTATCCCAAGTTAGTTTCAATCGTGTTCTGGGTACCTTGGTAAGAATATCGACCTATTTTGGTGTTTCAACAAAGTTGAAGAGGGTCGAGGAACGAGGCTGGACACGTGATCGACCCAGACGTCTTTTTCGAACGCTTCTCCGGCTGCATGGCAAATTTGCAGAATCCGACCCGAAAAGAGTTAGACTAAGAACATGTATAGAGCCTTCAGAAACAGTTATGCCTCCGAGAGTGGACAAGAAAAAGGAAAAAAAGGAGAAAACAGGCAAGTCAGTTGAACCAAGGTTATCTCGAGCGCGTGGAGCCACGTCACTGCTAAGTCTACATACGCAAGAAGAAATGAGCGATGAAAGTGTAGAATTTCAAACGGAAGAAAACGTAATGATTGAAATGGTATTCAGTCTTCTGCAAAAATTGGACAGAAAGACAGATAAACAACACAAAGATATCGAAGCAGCACTGAGAAGGCTGAATGAAGTAGAGGATAGACAGACGCAGTTGCAAGAAAAGATAGACGAAATTACCGACGTGGTGAATAACCTCGACTACCAAGAAACTCAGATACAATTAGAACCTATGGAGGCAGAGCTGGAAGATACGAAAGCAGAGAAATCAAAGGAGGAAAACCTAAGAATGCAGAGATATACACATGAATTTAATTTGAGATTCGGTGGAATCAAGGAAACTGAAGGTGAAAACTCTGTAGAAAAGTTGCAACATTTACTGCAAGAGACACTCAATATAAACGCCGACGCTGTTGTAGGTGCACACCGTACAGGTCAACCACGTGGAGGTCCACGACACATTATCGCAAGATTTGTGAGACGTGCTGCAGGTATTGCAGCTGTTTTCGTTTGCTTGCCTTCCTACTGTGGTAGGAATTTTAGTTTATTCGCCTTTTCTTTTTGCGTTGTTTTCTTTTTGTCTTTTTTGTCTTTTTTTCTGTATATATTTCAAAATGGGTTACAAAAATAAGAGGTTTTATGAGTGTATTGTATACAAAATAAGTGAAAAATGGTATGTAATATAAAAATTATAAGTGTGAACAATAGAGGTCAAGGACATTACAAACAAGTACGAGTTCATTTAAGTGGATATCCGAGAGAAATCCAAACATAATTTTGCTACAAGAAACACACAGCACATATGAAACCTCCAAATACTGGTCTTCCCAATTGAAAGGTCATAAAATTTTTGCTCATGGTTCCAGTAATAGTAAAGGAGTTCCTACTGTATTTAATGGTATGGATTTTAATGTAAACAAAGTGGTAAGTGATCCTGGGGGACGATTTATTATAACTGATATTGACATTTCACGCAAAAAATTTATTATAGTTAATTCATGTGCACCAAATGATAAAAAACTCACATGTTATTTTTGAAAGATTTATTTTTAAATATGAAACATTTTGTTCAAGATCAAAATGTTAAAATTATTTGGGGTGGGGACCATAACATTGTGCTTGATCCAGTTAAAGATAGAATGGGGGGGGGTAACCCTAGACCCTGGAAGCATTCATGTATGATATTTAAAGAGATAATGGGGTCATTTGAGTAAGTAGATATTTGGAGAGTGAGAAATCCAGATAACAATGCTTTTACTTGGAAAAGGTATAGACCAGATTTAATACAGAGTAGACTGGACTACTTTATAATCAGAGATAATTTACAGTTAGACATCCAAAAAAACAGGTATAATGCATTGTTTTCTATCAGATCATTCTGCTAGAGGATCCCCGAGTCAAGTGGGACAGGCTGAAATATAAAATTAGACAGAAGTCAATAGAGTATGGTATAAAGAAAGCAAAGAAGGGAAAGAATATTATATATGATTTAGAACAGAAACTGGTTCCTTTGGAAAAACAATTGAGTGATGCCCCTAGTGAAGAAATTATTTATGAAATTGAAAGGGTTCAAAATGATCTTCAGAATGAGTTTGACAAAAAATAGAGGGATTAATCATTAGGTCAAGGTGTAACTGGGTGGAAATCGGGGAAAAATACCAAGTATTTTCTGCAATTAGAAAAATATAATAGTAGTAGAAGCCAAATAAATAAACTTACTAGGGAAGATGGAATTGAAATGTGGGGACTAGATAAAATAAATCAGGCAATTAAGAATTTTTATCAGAACTTGTATTCATCTAAGCTTGACCATAATATAAGTAGTATGCTAGAAAATGAAGGTTTTTTTCTAAATAATGGTGGGGTTTTTTTTGTAGTAGTCGCCCATTTGTACCTCTATTTATGTGTCAGTGGAATAAATGGTTGCATATTGGAATTATTGTGAGAAGTTTTTCCTTGGGGAGACGTGTGAAATGCAAGCTGCCCTCATTGGAACGAACTATTGGTCACATTTGGCGTAGTCGGCAGGATCCAGTGACGTGGTTGCAGCTTTGAAAATGACCCCCATCGCGGATTCAGCGACCAAACCCGACGCTACGACTGTTCACAACAAAAGGGCGTACCGAAGTATATCAGATAACTTATTTTTTGTCTACTCCCTCTGGATATATTGACTTTCCATGCAAAAGAAACTATCGCACTATCAAAGTAAAATTCAGAACAGTTTTGTGCTATTTTCGTGACCATTGAGTATAACTTGGAATTTTATTCCCAGTTAATGATATATCTTGCATGACTTTGAAGCAGTATTTCTGTATAATTCGTATGGCACATTATTTCCCGACTTTTTTGCTGGCGTTTCTTTCGATTTATTAGACTCTTTGGAAATACAAGTGCCAGAGTTGAAGATTTATTGAAATCATTGCCAGAACTCTTATTTAAGGTAGTGACTCAGGTTCCTTTGTAAATTTTAGCGATTTTGTGATTATTTCATATTCTGAACCCCTGAAATATGATCTTTTTATTAGAGAAAACTGTGAGGTAACATTGTACTGGAAAATGTCTTAAATTTTAGTGAAAACATGGCCTTCTAATCACTGCACGAGTTATTATTTTCTTTTTGTTTTAACGGTCCGGATTACTGTCAGCGTTATCGTCATACCTTGAGGAGATTATGTAAATTTTTACGCACCATGTTGCGCATGCGCGCACGCCTTCATAAGAGACGCTATCCAACATGGCTGATGACTGCCGGCAGTATAAAGCAGTGTAGAAAACGCAAACGGGGGCCGAAGAAGCAAAATGGAAAGCTGATGGACGCGATGTTGTGTGTTGGCCGCTACAGCTAACACACAGCATCGTACGCAGGGCTAGCGAGAGAGTTGCCGACATCGACGGTTATTTACGAAAAGTGAATAAAAGACTGGCATTTTTGGAAGCGATCGAGTAGCTGAGGTAGGCAGGGATAAGCTTACGACTTGGGCCCAAGAACGCTGAATTTCGACAGTAATTTGGCTTTTTACGTCAAGTCCCAAAATGGATTTGAAGTCACCGACCCTACGTACGGGTCTTTGCAGGGTTGTGGTGGGCGAGGCGATTAGCTGTGCGGAACACATAGCATCGTACGCCGGGCTATAGATTACACTGCCGTCCAAAGAGAATCTATTTAATCTTCACTGGAAAATATGGTTCTATAACAGCAGCCCATATCTTGTCCATGGATGTAGGAAGCATGATTTGTCCAATTTGTCAATCCGACACTGTTATGTCGGTCTAGAGCACAGCAACGTACGCGAAACGTCGCTTCACGATCGTTGCCTGTCAATTTCTATCTGTGGTCAAGAGAGTGTCTCTGGGTGTCACGATATGTCACCGTTTCAATTTTACAATGAGTGAATCTGTCGAGTATCGCCTCAGTCGTTTATTTTTATAAGTCATGAAGAATCGCTTTTACGTGTAACTGAAGTTGATTTTGGTTTCATACCCGAGGCCATAATAGTACATGTCACAGTGGAAAGCGAAATAGCGCACGAAAACCCGGTCATTTTTTATGGTGAGCAAAAGGACTGCAGCAGATCACATGTGAAAACCACAAAAACAAGTGCGACTTTCCCGCATTCCTTGAACTTCTCAACTACAGAATTTTTTAGAGCATCGAGAGTTGGTCGTCTCATCTCCGAAAGCAAGCAAGCAAGCAAGTGACGTCTTGTACTATAGGCACAAAAATCGGCACTAAAATGAACTGGGCAACCATTTCCCCGGTGGTGGCAGTCCCCGGGTTGGTGGGTACCCATGCGCGTTACCAAATTCACGGAAAAGGGGGTGTTTTTCTTCAGTCATCTCGGAGATTCTAGGTCCGTGAAATCGAGAAAAAGGGGTACTTTTTCAGAGTAACCTCCGAGATTAGGGGTAGTCCTTTCATAATCTCCCTAGGACACTAAATCTGGTCTAGTCTCACTCACAAAGAAAATGAAAAACAGTACCGTACGTTTTGTATGTACATGTATACAAAGTCAACCTCCTGGGTTAACCCTGGAAGTCAACATACTAACCTCCTAGATTTCGAAAATAAGGGTATGTTTTTTACAGCTAATTTCTCCCAGATTTGCCACAAATAGGGGGTGTTTTTCTCAGAAATATTCTAGGAAAGGGGGTACTTTTCAAACTTGGGTAACAAGCATGGGTACCCACCAACCCGGGGACTGCCACCGCCGGGACCATTTCACACCTGGTACGTGCATAAATTACGGGCTGTGAGACCGGAAGTCGAGCGCTTGCGAGAGAGAGAGCGAGCGCGTGTCGTCGGCAGAACGCAGACCTGTAAACCATTCCGGCTGTATGATTTTTTTAAACTTTTCTCGTCTTGTAACCAGACTCTAACCGTTACCAAACAGTGTACAGTTAA
>LD343613.1:266427-295952 GCA_001465055.1 Ptychodera flava | reverse complement strand
GAGGGGGGGGCTGTGCAATCTATCCGTGTTTCGCTGGAATGCCATCTTTCCTGCAAATTAGAGAAGGTGGTGAATTCCGCTGATAATTTTGTCTTTAATTGTGGAAAAGCTGATTTCGAGCACCCAAGATATCGACTGCAATTGATCGCCTGAAATATCTTAGATTCACTTGAGGTCTATAACTTTGTGCACACTTACTATGATATGTTGTGCGCAGTCATAAAAGATAGCGTACCTACTTTTAGAGTTCGTTTCGTAAATACCAACAATCGTATACGACAGATGTAATATCTAACTACGCGTGAACGGTAAAGCTCATTCTCCCTTTAAGCGTACGTGTAAGCGTTCTGAATACATAATATTTTCAAATAAACTTGCTCAATATAAAGGTCTGCAACGCGCTGCCTGTGCGTAGTTTATAAATGATATCAAGGGGTCAATTGTTAATAATTCCAGACGCTTTTGGTCATTTGTAAAATGCACACGCAAATGTTCTTATTTTCTTTCAACTTCGATTCTCAATTTATGACAACAGATGCTCTTGTTGACATGTTTCGCAGGTATTTTCAGAGCACATACATTACGGATTAAAATACTACCAACGTTCCACCTTGTCAAGTTTTCAAATCGGATACATTAAGTAATTCATATTTGATCAGTTGATGAAGATTCTAAGGCATTGAGGGGTTTATTTTAACAAGGCCTGTGGCCCCGACTAAAATCCCGGCCACAATTTTACTAACAGTGTGCAGATGAATTGTGTTATCCACTTTCTACTATCTTTCATGAGTCTGACAGTACAGGTTAGTACATAAATCAATTTACAATCATGTGATGCACTCCATTTATAAGTCTCAGCATCGGTTTCTCCCACGCAGATCAATAGCTACCAATTAAGTCTCTTACTCAAATGTCTTACCGACATTGTCTCTTTAGATGCTCAAGTTGATAGCAATTACACAGATTTCTCCAAAGCTTTGAATGAATTGTTTATTTAACCAGATAAAGGTACAATTACAAGAACAGTCACTGTGAAAGTATGACGTTATCTGGTTTGGACCATAGAAATAGCCCATAAGGACTAGTCGAGTCCATGGCCCACTACTCAGCTAATAACTGCAAACGATGATGCCATAAAGGGCTCATAAGACAAAAATACATATTGGAGATAAAGAGGAAATAAAATACATTAGATACATAAACAACTCAGGAAAAAAGATACATATTGTTATATGTTCATTCAGTAGTTTCTTAATTCTACTTTGAACCTTTGTCTACACGTTATTTGCTTAAATGCAGAAGGTAGAGAAATCCAATGTTTAATTGCTGTATACTTAATGTTGTGTTGTGTGACTGTAGGCCTTGTTTTAGGAATACAATAATTGCTTTGCTCAACTGAACGTGTAGAGTACCCATGGCGAGGAAGTTCAAAACAATTGTAAATAGTGATTGGAAAACCGTCATTTTTGAAATCAAAAACAATAAGGCAAGAACAGTAATTACTTAGTTTACAAATATGAAGGATGTTTAGTTGACGAAAGAGGGGATTTAAGTGGGCATGAAAATCAGAAAAAGTAATCAAACGAACAATATTCTTTTGTAGGCGGTAAATAGGTTCAAGGAAAGTAGTACAAGTATTTCCCCATATTTCTAAGCAGTACGATAAGTGTGGTAGAATTAAGGCATTGTAGAGTTGAAGTAGGATAAACTTTGGAACGAAATGTCGAAAACGAGAGATATGATTCCAACTTTGGGGGTTATTTTATTTATCACATTCTTAATGTGTGGATACCAGGAAAGGGAACTGTCAATTGTTACTCCAAGGTAACTAGCTGATGAAACTTCCTTAATCTGTTGATTTCCAAGGTATGAATTACCGTCTAAAGTACACGTTTTTGACGTGTTTTAACTACCATGTAATTAGTTTTTTCTGCATTAACAGTTAATTCGTTCGCTATGCACCAATCGTTGATTTTATGAAACTCACTATTTATGTGGTTGAGATGTAGGGTTTATGAGTCTAAAGATTTAAAAACATTAGTGTCATCAGCAAAAAGTCTGAAATTAAAGTAGCTAGTAGAGTTATTAATGTCATTGATATATTTCAAAAACAGAGTTGGACCTAGAATGGAAGCCTGTGGAACTCCACATGTAATTTCACGTGGTACTGACGCTTTTCCATATATTACAACTGAATACTTGCGATTTTCAAAGTAATTTCTGAACCAAAGTAGTGGGTGACCTCTTATTCCATATTCTTTTTCCTTTAATCATAAATTTATCGTAAATAGACTACAATTTTATGGCATACATGGTTACCTACTCTCGTTGTTTCAATCATACCTTGAGAGTAGGAGAGAGGGTTGTTATCTGAAGACACGAGTCTGATGACATGTGTGTTCCCTCCAATGTTTCACAAACTTCTTTACTAAGTCCACTTTTTATTTATTTTTTACATCAACTATCTGCCTACCTTCATCAACCATTCTACCATGTTCCTATATGTTGATGACTCGAAATTTTGTCGCGTCATCAACACTGAATCAGATTGAAGGTTACTGCAATCAGATATTTCCCTCATTGGTAGATGGTGCAAAACTTGGACAATTAATTTGTAAAGTTATCTCCTTTTCGAATAGGTGCAACATAGTTAATTTCAATTAAAAACTTCATTAGTAATTAATCATGCGTGTTGATGTCTTCAAGGATCTTACCTTTTTTCGTCTAGTAATTCAAGTTTCGCCCACTACAACCACCAGATCATTAAAACAGCGTTGGGTTCATTAAGGGGACATGCTCTGAAGCAGTTGCCATCGGAATTGTTTTCATTTCTCTTGTTACATTTCCCTTGCTGATAAACTTTTCAGTGCTGAACGTATTGGATGTTTGTCGGTCAGTTTTTCTTTTACTGCTGTGTGTTCTTTTTTGGTCTGTCCTATCCTCAATTATGCTTTGTTATGTACATTTTTATATGACTGGATCCAGTTATTTGGCGTCGCCTGTATATAGATGTACTGTGTAATTGCTTTACGTACGGCGCTATCTCAAAATCACTTTTGTAGCAGAATGATGTACTCATACTGATAAACAAGTTCATCTTATATGATGTACTTACCTACCGATGTTTTGATACTAAGTTGATTAAATTGAGGGTAATTGGGTGGATACCCACAGCTAGAGAAAGCATGAATATAAGGCAAGGCCTAGATATCTAAGTACGGTTGGGCTGATGTAAAACTACATTCCTACTTTTTTGGGTCCATCGAATCAGAGAACGGTCACTTACATATTTGTCGAGAAATCTGTGCGTTAGCTGTCAAATCCTTAAGCGGCTGATTTGTCAATAAAGACACTCTAAACAAATTGAAAAAGTTAGTTTTGACGGTATCTTCTGGTACTGTAACAGTGTAACATCATACGACAATACAAGAATAATTGAATTTGCACATGTGTAACGCCGAAGGTAGTCAACGTTAAAGCTGGTTCATTCTTCGCTCTCCTAATTTGAATAATGAAACAAATATAGCGCCGAGATGACACACAGCATGTAATCCACAAGGTTTTAAAACTCTGTGTATTTAAGCGATAATGTACCCTCTCCCGGCCAATAATGGACGAAAGCAAACTTTGCATGAAATCATGTTCGAGGCGGAGCCGAGTACATTATGGAGTGCAAAGTTTGCTTTCGTCCATTATGGGCCGCGAAGGGGTACATTATTGCTATTATTTTATAGTTTTGGCAATGCCAGTGAGTTTCTAGATGTAGAAAATGGAAAAAAAGGAAATTTAAACTGAGTTAGAAGCAAGTGAGCGTCGTCCGGCATAATCGGCGCTGAATCTGCATACTGTATACATTTATACGCACTCCACTCTGCACTGCACTGAACACGCACGTTCAACACAAAAAATAAGCAGCAGTTTTAACGGTTCAATTTGGAAATAAAAAACGATGTATTTTCCAAGGAAGTGAAAATTAATTGCATGCCTACCGTCTATCGAACTTGAAACATCACCTTTCAATATCATGCCATTCAAAAATCTGACACGGTGAAATGCTAGACATAAAGAAAACGGAATGCTCATGCATCGACTTCAGCATAATCAGGGAGCTGAATGGTATCAGCTGATCGATACGATCATTATTATATCGCCAGAAGTACACCATTCAATTGAAAACGACATCAATAAAGTTCAACAATGTTATTCAAATATTTGAATTTCATAAATAATTGTGCCTATAAATTTAATTTTCGATGGCGTCCTGAGAAGAGCTACTTTATTTCGGCGAACGGGAAAATTTGACGTAAACGGATGCTTGAAAGGTGCAGTTGACAATCATACTGTGGATGGTTTCTGTTGGGATATCGAGAACAAGGCAAGGTAAAACCACAGAAAAGGAGAAAAAACGATGAATTGAGGTTGTCTACGAAATCGATTACAGTCAGAGCATCAGAACTTGGTGGCCGAGATGTTAGATCATCGGAGAGTGCACGGTCGCCATGATTTCTGGCAGTAGCTGACCTTGGACCGAGACTTTGAATAGTTCCGTAGTAATTTCCTTAGACTCTTACGGTCAAGTTGATGACAGCTGCCGTTGTTGGCCTGTTTACGGCTACAGGAGTAGTCCTTCAGGCTTGCATCGTTTATAATGCCACTGACATACATAATATGCCATGTGTCAAACCCAATATCGTCTAGGAGTTTTCAAGCGTAATGAGTTCTGTTTCACCTGTACATCAACGAAGTGAGCCATGCAGTGTAAACAACGTAGTACTACATGTAGTAGTGGTGAAGTGTACTGCATGCAGCACATGGATGGCCACGGTAACTACATGCTGAGCGCGAGCCAGACAGAGCAGACGACGAGTGCATGTGGGAGGACTCAGAAAAATTGATAAATTGTACAGTGACACATTATTATCGATTTTGTGCACCATTTATCATTTCGCGTGTTACATGGTTTATCCCTTACTTTCCCTCCTTTTAAATACGAAGTCCTTTTTCCTTTTTCAAAAAAAAACTTGTATCGTTATGCTCGTTATGGAGCCGCAATGCTGAATAATCAGATACATTATTTGCAATAATGTTTGGTATGACGTCACAAAATTCACTGGTATTGACAAAGCTATAATATAATCGTAATAAAAACAAGATGTTAACTTAAAGTGCTCACGTGGTTTACAACAGGTTCATTACATAGTAGAACGCTTCACAGAACAATCTTAAATCTGCAAGATTATTATATCTAACAGATTTCATCGACTTTTACAGAGTATTCTCAGAGTTAAATCACTGATGACAAAACTCCATTTAATATGCAAATGAGCTGCTTATTAACTTGACACTGCTCAATGCTTCACGCGACTATGAGATATCTATAAAATGAATATCTGTAGCACGTTTCATCTCATTTCATCCTGTAATTTCGAAGTACTGTCACTAATTACTAATCTAATTAAATATGCAAATGAACCCTTAACTAAGTTGATACTACTCAGTGCTTCACGCAACAGATATTTATCAGATCAATATCTGCCGCAGGTTTCGCCAAATTTAGTGCCATACTTTAAAAGGTATATCTTTCCACTCATTACAAAGTTCTTTAATATAAATAAACCCTTAATGAACTTCACACGACTAAATGCTTCGAAGCACAGTAACATATCTGTCGGATCAGTATCGTTAGCAGATGGCATCAAAATTGGTGGTGTTATTCAGAAGTTATATGACTAAAAATCTGTTTTAAATATGAAAATTAGCTATTTTAAAAACTGACGCTGCTCAGTGCTCTGGCGACAATTCCATATTTATCGCAATATCTGTATTAAATTTCACCAAGGTTGGTGCAATCATTTCAAAGTTCTAGCACTAATTAATATGTTCATTAAATATGCAAATGAATCCTCCATAGACTTAACACAATTGAAGATTTCGAAACACAGTCACATATCTGTCGGATCAGTATCTGCTGCCGATTTTATCAAACTTGGTGCAGTTATTTTCGAGATATACGACTAATTTACATGCTGAATCGAATTTGAAAATGAGCTTTTTATTAACTTGACACTGTCCGATGCTTCTTAGGGCAATTAGATATCTTTCAGATCAATATTTGTGGCAGGTATCATCAAACTTGGTGTAGGAATATCAGAGTTATATTACTTATTACAAAAGTCCATGAATTATGCAAATGAGCAGATAATTGACAGTCACATACAGAGTATAATAATAATATTCTGATCTTGTCATTTGTAAATGTTTCATGGAATGTTCTGGAGTATTTTTTGATATATGTCGACACTCTCAGGTATGTTAATGCATGGGCATAAGCTTACTTACATGTAAAATCAGTTTGAATGTACTTTTTAATCAGACCTGGTAAGAAAATTGTGAAAATTGCCAAAAATATGTTTCACATTTGATTAAGTTGAAATTTATCATAATATATTACCTTAGTCAGGACACGTGACCAAAATCTACTATTTTCCCGCCAAAATTGTATATTGCAACTAACTGAACATTCAAACGCTAAACATCAAAATGTTCAAAATATTATTACCAATTAATGTAAAATGGGATAGAAACTTGTGCTAAAACGACTGGCAGATGCAAAATTATGGAATTTTTCATAACATTTCTTCACAAAAAACAACAAATACAATATTTTTGACATTTTACATGAATGCTTTGAATGTCAGAAAGAAGTATAGAGAGAGTTTCATGAGTGCCATGTATTTTTGAAAGAATATGATAGATGTTGTTTCCAAAAGTGCGGAAAAAATCAAGAAAAATTAACAGGTTACGGTTGGAATATCAAAATTAATAAAGACGTAAATTTTGGCGGGAAACTATCAGATTTGGTCACGTGACTCAACTCGTCAAGATTTAGGCAGACATTTTTTTAAAGAATTTAATAATTTCAATAATTACCCAAATATCAAACAAATCTGGTGGTTTTTAAAGATAATTGATCATTTTCTAAACTTTTTGGCTTGATGGGTACAAACACCCATGCATTAAGTTACTTGAGCTGCCATTGCTATCTCCATAGGAAAACATAATGACTTTACATCGAGGGAGGTTGTACCAAACACAGCATATTTTGCTCAAAAATCACATTTTTGCAATATTCATTCTATTTTAATTAATTTGTTGACCAAAGATTAAAATATTGATAGGATTCAATTTTTAACTTGTCAAGCAGTCGTAAGGTGCGTAATAAAGAAGTGTTAATTTATGCAAATGTGTGCAAATCACCAAAATTCCTTGTTTCTTTTTCGTCCCAATTTCAACATTTTCAAACAAGTTAACTCAACTCTGGCTCGGTCAAATTTTCTGACATTTTCTCATAACGTTCTTTTAATACTCTATAAAAACGACTATTTCGTTTGGTAGTGAAATTCTTACCTTTTGAATGAAAGGCATTTGAATCTTGATTTTGATCACTTTTTTTAGTGTCAGTCTTTCATCCCTTGCCATTTTTGAATGAGGTTAGATAAAGCAAAACAAAATAGTCGTTTTTTGTACATATACTCTTCTTTCATGTTAAATATTACATTTCAGAAAATAGTGTAAAGGTGTTAACTTAAATTAATTGTTATCATTAATACCAAAATTGACATTTTCCCCAAATATACACCAACTCAATCCTTCGAGTAAACTACTGCTACCATACTGCACTTAAGAGTCTCTGCTTTCTGAAAATATATTAGTCTGTTGGCTGGAGGGGCCCACCGTGCACCCCCCCTCCCCCATAAACCTACTACATGGGTATTTTTTTGTTCTTTGGGATCTGCTGATTGATTTGTGTACACAGAATAGGACGACTAAAAAATGAATTTTTTTGACAATTTTGAAATTTTTTACCCAAAATACCATGTAACAATTGTGATTTACTTTTTATTAAGCAAAATTTTCACAACTTTTTGCGTTTAAATTATTTACTCCAACATATTAAACAAGAAAAAAAGTGTTAACATTAGATATTTAACTCTACACTACTTCTCTGGAGTCAATTTTGAATTGCGTGTATCTGTATGGGATGTGCAAAAGCTAGGGGTAGGGATACAACATTCTTTCCTTGATGAAGTAAACTGGCTTGAAATGTCATATACCTTATAGTTTTAGAAAGCTGAGATACTGGTCTTTCAAAAATGGATAAGGTTTTAGTAAAAAAAATATGACGTCATATAATTGGATGACTTTGCGGGACCCTTCAAAATATGACTGTTACAGCTACAGGATCCCAATATTTTTTCTGTCAAAAGTTTATTTCAGGTTTCTAACATGTACCTGTAGCAAATAACACAAAGTTAATACACAGCATTTCCCTTTGTATTATGTCTAGGTAAATCATTGGTAGAATTTAGATTAGAGTTGACAGTAATTTGTGACATTTGTGCAAACTTGCAATTTTAGTGAGTAGAAACAATAATGCATTGTAAATACCCAATTTTGACATTTAATTTCTTCTTCAGCACATGGCAATTAGTAAATAACATCCACCAATCTGTTTGATTGCTTCATTGGGAGGAAACAATAGTTAGCGTATTTTCTTCAGGTTAAAAATACTGAATTACCAGAAAAAATAATAATACCGAGAGAGTGCAAGTTCAGAGATACTTGTGATTTCCTATGGTAACCCTTGCTCATTATAATGGCATTCCCTACGAGGGAAAACAGGCATTCACAGATATACATTCGCAAAGATCCAGCTACATTGACACGTGCCATCTCTGAACTTACCTGCGGTTGTGAAGGTGATGCCATCACAGTGTGGTTGGCAGACAATCTGCAACGTCAAGGCGTAGAAATGAAGGAAAACCAGTTAACTTTAATTTGTTCTTCATAGCATTATATGTCATGTGTCACGGAATGCCATTAAATAATTCACATTGCATGGATATGTACCCTGCGCCAAAATCAATTTTATGCGATGTAAATTCACACGTACATTCGTTTAGTAAACTTTAGAGGATTGACATCGATTTCTTCAACATCTTATATCTTCTGAAAGACACTGCTGGCAACATGCTAATGTAAACAATACTTTGTCAGATTAAATACATTATTGACTTACTCTATTTCAAAATCCTGGACGACTGCAGCAATCAAACTATAGCCAGTTGCCCATGGCGAAGAACACGTGATTCTGACTACCAAATCACTCACTGGTTTATCACCGAAATTCTTCGGACATATTGTGCGGGCAACAGTGTTGTATTTCCAACTGAAATCAAAATATATGTTAATCTACTTTAAATGGTAAAGTGAAGGTATTCTGTTGTGCTAACCAAGTTTCAAGCGTTTGAATATCACAAACCTGCAAAGCAAAAACTGACTCTTTTTTTCAGAAAACATTATTTAGGTAAATAACGGTATTTAAATTTAAAAAGGCTTCTGTTTTAAGTGTAGAATCTGCATACTATGATGATTGATCGCTTACAAAACCCCTGTAATTAATGCACTTACTATACCCTACTCTGATTTCAGTGCGTTCTGATAAACGCATCGTTTCGATCTCATTCTACTGTAAACAGTATTTCTAAAATGAATATTTGAAAATTTTTGAGTATTGCCAACAGATATTCGTATCAATGGGATTACTGTATTCTGCTCATTCCCGTATCAAAACAGGATTGCTGACTACTCATTGTCTTTCGTTTTCCTATAGTGTAATGTAAGTTGGGGGAGGCAACACATGGGTAGTGCAGGTTAAGCTTATTCATTCAATGTGTTTGCAGATATGCAAGAACGCGTCTTTCTCATATAGCTATTTTTGAAACTTTTGCAGAAGACTCGAAACGATAAGAAACTTCGAAAAAAAGAGTCTTACAAGGTGTCAATATGTAAAATGTCGCGATAAACTGGCAAGACAAATTGCTGAAAGAGAACTGCTATAATTGTCTGCGACGACATTTTGTGCTCAATAGTCACAAACATGCATATTTCAACACTGGCCACCAGTTCACTTGTTTCTTCAAACATCAAAAGCCAGTTGTAAAGAAATATCCTTTCTATTTCAAAGCTGAAAGACAATGGCAATATCTAGCTTGATCCCTTCACATGAACAAGACAGGCCATGGCAGGACGCCTCATTTGAAACTGTCCAGAAAATGTCCTTTACTCGACAATGGTTCACATACTTACGTTGACATAACCTGAAAAGGTATTTTCCAAGATATAATGCCTTCCTGCTGGGTGACGACAAACTTTACAGGATACTCATCCCGAGCGTCGCTGCTACTGACCTCTACACGAACAGCCTACAAATCAAAGAAACATGGCAACTCTGTCGTTCAGCTGCAAAGTGTCTTGTTTGTGAAATACAACATCGCTGAAGGTCAGCCATAAGTCAATATTGCACGTAAGGAAAGCATCAGCATGGTGATCTCGTTCCTTCGTCCCTTGCATTGGTGAGCATTGAATTTTGGAATAGGTATGACATATTGGCTTGCAAGATTTAGCATGAGAGGATTCTAATTTTGAGAGCATCCATGCCAATTGTACAAGC
This sequence comes from Ptychodera flava, assembly GCA_001465055.1. Lineage (NCBI taxonomy): Eukaryota > Metazoa > Hemichordata > Enteropneusta > Ptychoderidae > Ptychodera > Ptychodera flava. The sequence continues at coordinate 285,439 of LD343613.1, read as the reverse complement.
TCCATAAATAACTTGACTGCGTAAATAAATGCACTTGTCTCAACACCTTTGCTGACTACGTTGCCAATTTTGAGTGCTTATGCAAAGGCACTCAACTCTTTTTTTAAATTGCAGTAAGGTTCAGTGTTTGAATCACTTTCCTTGTAGACTGCATCGCGTTTGATCTCAACTCAAAACAAAACTTTGTATTAGCGGAAATCAACAATTAAAGAGTCCTAAACTCGACTAATTCCTGGGTTGACAACCAGCCTATACTGTGAAAGTATAACAAAAGATGTTTTCAGTTTTTAAAGCGTAGTTATGAAGCTGCAAAAGGTATAGGGAAAAATGAATTTATTGAGGGTAAAGCGATTGCTTAAAGTGAGCATTCTTCTATAACGATTTGAAACTCAAGCTTCGTCAAAATTTCCTCTCATCACTACCGAAACTCGGAAGTGCCACTCTCCTCCACTTAGGCTTTTCATTAGAGACCTTTATGTATGTTACAAATGCAGAGGCATGGGCCACCTAGGTCAAGATTCACTTGGATTGGTAACAAGATGTGCTCAATGAAGAAGTAGATCGTCTAAATTAAGCATATGTATAAGTAATCTTCTCAATTATCATAAATAGCAATGAGAATTCGGAATAGTGGCGTGTTCCTCACCTTGTTCACGCTGCCAATCACTTGGAATCTATGCTCTCTCATTTGACCTGCTCTGACAGCACTCAGGTACAGAGTGCCAAGCCGATCATAGTAGGTGCTCCCCGGCCGTAACTTCATAGTCCGCGATGACTGTACCCAAATGGCGTCGCCAAGCAACACAAACATAATAAACCATTCAATGGCACACAAACGTGACGTTTTCAGCTCCATCTGCAAAATTAAATTTAAAAATGATGACTCCTTAAATCTTCCTTCTCTAACATGCAATTGTCAGGCGTTGACTGCCTACAAAAATTGTTGGGGTATTTTATGATCATCTTAAGAATGAAGCATGTCCATATAAACATTTATTTATTTATTTATTACACATTTAATGATCGTTCGATTAACTCAAAGTGTAATACAGTCAGGGTTCTCATAATGATCATAGGACAACAGTATTATATACTGGCATTGTAACCACCCGATTTGGGACCGTGGCGCGTTGGCGGGCCCCTCTGCTTACCAAAAAAGGTGTCGCATGGCCCCCTTGCTTGGCAAAACAATTAAAAAAGGTGTCGCAGCCCCGAACTTTGGGGCGATGGCGCGGAGGGCACCAGACTCCCTAGATTACCCAAAACAGAGACCGATGCACTGTGGCAACTGCGTGACTCTTGACCCCTATCTTACCCCAAAAAAATAAAATGTTGCACCTGATTTCTTTGCTTGCTTGGAAATGTCATAAAATGTGGCGCACCCTCCAAATTTGGGACCTTGAAACTGAGGCAAACAATGCTGAAATGTGACTGGAGTCCCCTTTCATGCCATTGTCAAGAGATGTAGAAATGCACCACACTGATCTTTTCTTCGGGGAATTGAAAAACTTTGGAAGGTAGCACATTTGCAACCCCACACTACAACCTCTGGTGGCGCTCTCGCTTCCGTTTTTCCTGTGCTCCCGCTTTCACTACTGAAACTAGCGACTTTGCATAACAAAGGCACACGAATAATAGCAATGAGAATAGTTTTGTTTGTTTGTTTGTTTGTTTTTGTTTTTTAAATTTAAATTAAGATGTTACCACCCGTAAAGTTCATTCCAATGCTGGCCATTACCTGGCAGCAGTGGTTCAAGATGGGGCCATATGTTATTGTATTTGCTTACTTTCCAAAGTGTGTTATTATGCAATAAGTTGAAAAATGACAGTTCCGTAAGTATTTTCTACTTCGGTGCCAACCATCCTTTATACTTTATTGTTTTATTTTGAAATTGAATCCAGCCATACAGAGCATGAGATTATTGAAATTTGCAATCAAGTGAAGTTCATAAAAACGTGGTAAATCACCAAATTTTTGTCGCTAGTTGCAGTGGTGTAGCGGGAGCAGAAGGGAGACGGAGGTGAGAGCGCCGCAAGTGTTTCGGGTGTGTTGCAGCCCAAGACACGATGGAGATAAATCCCATGGCTCCCTTTAGAGCTAACTCATGGCAGGGAAGTGATGTACACAGCAACCTCATTGGTTACGAGCGAGTCATCCCGCCTTTGCTACAAATAATTACAAATGATATTCTTTGCAGACAGCATTGAAGATAAGAGCCAAGGGATAATACGGTATACTTCATTAATGCGCTTTAATTTTCATCAGCCTAAAATATGTCTTTTTGCTATGTCGACCGGTAGTATCATGATATGATGTTGTGTATACATGTATATATGCAGCATCGGCCGGCCCTTCTTGGCTTCGTCTATCAAACAAACGGGGAATGGAAATTTATATTTTCAAGTGTTCGAGAGTTGTTTCACTATTTTATCATTCTCTAATATTCGATAAAGGAGCGGGTAGAACGCTAAAAGTGAAATTTTGCTTTAAGGTGGATTGAAATGGTATTTTTGATCCCAAAGGTTCATGTTATTAAATATTTCTTCATACTTTAAATGAAGATACAGACTTAAAAAAATCAGGATTTGGTAATCTCATATTCAACTTCATGTGGAAAAAGAAACAATCGTAAATATGTCACAATATTGAGAAATATTACACCATTTAATTTAATAATTAATAATTCATTAATTTCTTACAATTTTCAAAAACAAAATCTACTCAAGCATTTTCTCCCAGGTTTTTGGACGAAAAGATATTCCAAGGCATTAGATAATGCTAATTACGGGACAGTTTTTGCATGGATGTCCCCCTTCTGCTAATAACAATCGGAAAGATATGGATACCAATCAATATCAGGACAATAAGCTTAAAGTTTGACGGCCGATAGAACGAGAAATAGCCTTTTTAGAAAAAAAATGTCCCGTTGGTTTGTCCGACATAATCCCCAAAATACGTGGAAAAAATTCCTGTGTCTCCGTTGTTTTGCAGTGGCAACATTTCAAGTTTTAAAACTATGAAAAAAGGCAAAATTTGCCAAAAATCGTTGTTTACAGCTTGTTTTTTCCCCATTTTCATCGACAAAACGGCCGTGGTCCAGCGTACTGCTGCTGTGGCTTGTCTTCAAGACACCCTAGCAAGTGATTTTGAGGTTAAATATGGCAGCCTTAAATCTCTGTCCATGGCTGTGCATGAGCCTGATATTAAAATGCGCACAGCTTGCTTGTCTGCTGTGTCTATCTCTGCACATAGCTGGCATCTAATTGCGCATGCGTAGCGTCCCTCGCTCACGCATCAAAGAGTAGACCAGCCTGGTTCACAGTGTGAGACTTGGTACGTTAATTAACTTTTATAGGGTCACGTCGCGGAGACGTAACACGTAAGTACGGCCAAAGGAGTTGGGAAAAGAGCGCAGTAAACGTTTTAAAGCGTTGTCTAAATAACGAAAATTGCAAAGATAACTTTATCATCGCAAGGAATGCAGATGTACCGATACAGACACCCATCAACAAGCAGTTTCAACACTGACCGCACCGCCATCGATATGCATTCTAGACTATAGACAGGAAATTTTCATCGACAAATGTGGACCCATTTTTAATTTAGTCAGAAAAAAGAACGTCCTTGCTTGTTATGGATAAGTTACGGTAGAAAATTAAACATCGGTGCATGAAGTTTGGCCCGGCGATGTGAAGATTGAGGTACATTTACTAAAGCCGGGACTAAAGTCACAAATGGTGGACCTTGTACATCACAATCGATACGTAGAATTTCGTCCCAATTAACCCTGATAACGAAATTTTTAGAGTAATGTAGGCAAAGAAGGCTTCATACAACATTGCATGCTCGGCTCAGTACGTACGAATGGCATTCTGGAGGACGCAAGTTTTATAAATGTACACACTCGGCAGAATGCTGTCAAGCAAGATCACTCTGTGCATTGTCAATAATGGGTCGGAAACAAATCAAATGCAGAGTAAAGTCAAATAACGTTGAAAATCTTGCAAGCAAAGAATAAAACTATTTGTTTGAGTGCTTAATAATGTCGATTACTTATCACATTTTCATGACAGGCCAAAGAAACTTGGCAATCCAGTCACAGTTTTCCCGGCATTTTCATGCTGTAGCATTATGCTCCGTATTTCAGTTCTATTTTATAAATCACCTGTGCAACCGGATATCACTGAAGTAAAAAAACTGATTTTCTTCCCCTCTCTTAGAAAATTCTTTGTGGACCTTTGGCAAGTAGTTCTTTGAAGCTTATCATGTTATTGAATTTCGAGTGTCTTCGCGCGAATTTGTGTTTGGAAGTGGTCATACGAGACACGTGGAGGAAGTCTCCCACAGAGAAAGCAAATATGGGCTGACAGACTGTACACTTAGACTCCATTGCAAAAGCGAAAATAATGTATTTCTTGAAATCTTTCTGTGCAGTTTTTCATGTATTCTAACCTCGTGCCCTTTATTTTTTCGGGAATTTAGTTTTAATCAATATAAACTGCAAGAAACTGTCATTATTTTGTCAAATTTTAACTGACCGTCTAGGCTTTCTAACACTACAGTAATGAGGCCATACTGTACCGTCCAGCATACCACTATAGTCACTAGTGCTGAGCCACTCGCGGGGCAGTGCATGCTGTCCATCAACACGTTACGCTAGAGACGAGTACGAGAATGAAGGAAGAGCTGGAAATAAGTGTTCGATTTTTACAGAGAACTGATATATCCATTACGGTAGTCGATAGAATAACATCGTTTTGCAAGCATTAGAAGTAGCGCGAATGATACCGTCCGTGTGGGGTGTTTGTAAATGTAGTAACTAGCCATAACGACCAGCAACGACCAGAAACGAGCAGTAAAGAGGAATAACGACCAAGAACTAGACAGAACGAGCCAATAACAAGCCGTAACGAGTCAAAAAATTGACCTGTCCCTAAATTTAACTTCAAGCGCAGTTCCCGCCTAGCCTGGAAATCACGCCCTCTATGACGTTTGGTACAACCAAAATTTCTGAAACAGTGCTCATAAAGCAAGAAATAACGAGCTAGAAATAGAAAGAATTAGCCAATAACGAGCAATAAAGAGCAAAATAAAAATGATCTGTCCATAATTTGAACAAAAAAACACAGTTCCCGCGTGTCCTTGAAACCCCGGCCCGCCCTCTACAACATGCTTTGTAAAATCTCCAAACCTCTGCAGCAGTGCTCAGTAGACACCTGGCGTACGAGTGAAACCGGATAAACATTTTTCGAATAACAAGAGAAACTCACATTTATTTATGTATTGTTGATATAAAAAAGACAGAATAGTCACTTCCTGGTAAGCTTTTAAACTTGAGCGTACGTAGTATCCGTTTTGCATTCATGAAACCCCATTTACCTGAACTCTGACCCTTGCCGGCGATCGTGGTAGGGGTCAGGAAAAAATTATAAGGGGAGGGGCCCATTTTAAAAATAAAATCACAATACACATGAGTCTGTTGGGCAAACAATTGATAGATTCCCCAACAGAACAAGCGGTATCCCTACATTCATGTTTAATAACTTATTATGTAATTTATTGAAGCTTGGGAGGGGGTAAGAAGTGCATGTGTGTGCGGGAAATGTGATTTTTCTCTAATTTTTCTCAAGCTGTTGAGCTACTATATGGTAATCTATGAGAAGAGCATGGAATCTTTTTGCGATACAATACTGACTATGTCTTGGAATTTGTAAATGTTTGTCAATTAGAATGTGGTGTTTGGAAGTGAAAATGTGAGATTTAAAATTTGATATGTGAATTTCAGGCAAAAACTGCAATCTAACTTCACATTTTAATCCAGAGATAAACTATAAACAATTTTTCCCTTACAAAACTTGCTATATCAATGCACTTAGATGTTTATCACAGCCGTAGCCTTAGGAGGAGGCACTGCCCCCTCCCCCTGAAATTTCGGAAAATGCAAACTTTCCGAATACACATAAATGCCAGCCTGATGAAAATCGCTAATATTTCCGGGGCCATTCCCAGCACGTGTGATTTGAATTTTTGGTTTACTATAAAACGTCAAGCGTCTCTGCACTTACACTGACTCTTCGCTATTATTTATATTGTTGCTATCATAATGGTTTATTATACGCTGCGCTAACTAAATCAAGTGTCACTTTTTGGAGTGCGCTGAATAAAATGTAGTTCTTTTGTGGTTTAAGAAATAATTGAACATCTTTGTGCTGGAAAATGCATAAAGAAGCGCGCACACATATGGACTGTGCTTTTAGTCAAGCAACACAGAGAAGTCACTTTCATTTGATTACTGTCAGCTGTCACAATGTCAAAAATGTCAGATAGTGAAAGGCCGAAGAAATGATGTCACGTCTAGCAGTCTATTTTGACATTTGTCAGGAAGCAGGCAGGGTACAGGTAAGCGTACCATTTTGTAGCAGGCTAAATGAAAGACAGCCGTTTAACGTGACGTCAGGTCGCATAAATGCATCACTGTGATAACGAACGCGTTTGGTCTAATCTGTTAAGGTAGTATGTGCCTCGAAAGTGAAAGACTTAACCTTTTGTTCAAACTTTCCTAAATCACACTTTGAACCATTTTTTACCAAATCAACAGTAAATGTCAGGGGTCATGGTGCAAAGTTTGGAAATAGTGAATCAAATTACACAACGTTTTGCGATATTTGATATTGAAAGTGGTGTCCACCCTTGTGCTTACTCTAAGGGGGAAATTAAATTCCCGATTTTCGAAAACCTTTAAAATAACGGTGAAGGTGTTTCTTTCTCCAAGAGTTCCAATGAGGCCCCTCGAGTGATATATCAGAAAAGAAATGTGGAAATTTTAGAGTCCGAATATCTTTCTCTAAGGCACATTCTACCTTTATGGCAGGCAGATCTCTTTCTGGAATATTTGATGGCCCTGAAAGGGCCGTTTGGTTTGTGAACGATCAATATGATCACTGTGAATCAGAGCTTGGCGCCTCTTCTAAGTTTTCCAGTTCAGTACGGGCAAAAAGGAAACGTTGCTTCCTTTCAGAAGTAGGCTTTTCTTTATTAACTGCAGCAACAGTACCGGAATCATCTTCGAATATGTCCCTAAACTCCATGTTTAACTGGAGGTGAAATAGCCGATCATTCTGGTGTTCCCATAGGGAACCAAGAAACCTGGTTGCTGCTGTCATTTGTATGTTTCTGTTGATCTTAGTCATGCTGTTGTCATTGTTGAACAATAAAATTCAACGAACATAACTATTGTGTTGTTGTTTGAAACCTAAAGTAGATGTCCTATGGAACACTACAAGGACGCTATCATAATTTGACACAATGCAACATTCCCATACTGTACTCTCTCTACCTACACTTACAGGTAAAGAGTATGTTAGGAGAGAAATTTGAAATTTACTTATCACTAAGTCCTAATCAGAATTGAAAAGAAAAAAAACAAATATCATAATGAACATGTTTATAATTATGATAGCCGTAGAAGGAAAATGCCAGATCAAAGTCCTTGAAGTGTAATTTTTTTAAAACTTTGGCCAAAAATATTGAACTCAAAATTTATTTTTTTTATTTGGTATCAGATGTTTACTTTATCTCTCACACACATACTATATTGTTGTTATAGCTTAGTTTTCACAATGATCAGGACGTATATCGAGCGGATGCGTAGACATAATAATTGCTACATTCAGTATTGTTTACTTATTAAATGCAAATGATATGTAAATTTATGTAAATTAACCAAATCATAGCTAAGGTAGGTTCTGCCCCCTTAGCAATTTGGTCAGGATACGGCCATGTTTATTATCTTAAATATTTAATATTAGACTGTTTTAAGTTTCTTCACTTGACATCAATTGTATTCACTGTAAAATTTGAACACCAAATATAGATGACAGTGACTGTTACAGCCATTGCTCCTTTCAATTTTGAATAGCCAAATACACTGTAAGTAGTTGACAGAATCATTATTGTGATATGGTAGCATGTGATCTCCTATTATTTGAATTAAAACGTTTCATGATATGATTATTTTCAAAGGATATAGGTATTCTTTGAAAGGTTAATAGCATGTTTTTTGAGCACATAAATTCATGTGCGTCACTATTTTTCATGGAAACACATCTGAAGTCATCAATTCACTATTTTTTCCTCAGCGTCATGTTGAAAAACATCAGCCCTCTCGCCTTATTTCTTTTCTGTCCCTAAGCATGAGTAATCCATTGGGGGGAAAGATCATATTCTTGGGGCTCTTTATTGCCCCTTATTGGCTCGTTCTATCTTGTTCTGGCCCCTTATTGCTCGTTATTGCTCGTTACTGCTTGTTTCTGGTAATTATTGAAAGTAATTGCTATGCTGCAACTCGTTACTGGTAACGAACTGCACCATGTCCAAACATGCCGTAGAGGGCTGGCTTTCAAGGATTGGCGGGAACTACGCTTGTAGATTACTTTATGGACAGATCAGTTTTTGGCTCGTTATGGCTCGTTATTGGCTCGTTCTGTATAGTTCTAGATCATCAATGCTCGTTACTGCTCGTTTCTGGTCGTTACTGGTCGTTATTGCTAGTTACAACATTTACAAACACCCGTCCATGTGGACTTGGCCTACCATATAATGATACTGTATTGTGTTCGTTTGTCTGGTGTTCGCGTAAATTATGGAGTGAAAATAACTGTGGTGATTTCAAATTTATGGTACTATATTTCATTCTCTGCTTGCCATCTCAAAAGATGAGCAGTAAATCCCTTTAATCGGCGATGATTTAGTGTGAACATTGTGATATGGAATAGGGTTTTAGCTGACCGTTTTGGAAAGAAAATGGTAAAATTTTTCGATCTGCAGTGCATGCAAAGCAGTCGACCGCTGTCAAAACAATCCAACATAGAACAAAAGGTAACCTGCCAATCATCCTGGGGTCTCTGTAAAACTGTTACAATGTTTCAATTGTTTCAATCGGAATCGACTCAGCTGACATCGCTATCGTTCTTCAAAAGGATCGGGACTTATGTCGAGTTTGTTTATAACTATGAACTAACCAGGAGGCCTTCGTCGGTCAATATTTCCACTTTTGCAATTCTACTACCATATAAATTGTATAACTATTTCAGTCGGATTGGAAGGTATAACTCACTTGCAATCTGCAGAACTTTTTCAACTCGTGAAAGAGTTGTATATTTTGTAATTGTATTCAACACTACACCGTCTCGGTTACACCAAGGTCCCTCTAAAGGGACCATGGTTACTCTTGTCCAGCAATGGCTCTTAACATCCCTTAGGCTTTTAAAATTGCGTTTACAATAATGAAAGCACAAAAATATATTGAGACATCACAGAAGCAGCAGTGTTGCTTCAATTTTTATTTGGGTGGTTAAACTATTGGCATATAAACACTCTGATTCTACCGGTCATGACATGCCACGCTACACTGGTGGAGCTACGCTACGGGTCTGGAGCTAATCGATGTGCAGGCTAGATCGAAGTCAATGTTCTTTTTATATACCTTTGATGATAAATATATGAAGAGGTCTGACCTATTTTAAAAATTGGGTCTTGAATCGATTGGTGATGTAAAGTTACCATAGAGATGTTGAAATTTTAAAACAATATATTTAGATAAATTAAACATGTGGCACGGAACGGCAGTTAACCTGCTGAGCTGGGGTTAAAAGGAAAAAACGCTTAAAAAGAAGCAAGAGCGAAAAAAATCGACCCTCTTTTGACTGTTGAGTAAAGGATACGTCAAGCAACTTTATGAACTGGTGTAAGAAAGAAGCTGGTAGCGGGTAAGCCTAATTCACGTGCCACGTGCCGCGAGCCACGAGCCGCATGCAGCGAGCCAAAGTTCACGATGCAAGATTAGCATGTTAAGCTAGAAATAGATGCGTTTTCACTCCAATTTAATTTATTGATTCATTTTTATGGATAAATCAACATTCGGACCTCAACGCCGCCTTCTTAATGCATGAACTGGTGACCGGCGAGTATGTGTTTACGAATTCTACATCAAGGGGCATATGCAGAAAGGAACTTTAGAGAAATTGTAGGGACGGAGGGCCAGTATTTTTCAAAATCACACTGCCCGTAATATTTTTAACATTAAAAATTGATCAATCAAAATTCTGTACATTAGTTTTGTAGACCATATGGTAAGGTTACTATATTTCAAATATCTAGGTCTTAAGCCATGATAATATTAAGAAGATTTTTACAATATTATTTTTGAGAATTTAAGACCTTTGACCTGCCCTATCCCCCTCTGCAACGAAACTGTGGCTTATTCTACGTAAGAGTCAAAGACGGCTGGTGTCTATCGAACTGTGACTGGTATGGGACACCGACCTTCGACCCTCAAATCATCCTTAACCTCACTAATTATGCACATCTATAAATTATAGGCTAGCTAACAGACGTGGAGGTCTGAAGTTTAGTGGAAAGAGATGATTATGTTAACTAAGATTTCTGCTAAAATATCAAGCGGCCAGGATGACATTTGACCTAGCCAATATGTCTATAGGTCTGATTTTCGCTGGACGGCCATCGTTGGAAGAAAGTGCACAGCAAATATATCACGTAAGCAGAATGACCTTTGATCTGAATTTAACTTATTTGCCAGTATATCAGTGCACCGGCCTTTATATTTGGTGGGATGAGGCGTCGCATTATGAATTAATAAATATTTGTCAAATAAAATATTATTGATGTTGGCGATAGCACGTACAGGGACGGCATAACAATTTGGGAGAGTCACTTTTCTCAGCATTTTTTTGAAAAATTCGCCCTCCCTCCATATATTTTTTCCAGTCCCTTACCGGCCAGCACATCTTGAATTCATGAACACACATATCGCAGGTCACCACTTTATGCACATACAAGGCGTCTATTAAATGTGATTTAACAGTGAAAATAAATTGATAAAAACACGATTGGAAATATTTTGGGATAATAGGATATTGTAGTAATATTGGTTTATTCAGTAAATTTAAGCTCATCTACTCTTCTGTTTTTGCAATTCACATATTTTTAAGGGTAATCTGTAATATTGTAACTTTCAGCTATAGGGTACCCGACACTTTTGATAAATTTGCACAATAAATAGATTTCTACCGTTTCAAAATGACAGATCCTATTGTTTTCTTTGAAATTGTCATTATTGTTTTGTCCATTCCCCAAGTTTTGGTAATTTGAGAAAATAGAGGGTCATGTTCAAGGTGGCCTTGAAAAATAGAGGGTCATGTCCAAGGTGGCCCTGAAAAATAGAGGGTCATGTCCAAGGTGGCCTTGAAAAATAGAGGGTGATGTTCAAGGTGGCCTTGAAAATATAAGGTAGTGTTGTCATGAACAATTTTTAGACATTTTCAACTTTTCAATTTCAAAATATCTTTTTAATACAAATATTTCACCAGCTACTTGAACTCCTTGTATTTTTTAAGTAGATGGAATAAAAAAATACAATTTTAACTATTTTACTTTGCCTTATTGAGGTACTAACTTCAAAAGTATGAAATACCTTAGTTTCCTGAACATCTACCACACAATGAAAATGACAGTTTAGCAAAATAGGAGAGTTTACAATGTACTATCAGCAGTCAAACAAAGTAGTGGTTAAAACTGTTCGAAAAATCGCAATTTGACAACCGTGATATATCAAAAACAGGTAAAGGATCAAAATTTGTAAGATTCAAAACATTCTGCAGAATTATATGATAAGTACAGTTTGCAAAATTTTTGTTTATTTCACTGTATTTACATTTGCAAAAAAAGCAAATTTGACTAGATTTAGTAAAAATCACTTAACTTAACTTTGTTGCCAAGTAGATTGAACAAAATTAAGAAATTTACCTTAGTCTGTAGCAACAAATTATGGTCTGGTGCCTTATTTTTCAATAATTTTTGACAAACTTTTCAAAATCCTATAAACCCAAAATATTTCCAATCGTGTTTAAAGTGAATTAGAGTGAAAATGCACCTATTTCTAGCTTAACATGCATGCTAATCGTGCATCGTGAACTTTGGCTCGCGGCACGCGGATCGTGGCTCGCGTCACGTGAATTAGGCTTACCCACTGGAAGCTGTGTAAGGAATTAGAACTAGAAGCACATGCGGCGGGTCACGTACACACGACTAGGTTATGATATGTCTAGGAAGGGCGAGAGCCTTTGTAACACATTTTTGATTGACAGTCACTCAGTTAGCTGCAATAATTGTAGCCTTGGTTGGCAGTGGAGCTTGGGCTTCTGTCGTGCGGCTCGTGCCTTGCCCCAACCAAGACTACAATTTCTTCCAATACCTGGCCGTGTAAAAGCTGCAGTGCGGATCTACACTTCACGCTCAGGTACACACCGGGCCGCATTATCAGAGAATCTCGCCTTACCGTGTGCAAATTTCACCATAATCCTACTCCCGGATAATGTTAGAATCCTTGTAACTCCTATCGATTGTCAACTTTACTCCTTGCAGCTGAAAAATGACAGTTTAATGACTCGGGCGCGAATTCAATTCAAACTGGACCGCCGTCGTTGAACTCTGTACCCAGCCGACTAATACCATTACATTTTAGGGGTGGCCGACAGGTGTGAGGAGCTGAATGAGCATGTTTACGGATAGCCCTACTCTGCCTCCGGAGCCGAAGCCGGACGCTCTTGCCATGCTCGTAGGACTTGAAAGGGTTGGGTAATTTTCATGACAATATATATATATATATAACACTTGGTGAATAAAGAGAGATACTTTTGCCGAAGTTCAACTACGCATTATAATTTGTTCAATAAATCCTCTGCTCTATCTTCCCAACTTTCTCAAATACGTTCTAGTTCAATACATCCTACACGGGAACGGGTTATTTAAAGCAGTTCGAACTTTTGTGCCTATGCACATTGTTCAGAGGCGTGTGTCTAAGTTAAACTACATAACTAGTTCAACTTTCACAACTAAGTTCAAGCATCTACCTCCATGGTACAACTACTTGAACAAGATGCCGCTGTTGTTCAATGTGAAAAGAGTGGTTCCACGCGAAATATGTCCGACTAAAAAGGTTGCTGTACAATGTGTGAAGTAGGGTGCCAGAGCGGCATTCTTATACATGACGGCGTGACTTTGCTCAATTTTATTTTAATCGGATATTTACCATCTAGTATCGAAGTTTGACATATCGACGAGAGTCGCCGATCGACGCTGGACGAGAATGACTTGCCTTGTGCCTCGGCACGCCGCTGCCAAGTGGCAAGTTCTTCAATGGTCACTGGTCTATCTTTGCTTTCAGCGATAGAGGTATTCTTGCAGTAATTGAAAAGGAACAAACGGTCCTATGACCTTTTTTCATTCCTCCGAAAAGATAACATTAAAATAACTACAACTACTGCTACTAGCGCTGTACTGCTAGTGCCACCGTTTTCATTAGCCCCTCACACCTGTCGGCCACCCCTAAAATGTTATGGAATTAGTCGGCTGGGTACACAGTTCAACGTTGGCGGTCCAGTTTGAATTGACTTCGCGCCCGAGTCATTAAACTGTCATTTTTCAGCTTCAAGGAGTAAAGTTAGCCATCGATAGGAGTTACAAGGATTCTAACATTATCCGGGAGTAGGATTATGGTGAAATTTGCACACGGTAAGGCGAGATTCTCTGATAATGCGGCCCGGTGTGTGCCCGAGCGTGAAGTGCAGATCCGCGCTGCAGCTTTAACACGGCCAGGTATTGGAAGAAATTATAGCCTTGGTTGGGGCAAGGCACGAGCCGCACGACAGAAGTCCAAGCCCCACGGCCAACCAAGGCTACAATTATTGCAGCTATCACTCAGTGTGCATGATCAGAAATCTTCTATGCAAGAGGATAAAGTCCGTGTTGTTGTTTCTATTGTTTATGACAGTCGGCCGGGGAAATCGGCCGCAGTTTTGACATCAGTTCAAACGTCTCCTGTCTGGTCTGTCGTCTGGTTATATACTTATAAATGTTTACAAACTCCGTTTATTCCTTAAAATTGAATTAACTTGATAAAGTGGTAAACTGTACACTCCGGCAAAGGCCTAGCTGCCCAGTTTTAAAACCTATGTAACTTTTGCTCTGTGTTGAGTTCCAAGTTCATTGACTTTTTAGCACCATATTCAAGGTGACACTGAAACACAAAGCAGATTTTGCCGTGTTTTGAATGAGAGCTTGCATAAGAAAAAAAGAATATCTACTATATCAGCTTGCTTCAGACCTGTGTTCCTAAGGTAAAAAATAAACCTATGATAATAATGATAACTATGGAAGTTAAAATAAAGTGGCTAATCAAAACTAAAATCTGAAAGTTGATGGTTTCACAATCAATTCGATAATGAACAAGAACTCCAAACAAATGACAGCCACTGAAGTATATTACACACAAATATACTTTAAACATACACAACAACACTATATATACGATACTTTACGTTAATTGTTCTAAAAATGTAGTATTCAGTATTGTTTGTTTGCTTTCAGTGTTATAATCACCTTTACTATATTTGAAATACTTTGTGTTTGGACTATCATGTCACGACCGGTAGAATTACAGAGTGTTTCTACGCCAATAGTTTAACAACCGAAATAAAAAAATGAAACAACACCTCTGCTGCTTCTGTGATGTCTCAATATGCTTTTTGTGCTTTCATTATGGTCAACGCAATTTTATAAGCCTAAGGGAGATTAAGAGGCATTGCTGGACAATTGTGACCACGGTCCTTATAGAGGAACCCTGGTGTAAACCTGATACTTGCTACAGATGTCGACCTGATAGATATCTAATTGTCCCATGAAGCAGTGAGCAGTGACAAGTGAATGAATAGCTCATTTGCATTTTCAATAAGGTTTTGTAATTAGTCTTTTAACTCCAAGAGTACTGTGCGAAAGTTGATGAAACCTGCTTTGTACAATGATATAACAGATATCTGATTGTTCTGTGAAGCATACTGCTACGGAATGAACCAGTTGTAAAACACGTGAGCACATTTAGTGCACATCTGGTTCTCTTTTGCCGTCGACATCATTGATATCAGTGAGAGATAAATTCTGTGGATCGATAGGTGTCTCCATGCCGGCCCCTATCTATACGGAAACAGAGTATATTTGACTCCATCATTATTCACACACTGTGGGAACTATTTGACATCAAGCAGTTCAACGGAAAGTAATGTTTGGTGAATATGTAATGTTTGCAACCTTTGACTTCAAAGTTGAGCAGATTGGCTTATGGTTCAGCCACGACTTAGCATGGCATGATTGCAATCGATCTGATTAAATTTCAGTTACTGACTTCCAATAAAAACTATCAATGGATATCGCCAGCTTCGCTTTAACCCATACTCTTTAAACGAGTAGATATTTGGAATTGGGACAATTTTATTGACAGGAGAAACGGACGTGGGTCAATCGTGCCCTAAAATGCAAGAAAAGGTTGACCCATCGTTGCAATGCTTAGAAAATTGTTTTTATAATAGATGGCAATAATAAGTCAAGACTTTCGAACAGGAGGCGATATTTGACGACAAATACGTTATAGCAAATTTATTAGGTTTAAATCATGATTCTTGGGGGCCGAACCTGACAAGGAATACCATTAAATGTAGTAATTAACGGTGCACTAACTACTTATGTTGGTCGTCGTCTCGAACGTACTGATCTACGTGCCAAACGGTTACATCTTAAACTATCTTCAAAAGCTAGCCAAAAAGTTCTGAGCACGATGTATTCTACAATGCTGGTTAACACTATTACTTATTCGTGACATAGGCGACTGAGGTTTAATGGTTGGCCAATAACCAAGAAATAACCTTGATTGGTAAGGAAAATTTTTATACAAGAAACAACATATCTATTATAGCGTGTCCAGCAGGAAATAAGATTTATGGAGACTGCCCTGCTGTATAACCAAGGCTTTGCAATCATGTGTAATTATTTTTATCCACTTTCTATTAAAAGATAAATCCTGCACTTGCTTTGCACTATGAACATAATCTAAGTTTGTTTCAATCATGTTTTCGTGAAGAAGTCAGCTAATGAGGTTATAATTTAGTCAATTTTGGGATTAAATTGATATCCATTCTTTTGTTGTAACAAGCATAATGAATTATACTCGTCCATTGTTTTCTGATACGGATGACTAAATTTTGTCAAAACGGGGGAAAAACATTGTTTCCCTTCAATGCACAACTTCCATTTACAGACTTAGTAGAATTCGTATAATCATTTTGTAGAAATCGTTTCTTTCGTTTTCACTTTATGTACTGAGACTTTGCTTGGATTTGATGACGCAGCATTACCTCGCATAGTGGTCCTAGATAACTCTGCCACATTTACGAGTATCATGCTTTGACTTCCTGTCTCTGACATAACTTTAAAGTACGACCTTGCGTGATACCTGAAGCGGTTGATAAGAGTAGCCTGTCCTCGTGCGAATTTTCACGTGACCTGCACAAACATTGACCAATCGAGAAAAGACCTGGCAAACATATTTTTGTTTTAGGCCAAGATACCGAAAACAAAGTTTCAGGGTCATTGACCTTGTCGTTCTTGAGGAGAAGATTGGTAAAGTGATTTATAAGTATCTTCTGTATCTAATTCATCATGCAAAATAAATGTATCCCACGAACTGCAGTGCCTTAAGTATTTGTTCCTGATACATTTGAGTTAGTGAGGGATAAAATATTTTTTCACAATTTTTTTATGTCCTTTTGTGACGAATCAACTTCGTTGATGTATCTTGACTCCCAGAACAACACATTTACACCAAATGACTTGCACTTTGGCGAACGCTTAAAAACATTGACCCTATTCATTCATTATGTCCCCTTGCTAACTGGTTGCATGAGCTGGTTGCCATCTCAGTTTGAAACCTTAAAATCAATCTCACATGCATAACGATTCGTGGATGAAAATTCTGTAAACATATTCTATACACCATCGAACTAGATACATATCCACCATATTTTAACGCCAGCGGCTCTGTCAATCTTAAAAAGAAGATTTTTACAATACCATTTTTTATCATTTTCTGTGACCATTGTCCTGCCCTATACCTCTGCAGCTAAGCTATGGCCATTAGTTATTCTTGCCTGTATAACAGTGCGATACGGTTGCTGTCTATTGAACAATGACAAGTATGGAACCAATTTCACTACAAAATGTTAAGGGTTACTCCTGATAATCGACTGTCATATCAACCCCTACCTCATTAATGGTGTGCATATGTAATTCTGGGCTAGCAATAATTGCAAAAATGTCAGATTTCTAGAATGACCTTGGATTGCTCACCTATGCATATAAAGCAGAAACCACAAGTTCTACTACTTACATATTTGGTGTTATGGAGCACCAGATAGTGCCACATCCTTTAACTTATTAATTATGCACTATTTAAGGGCTAGCCAAAAGACTTAATGGAGGTAAATGTTGATTGCCAAGGATTACAAAGCCGAGCACAGTCGTTCTCTGGCTTAAAGTGCAATTAAATGTTTGTGACTACTACACGACAACAACCACTATGTTAATGACTACAACAGCAACTACTACTACTACTACTACTACTACTACTACTACTACTACTACTACTACTACTACTACTACTACTACTACTACGTACTTTGAAGTACGTTTATGAAGCAATCATTTACTTTTTATTTCAACAGATTTTTTCTTTAGGTAGATCCCCTTTTTACCGGTATCTTAATGTACAGCGCCATTGAACATTTGTTTGATACTGGCGCTTCATAAATTTTATCTATTGATTGATGTAAAATGATCGCAAATCATACAAATGAGCTGATATTCTCAAGGAGGGGGAATATATGAACGGTATACATGCAGACAAAACGGAGGCGACGCCAGGGGACGGTGTTCTCCTTCCCGGCTGAGCTAAATGTGACGGTATAATTTACTAAAGCACTGTTTTTCTACTTTTTCACTGGCTTCTAATGATACGTTTGGACTGCAAATAAACGTGCCATTTACATAAAAACAGCGATGTATAAATTTACTTACTCTTAGTCGTGTTCCCTCCATCAAAGAGCTATGCGTTACATTTACAGAAAACTCTATTCAGTGAAAGAATTTGTCTGAAGTGATTTGCTAAGGCACGGTCCTCGGCTTTCACTTCTCTGTAGTATTGTCTGATGACCTTTAACCTGCCAGGTATACAGTGAGCTTTAGGCACATAATAGCTTCCCTCCCCTGCGAACGTATAGACTGACTAAAAGGGGGAAGTTCACCGAGGATGATTTTACCCCAGAAAAGCTATTTCCGCCATTTATAACTCGCGCGATTTTTTTTCAAAAACCGATAAAAATAGTACAGGAAGTTGCATTTTAGGGCTTCATAAACTCCATGTAATTTTAATCATAGGAAAAAAGCTCCAGGCTTGCAGCTTGCATCACGTGACATGGAAGGGACCATCTTCCGATGGGTATGGCGTTGTCCATTCACCCACGCCAAAACCATGCTGTGCGTGTTTACATACCTATTTTTTATACTGTGTATCGTTGTATAAACGATGAATCACTTATAATCAGCTGTCCACTGTGAGATTTTGTGTTGCTGTTTACTAATAATCACCGAATCTACCACAAACTTTACAAATATATGGTTATTGGAATATAGTCAGAACTATCACTCCTCTTCATTGTTAAACAGACGGGCAAGCTTGTTTTTCATTCAGTAAATTTGTGACGCACTGGCGCCCTTTTGTATCAGACGATATCTTGCCAAACAATGAATACCTTTGGAATTCTTCTTCTTAGATGCCCGGTGTTCAACATTAAAAATAACCGTGGATCAAAAATACACAGATTGATGAAAAGCTCTTCCTACTGTATGTGAATAGTTTGGCAACTTGCCTTACCTTGCCCGACCTGTATCGCCAGAAGCGGTTTTAGCTATTTTGGTATGCATATAAATACCAAAAAGAGCTTATATGGTGAGTCGGTTATTTATGTATGTATGTATGTATGTATGTATGTATGTATGTATGTATGTGCGGATGATGCAAAAGCTCCCACACCACTGCACCATTCCAAT
>LD343613.1:242863-266294 GCA_001465055.1 Ptychodera flava | reverse complement strand
ATATATATATATATATATATATATATATGGTTCCTATTATCCTACTCAAAACAATTTCACATCCTGTTTACTTTGACAAATGAAATACCAATTTTCTGTGATGCCTAATTCCACAGTGCTTGTACATCTTTCCAGTTTACAATGATAAGTGACCATTTGTATTTTTTTGAAAAATACCATAATATCTAAGAAAGAAGTCTTAAATCTCACCATAACTTGGAATCTTAGATTGATTATTATATATCTTATTTTATACCAGTGGGACAATAGCTGTAATTTTTAGCTCATATTTGGTATTTATATAAATACCAAAAAGAGCTTATATGGTAAGTCGATGGCATCTGTATGTCTGTATGTGTGTATGTGGGTATGTATGTGCGGATGTATGTCCGTCACATGCAAAGGCTCCCATACCGCCAAAGCTACCATCTAAGTATTTGGTGTACTGGTAGACCCAGGGGTTGAGATATGACGTTGTTCAAATGAACATGTCAGTGTCACAAATGTGGGAATGAGGTAAGAAAAAGGGGAAATACTGCAAATGTGCGGGAGTGGTGGCATCAACCGAAACAGCCTACACACATGAGTCACATATTCATGACCTATGACCTATTTGTATGCTTTGTACGTTTTATGTATAGGAGTGGTGGCAGTGACTGAAACAGCCTATAAGTTATTTACTGTCATTGTTCATGAACTGATATTATATTGGCAGACGTGCTGAAAGCATGAGGGACTCTGTTGAAACACTCCTCTGCTAAGCCTGTTCCTAAAGTTGACCTCCAGTACCTAAAAATTCAGTTCTTATTTACTTTCGTCATTCATTTTTTTCTGGTTTAAATATTTCTGTAATCGACAAATTGAACCGAATATGAGCACACTGTCCTTGACAATTTTTCTTTGATTATAGGAGAGTCTGAATCATCCTTGAGCACCAGGTCTATTAAATACATGTCAATAGCCTCCACATGATAGTGGATAGCACGACTACGTTGGCATGTGAACGAAAGGAAGATTTGCTACCCTAGCGCTTTGCCCTCTTATTGTGGTATCCATATCAGTAATCCACAGGCGTTCTCGATGTCAGTAGTATCTGTTATTGGACTATAGATGCCAAAAACATCGTTTCGTTTCGGTTGCCATGGTCTTCAAAAATCAAAACACCGGTAGATAAGCACAGTAAAGTGAATAGGAGAAAAGCTCTTTCTACTGTCTGTGAATGTTTTTACCATTGTGTTTGATCTCGCCTGACCTTTATGGCAATGATCCAAACACTTTCTTTTTGGTATGTTAATGACGGTCGCAGAGACTGTGAGTGTGAGAGAGAGAGTTTGAATACAAGATTTGCCACCGTAAAAGATAACAGCAAAATTTAACAACGTAGCTGCTAATCACGCAACAAAGTGTATTGTGCGGTTAGGATTAGTATCGTAGGTACGACGTTCTCAAATGACATCTCTTTGCCCAAGACATACTTGTATCACCACAAGAAGCCTTGCAAGCGTTAATTAGCATGATATTAGTGTACTGAGTTTTCCCCCCTCCCTGATCCCATTTACTGCTGGCCGGGTTCCAGGTCACTCAGTTGTTTGAAGTAGAACAAACACAACAACTCTAACACTCTAAAGAGCCTTTCGCGGCATAGAAATCAATTTGACTGATTGAAAGCGAAGTACCAAGTGGCGTATCGGATTCCTGCTACTCCTATAACACATGGCAATCAAGTTCTGTCTGTCTGTCTGTCTATCTGTCTGTCTCTGTCTCTCTGTCTCTCTGTCTCTCTCTGTCTCTCTCTGTATGTATTCGCAAAGAGCGGATCCTGAGAGTGACAGCAGGGTCCTCCCAAAAAAACTTCATAGAAAACTTGTTTCATCCCCTGTGCCAGAATGTATTTCTGTTATTCATTATCTCGTGATCGAACGGTTCGATCGTTGGCAGACAATCTCCAATATACGATAGCTACCCTCGAACAATCGTGGTACCCCAAAATGCGAAAACTCACTTAAGAAACACGCATGGAAATCTATATTAATTAGGAAATTTAGATGAGTTCTTAACATACTGAATTTATATCTTTTTCAATAAAAGATACATGCATATAATTAGCTACAAATTAGCTACCCTTCTCACAGCAAGCTGCCTACATGAACCATTGCATTCGATGTCAACATGGGTTTTGGTTTTAGAGGTGCTACGGATTTCATAACAATTGGTCACAGTCTCTGCGTGCGCTATCAAAGCTTCAACATAACAAAAACAAAGTATTTGGATCCTTGCCATAAAGGTCAGGCAAGGTCAAACAAAATTGTAAAACCATTCATAGAGAGTAGAAAGGGCTACTGTACCATTCACTTCACTGTACTTATCTACCGGTGTTTTGATTGCTGCACAACATGGCAACCAAAACAAAACGATGTTTTTGGCATCTACAGTGCAACATCAGATGAGACTTACATCGACAACGCATACAGTGGACAGAGCTTTTCACTCTTTGTATTGTTGATTCACGGTTGTTTTTATTGTTGAACACCAGGGTAACTAAGAAGAACAATTCTGTAGGTATTTATTGTGCGGCGTGATATTGCCTGACATGCGTCACAGAAATACTTAATGCAAGAAAAGGGGAAGGGGCCATAGCTATATGTCTTACTTTTTGTATAGCATGGTATCGTGCTTTGCATAATTATTTTTCTTATATTGACACGTTAAGTATGGCTGGGGCACGGGGAACTCAGTATCTGCTAACAGAAAAAGAAGCAAGCACAAACTCTCATTTAATTTAAAGTTGACTGTACCGTCTTATTCTATAATATCTTTGAAAGTAAAACACATCTGTAAGGACCGGAAAGGGCAACTATTCACGCAACAAAGCAGCCGTACACAAATATAATAATTTACGCCAACAATGATAAAATATATTCACATCAGATAGCTTAAATAAATTCAAAAGACACTAGAAACCCACCTTATAGTGTACAAGCTGAGAACTAAAATTAGTTTTTAAGTATGAAGCTCCCTCTCTCCAAATAACAAAAACACAGGCATGGCAGGTATCAGATATTGCGTCGGAATGCAACAAATGGTTAAAACGAGGTTTTGAAGTCTGCGCTCCTCACCGAAAGGCCGATAAATTACTGAAATAGGTTGTTTGTTGAGAGTTAAAATGCTGACAGCATATTTTCGATATAAAAACCTCACAAAATAGTGCATGAGTAAGCATGTACACGGTTTCCGTGGTGTACGAATTTGCAGATGAAATATAGGTGAACCCTATCCATTGAACTTGCTTAGCGGAACCATTTTTCGTTTGACATGCGCGTCTTGAAAGAGCGAAAGGTCCTAACAGGTGTATTTCCCAGACTATACAAAGTCAAATATGTTAATTTGCGCCCTAAGAGAAGAAACATTTATGCAGTTTGTTGATTGTCTTAATGGTGAATCAAGATATCAGAATTTACATTTTTATCAAATAATTATTGCCTTTGAAAGGAGGACCATTGTGCAATATTTTTTTACGGAAAATTATTCAGTAGATATTCTTCCGGACCACGCCCTTCTATGAGCCGATAATCGATTACTATATTCTGTCATTTGATGTGGCTCGCTCTAATATCAGTCACCTTTTATTGTTTTAAGTCCATCATCAACTATTTCTGTATAGTTTTCTCTTCAGAAACAAAGACAAAACTGCAAATCAGCAATTAATTGTACGATTTTGCAAGCTAAGCTTTCATTTAGATTTTGAGTTTGTTTTTGAGTTCTCGAATGAAAATTGACTTAAGATTTCCTTCACGTTTTGATTTTCGTTTTTAAAGTAAGAATCATTTTCATTCTTTAAAATGAAATTGATTTCATTTCGAGTTTTAATTTTGCTTTTGATTTTATCTCTCGAATGAAAAGTGACTTTGGATTTCCTGTACGTTTTGATTTTCGTTTTTAAAGTAAGAATCATTTTCATTCTTGAAAATGAAATTAATGTTCATTTCGAGTTTGATTTTGCTTTTGATTTTATCTCTCGAATGAAAATTGACTTTAGATTTCCTTTACGTTTTGGTTTGTCATTTTCATTCTTAACATGAAATTAATTTTAATTTCGAGTTTGAGTTTGCTTTTATCTCTGGAATGAAAATTGAATTTAGCTTTGAATTTCTTTACGTTTTTAATTCATAAAAATCTAATTTAATTAGTTTTCGTTTCAAGTTTGATTTTGTTTTCCGATTTTCTTTCTCGAATGAAAATTGACTTTAAATTTCCGTTGCATTTTGATATTCGTTTTAAAGTAAGAATCATTTTCATGATTGAAAATGAGATTAATTTTCATTTCGAGTTTGATTTTGCTTTTGATTTTATATGTAGAATGAAAATTTACTTGAGGTTTTTTACATTTTGATTTTTCATTTTCATTCTTAAAAATGAAATTTATTTTCATTTCGAGTTTGATTTTGATTTTGATTTTGTCTCTCGAATGAAAACTGAATTTTGGATTTCCTTTACGTTTCGATTATCTTTTTTAAGATAGAATCATTTTCATTCTGCAAGATTAAATTCATTTTTATTATTACTTTAATTTCAATTTTTTCCCTCTTAATTACATTTCGCTTTATATTTCTGTATGATTTTGTTTACGATGCGAAATGAAATACATTTGATTTAGTTTTCGTTATTTTTCATGCTAAATTCAAAGAGTAAAGTTCGTTCTGGCTTACATAATTTTGATTTTTAGTTTAAAAGTTAGAATAACTTCCGTTTTCGACTTTCATTTTTTCTTTACTGAGATTTTAACTTTGATCTGTTCTGAATTGATTTTGATGTTTGTTTCAGAAATTTCCGCCTTTTTTCTGATCCCAAAGGTCGCTAAAACCCCGGGAGGAGTACTCTTTATATTTTACGACGGGGAAATGCCTCCCAAGTCGAAAACATCTAGCCATGTATATTCCCATAATATAACCCGTCATTGGGGATTTGCTCGACAAATTTGTTGAATTTAACTTTTATTCTGTTGCATGCGAATGTTTTCCTAAAGTATGGGACATTTGCTTTATGATCGACCGATACTTTTGGTTTCTGCCGATAAAAAACCGACCGTGAAAAAGTGACCCATTCGGGCGGCACATATGGTCCACTTATTGATAGGAGTAAGACCCCGGGCGATTAAACTGCAGAGGTCATGGCCAAATGTAGCCGATTTTCACACATTATGAGTCGTTTTCTGCTGCATTTTACTCAATATGAATGTATATACAGCTCTGTTTTTATTTTGAAATAAATTTTTTACCTTCACTTTAAAAACGCTTTTCATTTTGATTTCGACTTCGATTTACTACTCAAAATCGTTCTTCGTTTTACTTTTGATTTTCATTTTTCAACCTTTGACTCTTGACCGTTAACCTTTAACCTTTCGATTGTCACATGATGTCTTTGGACCAATCAAAAGTGTTACGTATCTATGTACGTGTAAACAAATTTAGGTACCATTAGTGAACGTATAATGGCTTCGCCGACGACCCTGCTGATCCCGACCCTCAGAAAGACGTATAGACACATGAACGTGATTTCATGATTATTACTAGCTCTGCGTAGCAGGGCTTTGTGTTACTGTCGTTATACGGCCTCCCACCATAGACCGTATAACGCCGGTAACACACAGCCCTGCCACGCAGAGCTAGATTATTACCTGCTCATTTGTGAACTGCTGATCTTGTCCTTCATTTTAAGATGCAGTACATGTATTAAAGGGTGACGTGAATTAAGCATAACAACTCGAATTAACTTGGACTTGCCGGGGGGTTGGCGACAGCCCACTTTATATTGTGTGGCACATTCAATGGTTCCGTATGGTTCGATATAGACTTGGTTCAAGTCTGTGATTTGTGAATGTTTGAGTGGAGTGAACGCAATGATTTGTATTCTGCTTTCTTGTGAAACGCCCGCGTGAGTGGACGCGATGAGTAGGGTGAACGCTATACAGCGGAGTTTCACCCGGAATCACAGACTTGGCTTTCTTGCACGATCTGCGTTGCTATAAATTATTCATGAGATGACGTTTTCTTTACTCATATATTATTCATAAGATGACATCACTAAATTTTACACATTGGGAGGAGTTTACCAATTGACCCAAACGGGTCGTGCATAAAGCTCACATGGCGTTGTTGGCAAAATGTCGAGTGCGATCACTTCCACAAAAGTCAGCATGACCTCAGTTGTATCACCGAAAACGCGTGAAAATATCTGTGTTGTTTGTGGGGCCTGTGTTGCAAAGTGCGAAAATCGTCGCCGGTTATTCAAGGATGGAAAAAGACACCGTCCTTACAGCTGTAGCCTGTTCTCTTACGTGCCCAAAGCGATGGAAATCAAAACAATGTGGGGCGACTTCGTATGTCAGTGATTTTCCGCTGCCGGTTGGTGCGCAGACGAACACATCTTTTCCCTCAACGTAACTCTCAACAAGCTTTCTTTGGTAATCTCGCATGATTAGCGATGGTCGACCGATCAGTAGTAAAACGCGGTTGGTGTACGAACTTGATGCCATTATTCGCCCAGATGTAAAACGTACTCGATGTCTAGCTTTGTACGGAGATGACAACAAACTTTTTAATGCATGCAGAGGTTTATTAGCATGCGTTCTTCTTATTGGCCAGAATAACGGCGGGGCTGTCGATCATTTTGTATTTGCTCTACGTCACTGTGTACACAGTCCGTCTCACCGCCTGTACTTTGCAAGAAGTCCAAGTCGGTGAATCCGGCAGAAACTAACTCACTACTGCGCAGACTCAAACGTGACGCATTCAATCGCTGGGAAAACCTGGCGTGAGCTGCCAAATTCCGGATAGGTTTGTACGAAATAGGAGGGACACAAGAGAAACTATTATAAATGATTTTATTGTTTTTAAATTCACCGACTTGAACCAAGTCTAGGTTCGATACACAGTGGCTGCCTTTGTATTTCCGTTAGAAACAAATGTTTACGAAACTGGTGCACAGATTAGCGGCCTCCGGGTATCGAACCACACACAACTGTGCAGCTGTGACACGTTCGACACCGTTCAATTTGCTAACAAGCCCAAATTAGTGTCATTAGAGTGAGTAGAGAGGTACGTTGGCCGAAAGCAATGTTCAGTTGTACAGTACGTAGCGCTAGAATCCGGTCCTGCTCCTAGGAGAGCCATCGCGCAGGCCGGGCGCATTGTACGTACGGCACATGTCACTTCAGGGCTCTACCGATTCAAAGGACAATGGAAGCTTGCTTTCGGCCACCGTACCTCTCTACTCATTCTATTGACGGAAAATTAATTTCATTTCAAGAATGAAAATGAAACTCAAAATGTAAAGAAAATCTAAAGAAAATTTTCATTCGAGAGATAAAATCAAAGCAAAATTAAAACTCGAAATTAAAATCAATTGCATTTTAAAGAATGAAAATGATTCTGACTTATAAACGAAATCAAAACGTAGAGAAAACCTAAAGTCAATTTTCATTCGAGAGATAACATCAAAAACAAAAATAAACTTAAATGTAATTGAATTCCATTTTCAAGGATGAAAATGATTCTTACTGTAAAACAACTACCAAAACGTAAAGGAAATCTAAAGTCAATTTTCATTCAAGAGATAAAATCAAAAGCAAAATCAAACTCGAAATGAAAATTAATTTCATATTTAAAAATGAAAATGAAAAGTGAAAATGTAAAAGGAAATCTAAATTCATTTTTTATTCAAGAGATAATATCAAAAGCAAAATCAAAATCGAAATGAAAATTAATTTCATTTTTAAGAATGAAAATGAAAAGTAAAAACGTAAAGGAAATCTAAACTCAATTTTCATTCAAGAGATAAAATCAAAATCAAAATCAAAATGGAAATGAAAATTAATTTCATTTTCAAGAATGACTATGATTCTAAGTTTGAAACGAAAATCAAGATGTAAAGTGAATTGAATGTCAATTTTCATTCTAGAGAACAAATCAAAATTAAAACCAAACTCAAAATGAAACTGAAAATGAAAACGTAAGGGAAATATAAATTCAATTTTCATTCGAGAGGAAAATTCAAAAGCAAAATCAAAATCGAAATGAAAATTAATTTCATATTTAAGAACGAAAATGAGAAATAAAAACGTAAAGGTAATCTTAACTCAATTTTCATTCAAGAGATAAAATCAAAAGCAAAATCAAAATGGAAATGAAAATTCATTTCATTTTCAAGAATGACTATGATTCTAAGTTTAAAACGAAAATCAAAATGTAAAGTGAATCGAAAGTCAATTTTCATTCGAGAGAACAAATCAAAATCAAAAACCAAACTCGAAATGAAAATGAAAATGAAAATGCAGTGGAAATCGAAAGTCAAAATCAAAGTTGAAATAAAAGTATGAAAAGTGATTTCATGAGCCTCCTCGGTTGCCGTATAAGTCGGAAGCAATTTACACTGAAAGCCGAAAAGACAAAACAGTATTTGTTGATAATTTTAAACTTTCGCACCAATATGCTATTTGACTGTCGAAATAACATAATTTTGAAGTTTATATGCATGCCCCATTGTGCAACTTGTACAATGTATCCAGCGCAATCTGTAGATTATTTCATACAATGCAAACAACCCAAGTAGTAGATAGTATTTCTATGTAAATTTCAGATAGAAACTTTTTTTGTGTGTATCACGGTGTTTACTGTAGCATGACCGGCCAGCGTGTATCAGAAAACAACCGGTTGAGTAACATGCCAAGTAATTCGCCACGCGTAACATAACTCAAAAGAAGCAGACGATGTGCGATAGATGAAATACCGAGAGAGTTAGTATGGAGCTGTCAATGTTTTTGGCGACATTTGCTTGCCACAGAATTTTATCCATTCACGAGTATCATTCATCGTTGTCTCGTTTTCTCTTTGTCGGCACGCGTAGAATATACTATCATTCTGAGACGCGTTGCTTGCATCCTGTTAACCATGTCAATCATGACAAGGTGTTAACATCATAGCCATCGTCAAGTGTGACCATCTTTTGTTACGTTATCAGGACGTACATGATAAAATGTCTATGCGGGAGGTTTGTTTTGTTGATCAACTCGTTCTCACCTTTGGCTGTAATCCCGCAAACGGCGGTTTTCCACCGACGTTTGAGAGATTAGGCGAGATATGAATCGACAACGTTTGTGCCAGCCTGGTTTTGCATCATGTATAGAATCGAAGTAATGAAAAAGCAACCCTACGCTTCGCTCACAGACTTTAGAAGAACTGTTGCTGCTGTACTCATTGTTTTCATTTTGAGGTGTAACAGTTTCTTCGACAATTTTCAAATGTCCAGCAAGTCAGGAAGCAAATTCGTATTGCCTCGCCTTAAAGGTCACGTGAGCTCAGGCAAGTTGTCAAAGTATTAACAGACGGGAGAAAGGATCTTTACGCCGTGTTGAGTCACTTTTGTCTTGACTGTTGAACACCACGGGAATAAATATGGAAACATTTCAGAGACATCCACCGTCAAGTGACAAAATATGTACTTACATGGGCAAAGCCAGTCCACCACCAGTAGGGAAAATATATTACGACAAATTGCGAGAGCACAATTTCGACGTCTCTTATGTCCGGGGCTATCGATGTGTATAAAGTACACCTGGCACTCAAAGAGGACTCAGTCTCTCCTACCTACAATAGCTCTACTGGCTTTAAAGGTCAGACAGGCTCACGCAAGCTTTCTATTGACAGACAGCAAGTAATAGAAATGGCGATTGTGCCACTCCCTAGCTGAGATGAAAATAGTCTACATAGACATTCACTATGCGACAAAAGTCGCCTGATATAAAGAGCGACGGTACGCCAGCAAAATGCGTCACGCAAAAATAGGCAAAAGGAGCCAGGGCTTTTGTTAATTCTTAGCAAGGTATTCGTGCCATAAGATTATTTCGAGGTTAGCTATGTGTATAGTGCGATTTTCGTCCGGAGTAAACTGTCTCTCCTGCCTATGAAAGACAATAGAAACTGACGGAGATACACCACACAAATTACATCGACCGAATTCAGCAACAATAAATTTAACAACTGCAGCCGTATACTCAATACAGCAATTTACATCTACAAAATGAAATCTGTTCACATCTGGTAGCGAGGAAGCAGAATTCGTGAGACACTGATAACAATGTAAACTAATAATATAATCTTTGAGAAAATAATTCATTTTTTTATATATAATACTCTCTCCCCATTCATGAGAACACGCGCAAGGTCATTGCATGTCAATGCAAGAAATAATCAAAACCAGCCATCTGAAGTGCGAAAAAGGCTACGGCAAAATTATGATGTCCTGTTCTATAAGGACGATAAATTACCGAAGTAGATCTTTCCTTGACATTTAAAATGTTGACAGTATATTTTTGAATTACAAACCTTTCTACGAAAAAGTGACAGAGTATATTACGCAGGTACGTGTCATATTGTTTCCATTGTGTAACTTCGTTAGATGAAGATAGAACGAATTGCCAGACGATAGTCGAAAGAGAACTTCTAATCGTGTCCATACGATGCTATCTGCAAAGATTTTCGTTCGAAGAAATTCATGTGTGAATCACCGACAGTCCTTGTGAAGACAGTTGCATTTTCCTTCGCAATGTAGGATGTTTAAGAAAGCGCCCTCAGAGGCGAAACATGGATTTTTTTGCTATTTTTAGTTATCTAATTGGTGTCGAGATACGTATTCAACTTCGTCAAATACCCCTATGTGGCACATTGATTTAGATATTATTTCGACTCTTGATAACACGGTTATTACATCACTCGTATTTTTCGAGCTGAGCGAAGAAAAATATTAGCGAAAAATAGACTTATCACATGCACAAGCCAAGAATTCGTTATTTTTTGCATAGCAAAAGAAGTTTTCAAAACGATTCCGCGTTTTCAATGTTTAACTACTTTAGGAATAATATCAATACGCTATGCGCAAGTTGCAAATCATTTCCAGTCGTCCATCGCGTGCAGTGAGCAAGGAACATGTAATGGAGTCAACGTTCGTGTATGGAGCAAATGCTAGATGACCTCTCGCTCTACACGTACCTTCCGCTACGTTATACACTTTTTCAAAGATGGTATAGGCCTAAAAATTTGCCTCAGACGAAGACACACTAACTTTCGAGAACAAAAATCGACTTCATCTCGACGGCGCAAAACGTCGTGACTGTCCCTGGTTGCAATGCTTACGGAACCCTCGGTAATGCGACCAGCTTCGATATCGTTGTTTCCGCAAATTATTCACGTAATTCCGTAAGAACATACAGGCAATAAACTCTTGTTTTCATTTTTGGGATTATTATTGTCGTAGTGTGTGAAAATATCGATTTCATTACATGACTTTTGGGGGCCTTAACACCGCAATCGACCCCATTGTTGCAGTGGAAACCGTATGTCTAACGCATAAAAGCACAGAGTGCCTCAGAAGTTCAGGCGTAGACGGGGTCTATAAGCTTACGAATACAAACTCCCATAAGTCGACAAAACTGAATCATAATGGATTAAAATAATGCCCATTGGATGTATTTTGTCAGATTCTAATAATCATGACTAATTTATACGTTGGAGAAATACCGGCCGCCGCGCCATGTTGTTTTTTTTCTAGTGACGTAGAACGACCAGAGAATAAATCCCGTATTTTTTGTTCGGAGATGACAAACCTAGTTTGTGCAGGTGCTAATAAAAATGTCATATATATATTTTCACAACTACATTTCAAATGATAAGTCGAGTCACGAGTTCCCAATACTCTTGTACTACATGGGACTCACTCTTGATAAGCTTACGAGGCGAGTAAAGAAGTCTATAATGATAATGATTATTAGCATGTCAGTCACGCCAATGTATCGTTCTCATTGTACAAAATTACGCAGGCCTTTGAAAAAGGGTTTACTACTGACAAAACTGACTGATCAACTATCATTAAAGCTTCATGTGAAGCCAGAGAGCGTTTCGACAGCAAGAAATATTATGACAAAGGCAAATTTATCCTACAAATCTATATTTAAACACAATTTGAACTAAGTTGGGATAAGTGGATGCAGAAGTTGTGTTGGTTTAATCTGCAAATGTAACGTCATCTGCTTTTCCTTTTCAGTTACACACTTCTTTTTATGAGTGATTTGTAACATTGCAACATTCAGCTATATGGCACGTAACACTTTTGAGAAATTTGAAAAATATAAAGATCCAATTATCCTAAATTAGTTGCAATTGTGTTTTTACCAAAACTTAATCGAGCAGTTTTCTGTTTGGTTTGACACCACCTGATGAACTTTCGGCGGGAATATCACACACTTAATGAACAAAAGCAATCTTGCTTTCTATATCAACATCGAACGGAAACTTTCATTCGCAAAATGTGAAGGTCACTCACATGTCACTTTTGATATTTTGCAAATTTTCAAATTAGCTGTATCCAATTGTCCAAAAATCTTCAAAATCTGAGTTAGGTGACATGGGTGGTAACTTTTATAACATACAGTCATTATAAAAGGCAAGTCCCTTGAAATTTCAGTTATTTGTGTACTTATATTGTTTCGTTTATCACATGCAGTTTAACCCTTTCATGGATACAAACTAATTTGTCGCTTAATATAAAGCTACCTGTGCAATCGTATATTTGTCAAAAATAGACAAAACCGATCACAGATTTCGAAAGGTTATTAAGGTATTATAAGAAAATTTTGCATACAATGCAATCAACCCAAATACTAGTGATTCTATGTAAATTTTTGATAGAAATTTAAAAGATTTGTCAACATTATTTTTTTATTGTTCTCGTTGAGTTTTGCCATTGTATTCCTTTTTTTCTGTATTGTCCTGACGTATGGGGATTTTTCTTGAGAAAGAATCTATGGTAGACTTTTTGAAGACTCTCTGTCATAGAGGAGTTAAAATTTCCGAGGTCAGCAAAGGATTTTTGAAGAAACTGTAAACCATGTAACACCTGTAGAATGTGCAATTTCATGATTCAGAACGATGAAGACAAAATAATCAACACATTCAATGTCAAATCATATCCTCTCGCTGGTCAATTGACATGCAAAATACGCAATCGAACTCATCAATTTTACTCAAGCCCGAGATTCACAACTAGACGGTGCATACATTGTATGTAGTTGGCCTGATCGTGTTTTATTCAACAAACTCAAAAGAAGATTTACAGACTAGGTCAGTTATTTGCCCTAGAACAATCGCTTAATATAATCAGACCAAAATAAAGAAGACCAAGCTAGCCGGCAATGGAAAACTTGTCACCGAAGCCAACAGTGCAGATGATATGTGAATATATTTATCAATAGAACTGAGTCCATCCGTTCCCTGAAATCTACACCACATTAAGATATTGCTGACATTAGCAGGATAATAAGATAAGCCGTATAAAATCATAACAATAAAATGTTAAGGAATAGTCTTGATTTCAAAATTTCATTTGAACAATAACATTCCTATAATTGTAGCACTGCTATGTAATGTGTCTCAAATAATTCCCACATCATGGTAACAATCTGACGTTATTCAAGTATATTCAAGCACTGATTCATTTCTCGCCCGTTATAGCATTTACAACTAATCTCCGATTAAAATATTTGTCAATGTTGAGATAAGCTAGCTAATTTCAACACGAAAATCAGAGATAATAAAGACAATTGAAGTTCGCCGATAAACTGAATAGGAAATAAAGCACATAAAATGTCGTTATCAACTGGTTAGGTCCATGTGTAAAATTACTGGAGAATATATGTCCCGAAGATTTTCATAACTCACTGTGGCCGGAGTACCCTTTGATAAATTTTAATCCGTTGGAGGGCCTGCACATAGCAACGTATGACTCATCTTATGGCTCCAACCACTCGGACTGGATGCAAACGCTGATCGCTGAGCTTCGGTGTTGGTGTAAAATAATTCAATAACAGAAGTTGCACTCTTTGTGAAATGCTAAACTGTCAAATGTCACGGTGGTAATGATACCGACGTTCACTGCTTAAAGTTTACAGATCGTCACTAAATGTTTACTTTGCGACTGGTTACGAATGATCTCGTTACTTTGGTATGAAATACGGTTTTCTTTTACACATGAAATGAAAATGCACTCAAAATTTAAAATAAAAATGATACGCAAATAGTGTACATCTTGTGATGAAATATCCGAGTGATCGAACGAACGAACCAACCGATGGCTTTCATCCAACACCTTTATGGGTATGATTGAAATCAGAGACATGGAAGATTCACTTCACTCACTGACGAAATCAACCGAAAATGGACTGCAAATTGACCTGTCTTTTTTTCAATAGCCGCCAAATGAATTAGTGTATTTGCGCAATGAATTTTTGTTCCTTGGTGTCTTTATCTCTGCCGAATATGCCTATCACTCTGTTTGTGCGTATGAAGTTATGTACGTATGTATGTATGTATGTATGTATGTATGTATGTATGTATGTATGTATGTATGTATGTATGTATGTATGTATGTATGTATGTATGTATGTATGTATGCATGTGTTGGATTGACCCTACATGAACCTAATTAGATATTCAGAAGATCGCCCTCTATCCTTATTAAGACCCTCTGACCAAAAGGTCAAGAAACTTCTTGGTAAAATAATTAAATTACAGTGTCAAATACTTTCTGTAGGTCAAGCATAACCATACCTGTATAATTGCCCTGATCACACTCACGCTTGATAACATCATAGAGATGAATCAAACAGGTGTCAGTTGAATAATTGAGACGAAATCCAGACTGCAGCTCATACAGCAAATTGTGTGTTCAACAAGGTAATCATTCAACTGATCAAAAACAAGCCGTTCCATGACCTTAGACATGATGTTAAGTACAGATACTGGTCTATAATTACCAACTTCAGTTTTACAATTTTTCTTAAACAGAGGAACTACTCTAGCGGAAACCCGTCAACTTTGGCATCACCGTCTTCAAACAGACACCTTGCGATGAACAAAAGGCACCCTCTGTTGAAGACAAGCAATTCCTGGACATCATGCAACGAGAAGTCAATGTAAATGATTTTGCGGAAGGCATTGGCAATCTAGAACTTCCTCTCCCCTTCAGGCAAGATCCGAAGAAATTACAGAACAACCGACAATCAGTTCTGAACCGATTCTACAATCTACAGAATCAGCTTCAGCGTAAACCACAAATGATGGAAGAATACTTTCAATTTATGAAGAAAATTATGGAACGCAACCACACAAGTCCCGCTCCAGAAGCTGAAATAGATACCAAAGATGCATGGTACCTATCACGCTTCGGCGTCTACCATCCCAAGAAAAAGCAGATCAGAGTAGTATTCGACTCCTGTGCAAAGTACAACAGAGTCTCCCTGAACGACGCGTTGCTTCAGGGGCCTGACCAAATGAAAAGCCTCCTCGGTATCCTGCTACGATTCTGGCACGAGCAGACAGCAGTAATGGGTGACGTAGAACAAATGTTTCATAGCTTCCACGTCAACAAAGAACACAGAGAATTTCTGCACTTCTTTTGGTTCAAAGACAATGACCCCACAAAATCCGTATTCAGTACAGAATGAATGTACACCTACTTTGCAATGTCTCCTCACCAGCCATTGCTACCTTCGGACTGAGAAAGATCACTAAAGATGGCGTATCTAAGGGCGGAGAATACGTTAAAAAGAGTTCATAGACAGAACTTTTACGTCGATGACGGACTAACCTCGGCATCAGATGCACAGAAAGCTATCAGTCTCATCAATAGAACAAGAGATTTACTGGCGACCAGAAACGTCAATTTTCTCAAGACAACGACGACTAAGAGGATGATGACGACGACAATGATGATGATGTTGATGATGATGATGAGTATCATCATCATTTATGTGTTTGAAATATAAAATATTTTAGCTTATTATCGTATTAGTCTTTCAAAGGAAGACGAACACATACACACAATAATAACATGATTATCATACAAAGTGATATTCAACAGCACTGAGTTACGTAAACAAGGTGTGACAGCTGTGTACCAACGCGACATAATAGATAATAATAGATAATTTTCCAATTCAAGTTTAAATCTAAATCTCGTGGAAATAATTTTGATACTGTCTGGACTGTTCCACTCTAAAGTACCAGTAAATTTTATAGAACTTTGCCCTAAATTGGTTCCGCATTTCGGTTGATGAAGAACATTTTTGTTATATTATCATTATGAAGCTCCCTATCTCAAAATAACAAAAATACGGGCGTGACAGATATCAACCATTGCTTTGGAATGCAACAAATGATTAACATGAGCACTGCGAAGTGTGAAGCGTCGTAGGGAGAAGTTATGTCTGCACTTCTCAACGATAAATTACTGAAACAGATTGTCCAGTGAAAATTAAAACTGTGTCGCTATATTTTTGATGAGTAAGCATATTACACGATTTCCGTGGTGTAACTTTATCATACAGAGATAGTACGAACTTGCTGATGAAATACAGGTAATCACCCTTCATTGAACTTGCTTAATGAAACGATTATCATTGACATCGCGCGTCTTTGAATGACCGACAGGCCATAACAGTTGTACTGTCAAGACTAAACAAAGTCAAATATTTCAAAATGCGCCCTCAGAGAAGAAACATGTTTTTGTAAGCAGTTTGTCAATTGTCTTAAAAGTGAAGCAGAATGTTAGAATTTTACACCTTTATCATCTGTCCATCAATTGATTGTTGTCTTTGAAAGCAGCGCATCGGGTGCACGTGCTATATTTTTATGGAAAATCATTTAGCAGATATCCTTCAAGGAGCTCATAATCGATTATTAAATTGCTTCATATTCACGGTCGATTGATGTGGTTCGCTCAATTACCCCCATTTAATTTTTAAGTATTTCTGTGACTTTTGTCCTTGAAAACAAAGTGTGGTGAATGGTTGAAACTTTGTTTTTCGTTTGTTGACTTAAGACGTTTCTGCCAAAAAATTGTAGGTTTTGATTGTTAATTACCCGAAATTTAGCATCGAGCATATCTTGATTTTCAAATTTTCCAAGTATTTAATCTTTGCTTCTTTTTCTTTCTATTACATGACAAAGTGACAATCACTAGTGTAATAGGAGGCAATCTGACGAATAATAAAAGTCATTTTCTTATATATTGTATGGTGTCCTTTCTTCGCATGGACACCCTTATCAGCTCGAAAGCAACAGTCTGCCATTACATTGTCGAAGCCAGTTGTTACCGTCTAAAATTAGTCTATGTTCCATTCCTGGGTTTCATCGGCGCCTCATGCCAGTTCTTTGACCGGTTGATCGAAAACTGCGGTGGTCATCCGCGATTTTTTCCTTGCTTTTGATCCTACTGAAATATAAAGTTAGGCAGTGGAACGCCCGTCACCTTAACCTTGCTTTCCATCATTCTGTTTTAGGCCTAAATGGTCTAATCTGGTACAGATATGTTTTATTTGAATAAAAGGGTCAAGCCTGTGTTTTCAGTGATGGATGTCATAACGTTGATGACAATATAGGAGCATCGTAAAACACAATTTTTTACAGCTGCAAAGAATTGTGGGGATAAAACGCATGTTCGTACAGAATCTGATATTGCAAACACTGAGCTACAAACATACTACATACCAAGATATAAAATACGGCTAGTTTTCAATCGGGTTCTAACCCACAACATACGGCATCAGTCGAGTTACACCCGAACACAATACCCGGTGAAAAGTACAAATGCAAAGACGCTTTTATTCATCAACTAAGGGAAGCACAAAAAAGTAAATCATGAATGAAAGTGAGGCATCACAGTAAATACCAGCCAACGTTTCGCAATGGTAGAATGGCCATTTAAATGACAAATAAATATTATAATGCAAAAACACGGAGTTTGAAAGTTGTTCGAAAATGTTGTCATGGCCTCTACAATAAGTCTTAATAAAGGTGGTGTAGCTTAAGTAAAAGAGTAAGACCTGACTTCTATGTTTATTTTCATCACAAAATAAACACTATCAAACTTCCCCTGAGTCGGAGTAAATGATGCAAAACCACCGACTCTAGAGATAATTGTAACACTACTTGTATAACTTTAAAATGTGTTTTAGATGCATGCATTGCATTAAGCAGCTGCAAAATTTGTCGGTGAATTTAGAAAGGTTTAGATCTATTCAGCACCAATTATATTGCAAACAAGGGGCACCTTGTTCATGTCGCTCTGAAAGGCAGCAAACCGTACAGGGAGGCCTTTCATAAGACGTTAGACTAATATTGAAAAAAACTCAAGTATCTCTTTCAGATTTCTAAAGTTTGTATATTCTCCACCATTACTACAGCTAAAGCTGATTGTGCCTATTCATTGTTCAGTGGATGTTTATGTAGGATTGATTATATTTGGGACTGCCAAAATCAGTGAAGTATTTTCAGAATCCATTATAAACCAAACTTCCTCTTCATGGCATTTTCATGCTTCAGGCTGAATCTAGAAAGCTGGTATTGCGTCTCTTGGTTTGTTGTAATTAATGTCATCATCTAAAGTCAACAGTGTCTGGGGGAAATTCATAAACAGTGTTGCAGCTAAAGTGTTTATGAGCATATTTATATCTTTTATTGTGAATGGTGAGGAAAAAAACTGGTCAGTCAGACTGATATATACACAGCTAAGGGGCCGTGGATGATTAAAACACGCGCACGGTAAATGCAATTTCTGCATTTTAGGGGGACGGAAGTTTGGCTGTATTTATATTACCGTGTGCAAAAATCGGAGAACATATTTTTATATCGCAATATCAAAATATCGCACTAAACTGTTTGGCGTGTAGCAGTGCAGCACTGATGCTATACCAGCATTCTTTTGACACACATGTGGTTCAGTGCAAATGTAAAATAACGTGACAATAATTTTTAAATAATATTTCAATTCATTTCATTCTATTGGTTGCGTCATTGTCGAGTTGACGCTGAACAAAGACTGATTTTAGAGGGGGTATATGCGGGGGTGATCCGATGTGTTTTCAAGCTACCAGACAGCTGCAAGTGTGATTTTACGGCGAACACGAAATATTAAGTACGAAAGCACGAAGACAAAGAAGGAAATAAAGTTAAATGGCAGAAACTGTGTTAGAAAAGGAAAGAGTTACAAGTATGATCATATTCTTCAGAGTACACAATATTCGCTGTTTTACCGCATTGTTGAAATTTGTTGCAATTTCATAGCGACGTTATTACCGATTATAGCGATGCTAATACAAAATGAGGCCTGGTCTGATTTTCGCACTTTGAAACCTTCGTTAAGAGGGAGAGGGAATTTAAACCACCTCAATTAATTGCCTTCACCGTGCGCATGTTTTAATTATCCTCCCCCAGGGTACATAATATGAATGGATGGATTGAACAGTGGATGGATAGTTTGTTTGCTTCTTTCAGACAAACAAATACTTATGCATGTGTGTTCATATATGCAAATTAAGATACTTGAATGCGCACATATGGCTGTACATTTTATATAGAGAGTCATCACTTGCTCTCGCTGTCGGTCGTAACATTCGTGAATTACAAAGAAAAATGAATGATTTTGAAAATAATGCGTGTACGATCGGCAAGTTACGAACACTTTTGTTTCACTTGAGCGATGATTTTTGGTTAAGATTAATAACAACGTGGAAAGATTCTCATATCAATTGCCTCGTCGTCGGCTGATGATCGACAACGAAGTTTTCAGATGATAGTGTTGGACTTTGACCAGAGCTAAAATGAGAATGCGCGAAAAGGTTTCTAAAAAAATCCACAGTGATGATGTAAACGGCGAATTTGAACTTGTTCATTGAATAGGGAAGCACGCTAGGCGTCACGGCCCAGTCACTGATACATCAGTCTGTGGGCCTGCCTGTGAGTGTGTGGATGCGTTAGTCGGTGTCACCCGAGTTAGTGTCTTGTCTGTCCTTCTCCCTTTCTAAAATGTCCATTTATACAGTACCGTGGCTTTCGGAAACCATAAGATGACATACAATACTTTGATTTCTACCGACATTAGAAAAGGTACAAATATGCATATAACCACTTGCCCGTGCGTGGTATGCTACAATTCTTTTGTTTCAAACCCACGCCATGAATTAATTAAAATGATAATAACAGGTCCATATTACAAGGAGTTGAAATACAATGGAAGAATTTCCGTCCGACTTCGGATGATCTATTTTCATGTAGCAAGTCGGCAGAATTAGCAAAATCAGTTCGCGGAAATTGTTGGGTTTGCTTTCCCTTCATGTACGGGCAATTCATTCGATGTTGCAGAATAAGCTTCCACGCTGGTCCTAATAGCGAACTTGCTAAATGCATGGACGAAAAGAAACGAAAGAAACGATACACGCCCTATGATTGGCTAGACGCTGCAATGTTCGTTCTGTTCGTATGCGATCCTTTGTTCTGATTGGCTGAACGAAAACGACGAAAGACTTTTCGTTCCTTTCGTTCACATTCTTTTTCTTGATTGGGTTAACGAAAGTGACGAAATATTTGCATAACCCATTTTACTGATTGTCTGGAAAGAACGAGCTATTGTCGTGCCTCAAAATGTTGGCGCCTCGCTCTTATTATATATTTAGCTAGATAACTCCCGTCTTTGAAATACAAGGAATAACAGTGAACGCATCTTCGCTTGCCAAGGCCTGCTGTTCGGGCAGCTGGATGCTTCCCGAAATCAGATCGTATTGTTAGTGTAAGACTCCTGTCTGGCTAACGAGCCGTGCGAGCGGACGATGCAGTGAACGCAGATTGAACAGAGTTCATTCACCGTGACTTCCATTCAACTCGTGTCATGAAAGTACAGTGGCCCCCTCGCTAAGTCGCGCCTCAATAAGTCGCGGTTTCGGCTAAGTCGCGGCTTACGTTATGGCTCCCATTGTTTTCTTTGCATAATTTACGAACTTCAACGTGTTGCGTTGTGTAAAAGCATGAAAGTGGTCTCACAAATCCGCACGTCAATCATACAAATTGTCACTATCGACACCATAATATGGTGTCGCGGCCCCCCTTTCAAGCATTGTGTAATTCGTGCAGCGCGTCAAACGAAGTGTCAACGTGTTTCGGTGGTCTCATGAACCGGTGGTCAGTTTTATTCCTTGTATTTCAAAGACGGCGGAATTACATCATGGTGAATATATAATGAGAGCGAGGCGCCAGCATTTTGATAAACAACAGCTCGCCCTTGCATGCAGACAAAATGAATATGCAAATCTTTCGTCACTTTCGTTCAGCAATCAAGAAAAAGAATGTGAACGAAAGGAGCGAAAACCCTTTCGTCGTTTTCGTTCATCCAATCAGAACAAAGGATTGCATACGAAAAGAACGAACGTTGCAGCGTCTAGCCAATCACAGGGCGTGTATCGTTCCTTTCGTTTCGTTTCATCCATGCATTTAGCAAGTTCGCTAATAACTCTACCAAGTTTACGAGAATTCTCGCTTTGTCTACCTATACACCTTTATCGGAAAACTTTCAACTTTCGCCAGAAGCAAAAACGAGAGGGATTAACAGAGATTCATCCATAACTGTCTGCCCTCGTTCAGATTTTTTGAAAATTAAAGTCCCATGACTCTTCAATATGATAATAGTATCTTATGAATACTTACTGTGAAAGACACCCTGAATTACATACAGGGCCGTAATTTACATATATTTACATATTGATGGTGTGGAGAAGCCAAAAATGACAGAGTAATTACATAAATCTAGCAATGATTTTCTCTGCTGTTCTTGGAAGGAATTTAATTTAGCTTTGCACAGCATTTAATAATCATTCCTAATTATTTTGTAGTTTGAGAGATCTTCAACATTGTTAGAGACACGAAATTTCAGCAGAAATTCAAATTTTTGTTTCCTCGATTCTGTACGTTGTTCATCCCACCAGGGTTCAGTGGGTGTTCTCGTGTATTTAGTATTAATACCACCAACGGTTGATATCAAATCTTTGCAAACTGCAGTTGAAATAATGTCATTAAAATGCACAACGCTCCGTTTACATTGCCCATTTCTATATTAGAAATAACATTCCTCAAAAGTACAAGAAATTCACAGACACATTATCAGCAGTCTGGTTTCCATGTGTATTTGTTATAGGGTATAACATCTATTCCATTCTCCGTATTCATGTCAGTGTTGGCATTCTGACCAAATGTCAACATGCACTGTACTGGAGAAGTGATCAGAGAAATCGAATGTATCTACAGAGAAACAGTCCGTTCGATCGATCGAACAATGCACTTGATGCAATAATAAAGTCTACAATACTCACCCCTTGAATCGCAGTACAAGTGTATGTGCCATATTTTTCCTCAATAAAAGGCCATTTAACAAATCTATACCAAATTTACTACAATATTCGACTAAGGTTCTTCCAAAGTTATTTACATTGTCATTCTACGAACATCTTTCCCTATTAATATCATTCACTCCATAGTCAAACAACCCAAAAGTATTGACATCAGAATCATTGGTTACAATTGAAATCACCCGCTATAGTTACATTTTGACCATTAGGATTCAAAATTATTTCATCAAGACTATTTTCTAATCTAGGAAATCCATTTGGTTCGCCATTATCATAATGATTGGTGACCCGTTTGGTAAAAAGTAAACAGACCACATGTTGGGCCTCCATCTCTTCTGGTTCGACTGAAGTCACTGCATACTTAGTTGATTGAGAATTCAAACTGAAAGCGCTCAGTTGGGAGCCAAGCCAAACATTGTTCAGATCATCTTTCATGTTAGTCTTTCCACTGGCTTCCGTGCTGTCTTCTATAGTTTGCAGCATTATGACTGCACTGCTGATAACAATAAAACATAACGCGCACTTACAGAACATTCCATTGGCTTCCATCCAAGTCGTATTCGTCGTGTACGAAGCCGGTGTGACACGGCGCCAACTTGTTGGTTGCCCAAGACAACCTATAACTTCTCTCCAGACCATAATACGATACCGATGGTTACAGTTTATCTAATGCAACACGCCTCATTGATTTAAAACTAAACTTCCCAGCACCTTTCGCCGAGACGATGTTGTGAAAGGTCATCAGTATAGGGTCACGTGACCACCCCGCACTGGCGTTCCATATACATAGAAAAGAAGCCGATGGCAATTTTCGATTGAATACTTTGAAACTACCTTGCAAGCACAGTCATTTGATGGCTGAAAGTGCGAATAAATTAACTACTAGTGTACT
Organism: Ptychodera flava; assembly: GCA_001465055.1. Lineage (NCBI taxonomy): Eukaryota > Metazoa > Hemichordata > Enteropneusta > Ptychoderidae > Ptychodera > Ptychodera flava. The sequence goes on along the minus strand of LD343613.1, from coordinate 243,123 downwards.
ACTACTACTACTACTACTACTACTACTACTACTATGCATGTGTACACGTCGTGGTAGTGTGCTCTGAGTTTTGCTACAGTTTTTGAGTCCTTCAGTGTTTTCCGGACTTACATCGGTGTTTCATCTGATTTTGCTCCGGTTGTAGACTGCTGCTGTTTTTTGTGTGTTTCAACTTTCGATTGAAGAGATTTTTGCGGATTCCCTCAGTGGTTTCCGTGTGCTGTTTCCTAGGCCAAGATGGCCGCGCCATTCATTGACAA
>LD343613.1:229106-239917 GCA_001465055.1 Ptychodera flava | reverse complement strand
GTTATGTAGTGATTATAAAATTGTCACGAAAGCTCTCTCAATTCGTTTACGTAATGTTCTTTCCAAAATAATTCATGTTGATCAGTCCTGCTCTATTCCAAATCGCCACATATTTGATAATGTGAATTTATTACAGGACAGTATTTTCTATGCCAATGACACAAACTCACCTCTGGGTATTGTTGCTCTTGACCAGGAAAAGGCTTTTGACCGTATCAGTCATGATTACCTTTTTAAAACTCTGAGCTCTTTTGGCTTTGGCCCCCGCTTTATTAATTATATTAAAACTCTCTATACAGATATTCAGTCAGTGTTGAAGATAAATAGTTCCATTACCGCTCCAATTTCAATTAATCGTGGGATTCGTCAAGGTTGCTCACTTTCTGGTCAACTTTATGTGATTGCCTTAGAACCATTTTTAGATAAGATTAGGAATAACACTAACATAAGGGGACTGATTATACCAGAAGCTCCTAGTCCTACATGCCTTTCTGCGTATGCCGACGATGTTGAAGTTTTTATTATTAGAGATGAAGATTTTAGTGACTTAAAGTCCACTCTTCAGTTATATGAAAATGCGTCTAATGCAAAAGTTAACCTTAGGAAATCTGAAGGTCTCTGGGCTGGTAGTTGGCGAAATCGTACTGACTCGCCATTAAATATCAAATGGAACTCAACAGGGTTAAAATTGCTCGGTGTGTATGTTGGTAACTCAAATAATTATTGTCAGAAATGGTGTGAATTAGTGAATATCACTGAAAACAAGGTGAAATTTTGGTCGTCTTTTGCACCTGGCATGTCTTACAGAGGTCATGTTTTAGTCATTAATCAGCTGATTGCATCAAAATTACTTCACAGATTGACATGTACAACTCCCGATGATCAAACAATTTCTTACCTTCAAACCCTTTTCTGAGATTTTTCTGGCAAGGACGTCATTGGATTCCTTCAGAAACACTGTACTTACCTCTCATTCAAGGTGGCCAAGGCCTTATTCATCTTAAAACTCGTTGTATTTCTTTACGTCTCAGTTATATTCAAAAGTATTTGTATCAGGATGTTCATCATCCGTCGTGTTATTTCACAGATTTTTATTTTAGAAGAGTTGGTGGTCTCAATTATGATAAACAGTTACTTCTCACGACTGACATTGATTTTTGTAATGTTGCTATTCCCGCTTTTCATCGTGATTTATTACATTGTTGGAATTCTGTTGACAAGATTCGTAAAGGAATCCCACTTAGTGTTCCCGACATTCTTAAAGAGCCTCTGTTTCAAAATCCACTTATTATGCATCCCTTTCAAAAGTCTCCATTTACTGTTCCAGCCTTTGTCAATGCTAAAGTTACAACTATAGGTGATCTTTTCAATACTGTGGAAAATCGTTGGTTAACTTCTTTAGATTTGTGTGATAGAGTTGCGATTCATTCTCAGCGTATTATTTCTTTGTCTTTGCAATGTATTTACAAGGCTATTCCTGTTCGTTTGAAATCCGACATTGAAAATCATTTTTGTAACAACTATCCAAACAATCTGCCAGATACTGTGTATTCTCTTCAGCTGCAACATTCAACAGAGCACAATTATTTTCTGTGTAAAATAGAGAAAGGTGCAATTTACAAGTACTTGATAATGGTTCATCATTATGCATGTTTACCAGACAGATTAGACACCATCTGGAGAGACATTTTGAGCATTCCACATTCCATCAAACCAAACTTTGCTTCATGTTATTGTGATGAAGGGGATTTACGATGGCGCATTATGCACGGAGCCTATCAAACTAGTTCTTTTTTGTTCCGTGCTGGTTTTCGTTCAGATGCCAACTGTTCTCTCTGTAATGACATTGATTCACTTTTACATACTTTCCTTGAGTGTCCAAACATTCAACCGCTTCTAGGTGTTATTTCCACTATAACATCTCGTTTAGTTTTACCTGGACAAGCTGTAAACATTGCATGGTTTTCATTAATCCTCCTGTTAAAAACTCTGTATTTATTCATAGACGTGCAATGTCTCTCTTTGTTTACCTTTCTACAATGGCTAAGTTGTGTATCCATTTAGCAAGAAGAAATGTTTTTAGAAATCAGGGTCCTGTTGATCCTTTAGACATATTTAAAAGCAAGATTTTTTCCAGATTGAGACTTCAATTTGAGTATCATCGTCTCAATGAAAATTTACATTCTTTTAATAGTATTTGGGCTTTTGATGATATTCTTTGTGACACTCATGATGGTCAACTCAATTTTCACATTTAAAAAACTTCCCTGCTTTTGTGCATTGCTAGGTTGTGTTTCCTTTGAATTATTATGTGATAGGTTTAAGATATGTCTTTCTTGCTGACATTTACTATTGTCTTCATGACGTTTTCTGTTCAATGCCGACCATCACATTGTAGTGATTTTCTTTTATTTGTATCTTATATTTCCTTTGGTTCCTGGCAATGTAAAAATTTCCTTTTACAGTTTTAGTATGTAGGGACCTATGTGAAATAAAGATATTTGAAAAACTACTACTACTACTACTACTACTACGGTGCAGACGTGTCTCTGGAGAGCTCGGTTTATCCTTCAGTTTCTGGTCGTTTGTGAAGACATCCGTCATCTCTACACTTGGATTTGTAAACTAAGTGACTCCATTTAGTGGTTAGTTATTTTATTTGTTGTGTTTTCTTGGATTTTGGTAGATTGCGACAGATTTTGTTTCGGCAGGCTCTGGCAGGGCCACCGAGGCAAGATGGCGGCCTCAAGCCAATCGTTTAGGGGATGTCAAGGAAGCATGGGTTGAAATGTTTGTCCCTCAGAGGAGTAATTGTTGAATCTTATGTTAAGGACATTGCTAAAGTTACTGGCCCGCAAAATGTCTTAGCTGCTTCTCGAGTGAATGGAGCTGTGATTGTGTTTTTGAGCGCAACAAATTGGGTTGAAGCGGTTTGTTTGGAAGGTATTGATGTCGACGGGTGTTGGATTACACCGGAATCACTTGTCAAACCAGCTACAAAAGTAATTTTATCTGGAGTTACCCCTTTCATTCCTAACGAAGTTTTAATCGGTGAATTGAGTAAATGTGGCAAGGTTGTTGGTGGCGTGAGAAATATTCCTTTGGGCATTAAATCGGATGACTTGAAACACGTTAAATCTTTCAGACGTCAAATGTATATTTTACCTACGGTCACTGATGCCGAATTACTCGGCTGTTATCACGTTGTCTTCGAAAACAAAACATCGCATTTATTTGTCTTTTGACGAAGTTAGGTGCTTTAACTGCTACGAGCCGGGTCACATTAAAAGTAAGTGCCCGTTATTAATGCAAGATTCTCGCAATGAAAATGCTGACGATAATGAAATGGACACAACTGAAATGAATGAAAACATTGAAAATGGCGACGAAGTTACAGAAAATATTGATGCGGAAGGGGAAGGAATTCAGACAAATGCCGATAACCAAACCACACCTGTTGTTAACCATGACTTGCCAAATAATATCGATGATCAACCAAACGATCATGATGTGATAAACGACAGTCCAGAAAAGAATGAAACGTCGACAACCGACAAAAATGCCAGCAACATTCCAGAAAAGGAAATCAATGTCACGCAGTCTGAAAAAGATGGTCAAGATGTCAGTGTATTGATTTCAACTAATTATAATGACAGTGTTCACTCACAACACGTAGACACATGCATAGAGCCAAGAAATAGCGACAACATGAAAAAAATGGAAATTAGCAGTAATGACATTCAAAACGCCACTCACCACGAATCAGAATCTAACAAGTCTCAAAAAACTCATTCTTCCTCGGGTAAATCTGCCGAAGAGAGGGTACTAACCCCTCCTTCACCTTTCCCTCCCTCTCCATGTTTTTCCCCTGCTACAGGCTCTCTTAGCTCGACGGATTCCAATCAACCCATTTCGGTCGAGCTCTCTGATTCGTCTCTTCCTGGTCCCCCGTCCCTTTTCAATTCGTCATTGGATATTTCTCAAGATCTCCTCCTCACCCCTGCTCAAATTTTAGCAACTCAAAAAAATTACAATGAAGACGATGATATTGATGAAATAACATCAATGACGTCAGAATTATCATACATATCACAGACAGCTGAACGAAATAGACAAGCACCTTCAATTCAAGCTATAGAAGAGTTCCTTGAAGACACTTTTCACTCAAAGAAAATAATCACTAGATGTATAGAATTCTGTCCTGATCTCAAATTGCTAAGTAGCGCCTTCAATAATTATCGCAGATGCCAACACTTGTCAGGAGCTCAGAAAGCAAGGGTCCAAAAGATAAATTCCAAGATCAAACAACATATTAGAGCAACCGGCAAACCCATTCATGAGTGTTTTCTTATGTTGTGTCATTCTCTGTTATTTCTAGTTAGCATGGCTAGCATTTCGATGTTGTCTTTAAACGTAAGAGGATGTCGGGATTCTCTGAAGAGATACCAAGTCCTTGAGTATCTTAAAAATGAAGTTCCGTCAGATATTCATCTCCTTCAAGAAACCCATACCTTGCCTGGTGATGAGAAAATTTGGAATCTTCTTTGGAAAGGTTCTTTCCTTCTTTCTCACAATTCTGCTACTCAGGGAGGGGTTGCAATTCTTTTTCCCAACAATCTCAGAGTAGTTGTTCTGTCCAAAAAAAGAGTTAGTAAAGGGCCACCTTCTTCATACTCACGTTACAATTGATGACTTTCCAGTGCACATTATCAACGTTTATGCACCGGCTAATGGCTCGGATCGCCTTCAGTGCTTTAAAGTTCTTAAAAATCATTTGCTTACTCTAAATGAAGATCCAATTTTTCTTGGTGGAGATTTTAATTGTACAATTAACGAGATCGATCGTATTGGTAGTGAACCTGATCCTCGTACTTCTCTCTTTCTTGACAAGATTTTTCACCGTTTTGAACTTGTTGATGCCTGGCGTAATCAATATAAGTATGAACGTAATTATACCTGGTCTCGTAACAACACACATGTTAGACTTGATCGCATTTATGTTAACAAACATTTTTCAACTCGTATTCGTTCTTGCTCCATCATAAATTCTTCTCTTTGTTTCTCTGATCATTCAGCTGTCAAATTGGTTATTTCTCAGAGAAACACAGACAATCACAATCCAGTCTGGCACATGAACACTGATGTTCTGAAAGAAGACGATTATATTGAGCTTATCTCGTTATTTTGGTCAAAATGGCAACAACAAAAACCAAATTATACAAAGATCCAACTCTGGTGGGATGCTGGTAAAAATAAGATCAAACTGTTGACTCAGCAGTATTCCTCCCACAGACAAGCTGAAAAGAATAATGTGAAACGTAGTCTCGAAAAAGAAATCTTTAGGCTTGAAAACAATCTTCATAAAAATCCATCTCTCGTTGAGAATTACAACACTAAAAAACTCCTTCTAAAAGAAATCATCGATCATGAATCGAAAGGAGCTGCCATTCGTGCAAAACACAAATTTATTAACACGGTCGATGCACCGAATACTTTCTTTAAAAATATTGAATCTCGCAATGGAAAAAGAAAGCCCATTATCCATCTTGAAAAAAGGAATGGCTCCCTCACAGAAGATCAAAAGGAAATTCGTAATTTAACCCATTCTTTCTATCAAAATCTTTTTTCTCCTGACCCAACTGACAACAACGCTGAAAGACGTCCTCATGAAAATTTACCACACCTTAAAGATACTGACAGAGAATTCTTAGATAGCCCTCTTACTTTTGATGAAATTTCTTTTACTGTTAAAAATCTCCCGACAGGTCATTCCCCTGGTATTGATGGTCTCCCAAATGAATTCTATACTACTTTCTGGTCGATCATTGGCAATGATCTGTACCAAGTGCTTCTCAACTCTATCAGTGATGGTGAACTGCCATTGTCCTGCAGACGGGCAGTTGTTTGCCTTTTACCAAAGTCAGGCGATTCTACGAAGTTAAAAACTTGGCGTCCAGTAAGTATTCTTTGTAGCGACTATAAAATTCTGACCAAAACACTCTCTTTCCGTCTTCGCAATGTTCTTAGTTCTATCATTCACGAAGATCAGACCTGTAGCATTCCTGGTCGGCAGATTCATGATAATATCGGCTTTCTGAGAGATAGTCTTCATTTAGCAAATTCAAATAATATTCCGCTTGCTATCGTTGCTCTTGATCAAGAGAAGGCTTTCGACAGAATTAATCATGGTTATTTGTTAAATACTTTAAAAGCCTTTGGGTTCGGCCATAATTTCATTAATTACATCACTCTTTTGTATTCTAATGTCCAAAGCCTAATTCGTGTTAACAACACTCTCACTTCCCCAGTACCCTTTGGAAGGGGTATTCGTCAAGGCTGTTCTCTGTCTGCTCAGCTGTATGTTATTGCAATTGAACCCTTGCTTCATAAAATACGCACAAAAAGCGGTATCAAAGGCTTAACTATTCCTCACACTAATAAAGCCCACTGTAATCTTTCTGCCTATGCTGATGATGTAGATTTTCTTATTATCCGAGACGAGGATTTCAATAAACTCCGCGATTGGCTGAATATCTATAATGCAGCGTCCAATGCAAAGACGAACTTTGCTAAAACTGAAGGTCTTTGGGCAGGTTGCTGGCGAGGCCGTAGGTGTGAACCACTCAACGTAAAATGGAACAGTACCGGTCTAAAAAGTCTCGGCGTTTATCTCGGCAATGATGATCTTTTTGTTAACAAAAACTGGACAGATTTGGTCGATTCTCTTTCAAATAAACTTGAATTTTGGAATCGGTATGCTCCAAATATTTTGTATAGGGGTAGAGTTCTTATAATCAACAGCTTATTGACCAGTAAATTCTTATATCGTTTTATTTCCTTAAGTCCGCCAACTAGTACAATAATGTTCGTCCAGTCACTCATCTTGGATTTCTTTTGGCAAGGCAGGTACTGGATTCCTGCAGAGAAATTATACTTGCCAGTGCACAAGGGTGGTCAAGGACTTGTCCACTTACCATCCCGTATTAAATCTTTCCGTCTGCAATTTATTCAGAGATATCTTTACTCTGACCACAAACATCCCGTTTTCAGCTTTGTTGACTATTACTTCAAACAAGTCCATAATCTGTCTTTTTCCATCGAACTCCTCGCTGTCGACATTGACACTCCTTTCATGTGTTCGTCAAAATTTCACAATGATCTGCTTTCATGCTGGCAATCTGTTTCCAAAATTCGCAAAACCAGTTCAAATATTCATGAAATTCTTAATGAACCCCTTTTTTACAACAAGGAAATTCTCCATCCAGTAACGCAAGAGCAGTTGAAAAATAGCTGTTATATAGACGCAGGTTTCACCAAAATCAAAGACCTCATTCACTTTCAAAGAAAAAAATGGCTTACTGATTTAGAAGTCTTTTCCAAATTAAGCATTCATTCTCGTCGTATTGCAAAAGTAATCTACAGTGATATTCTCAAAGCAATCCCTGTAAAGTGGACAGATAGTATTAATTCTTATCTTAGAGGTGAAATTTCAAACGATGTTGCTCCTTTTCATTATTCACTTGAATTGCATTTTTCTAATGACCTCAACTTTCCCTTGTACAAATTCGAAAAGGGTGCCATTTACAAATATTTAGTCAATATTCTGCAAAAAGAACGCCTTCCAAACACTGATGATACTATCTGGCGCTCCATTCTTAATCTTCCAAATTCAATTGTTCCAAATTTTAAAGCCTGTTATAGTCCTCCGTTATCATCGAGAGAAGGTGATTATCTGTGGCAGATCATGCATGGCGCTTTCTCCACGGAGAGAGTTTTGTTCAAAATGGGGTTCACTACAAGCTCTAATTGCGTTTTTTGTGGAAAACCCGACGATCTCCTTCATACTTTTTACGAGTGTAATTATAATAGAGACCTTATCTTTGCATTGAAAACATTATCAAAATTTCTGCTAAATGATAACAGAATTTCCATTCCCATTCACTGGTTAAGTTTAAACCTACCTCACAAATCCGGAAAATTTATCTCGAAACAAGCAAATCGTCTCTTTGTCTTTATCAATGCTCTCGCGAAATCGTCGATGTACCTTTGTCGTAGAAATAAAAGACTTATGAATAATCTTCCTACTGACCCTCTACAAATTTTCAAAACTCGTCTAAAATCGCGGATTCACATGGAATTTTTGCACCACAAACTTAACAATCAACTTGCCATTTTCAAGAACACTTGGACGACTAATAACGCCCTTTGTAGAGTTAATGATAAGGGAGTCCTTGTCATTAATGATTTAATTTGACCTTGTTTTCTTTCATGTTCCTGTCTCTTTCCTGCACACATATATACTGACAGTTCCTTGTTTCCCGGTTGTTGTCGACTTTTAATCCTGGGCACCGTACTCCTTACGGGATCTTCGGAACGGTTGAAAGTCTGATGGAGGGTCATACATACACTTAACATCAAAAGTTCTGTTCTCTCCAATAGGTAGTGTTGAACTGTATCCTGAAACTATTCCCTCGCTTATCATCGATATCTATCTACGTAGCTATACCTCAAGTATCTTTCGTCATCGGAATTTCGTCTTTTGTTCTCAGGCCGTTTTTGAATTTTTCTGTACTTATATTGTAAATATTTGTAAATTCATTGTATTTCGCAGGTTCTCCCTTTCACTTTTCTCCTTTTTTTGGAAACCGGTTTCCGTTTTCTGATTATTAGTCTCTGTACAATTTTGTGTATATAGTGAATAAACGATGGTTTGAAAACTACTACTACTACTACTACTACTGCTGCTGCTGCTGCTGCTGCTGCTGTTGCTGCTGCTGCTGCTGCTGCTGCTGCTGCTGCTACTACTACTACTACTACTACTACTACGCATGTGTACACGTCGTGGTAGTGTGCTCTGAGTTTTGCTACAGTTTTTGAGTCCTTCAGTGTTTTCCGGACTTACATCGGTGTTTCATCTGTTTTTGCTCCGGTTGTGGACTGCTGCTGTCAAGTTTTTTGTGTGTTTCAACTTTTGATTGAAGAGATTTTTGCGGATTCCCTCAGTGGTTTCCGTAAGCTGTTTCCTAGGCCAAGATGGCCGCGCCATTCATTGACAATGGACGCTTAGCCACGTTTGGCGGTCTCACGAGGAAACATGGTGTCAAGTGTGAATCCATGGAAGGAGTCTCCGTTGAAAAGTATTTACAGGCCATTTCATCGATTACTGGACCACAGAATATTATTGCTGCTTCAAGAGTTTACGGTTCAGTTATCGTTTATTTCAACTCAGTTACCTGGGTGGAAAACGTGTGTGTGAATGGTTTTGAACTGAACGGCTACACAATTCAAGTTGAGCCTGTTGTGAAACCAGCGACAAAAGTCATCGTATCAGGGGTTCCACCGTTTATTCCCAATCATGTGATTGAAAGTGAACTCCTTACTTTTGGTAAACTGGTGTGTAAAATCAAAACGATTCCTCTCGGATGCAAGAGTGAACAATTGAGACATGTACGATCCTTTTGAAGACAAGCTTTACTGCTGATCGATGCCGACTTCCACGGTACATGGGAAGGACCTTTAACGGTCGAACACGAAGGTAAAAGATACAGAATTTATCTTTCAATCGAAGAAATGAAATGTTTCAAGTGTGGTCAAAAGGGACATGTTCAGCGTGATTGTCAACAATCACTCCCAACCGAATCAACTGCTACATTGCAAGGAAAAGACCGTAATTAACGACGATCAGTTTGAAAGAGGTGATAAAATTCCGACCAACAACGATGAATCTGTTCAACGTCCGATGGAACCAATCAGTGATGATTCTTCTACTGTTTTCAATCACGACACAGTTGTACGTCAACGTAGAAATGAAGACACAACAATGGCTGATAATGTTGATGGTCATAACGTCACGGACTTTTCTGATGAAAACGTTATTGATACTCACAGTAGCTCACAACAGAACAGTGATGGCCATGGTAAAGAAGAACAAGACAGTATGGTTTGTAATAACGAAAATGACATAGTTCAAAGTGAACCGGCTTCAGAAATTGATACAGAAACTGTTTTGAACACTGACAGAACGAATGACAACGGAATTTCAAAGGTAGACGATGTTACTGATGATGAGAGGGTACGAACCCCTCCATCGCCTTTCCCCCCTTCTCCGGACCTTTGTTTTACGCAAGCTTCGGAATCATCGGTGTCTTCTCCGGCTTGCACTCCGTCGCTTGTTCTCTCCGGACTTTCTGATTTCGTTCCGGATTCTCAAGAAATTGCTGACAAGACCAATGCATTGATGAACATGGATATGTCTGCAGATGATTCTCAGAGCATCTCATTCTCACCGCTTTCTTCTCAACATATTGCTAGTCAGTCAACAGAAGACAGTTTGAAAGATTCAACGCCAAAGGGAACTGATTACAATGAATCTGTGCTGTCGGACGTTTCAGATTCTTCGTTTGTTCATGATGTATCCTCTCAATCGATTGCAGACTTCTTGGAAAATACTGGGATATCGCTCTTCACAGCCTGTGAACAGTGCAACGAGAGCCTGCATCTACAAACTGGTTCGTAAAATCAAAGCCTATGTCAGAACTACTGGTAGGTCAACTGCGATCGAGTCTTCACTTTAATTCACTTTCGTTATGTGCAAGCATCTTCTCTCAATCCTATTTACAGGCATGGCTCTGTCCTGTGTAACACTTAATGTTCGCGGGTGTCGAGACTCGATGAAACGCTTCCAAGTTTTTGATTTTCTCAAGAATTCCAACCCAGCTTCTTGTTATCTTTTACAAGAAACTCACAGCATACCCAGTGATGAAAAAGTATGGCCTTTGATTTGGAGAGGACGTTGTATTTTGTCACATGAT
>LD343613.1:171426-203616 GCA_001465055.1 Ptychodera flava | reverse complement strand
TGATGATACTTGCAACAAATATTGATCTGATATATATCTAATTATACTTAGAAGCATTTGGCAGTGTCAAGTTAATAAATAGCTCATTTGCATATTTTATGAAGGTTCGTAATTAGTCATATAACTCCGATATAACTTCACCAAATGTGATGAAATCGGCTGCAGATACTGATCCGACTATTATCTAACTGTAGTGTAAAGCATTTAGTAGTGTGAAATTAATTAAGGGTTCATTTGCATATTTAATGAACTTTGTAATTAGGTATATAACTCTGAAATTACGGCACCCAAGTCACTGAAATTCGGTACAGATATTGTTTTGATAAATATCTAATTGTACTGAGAAGCATTTGGCAGTGTCAAGTTAACAAATAGGTCATTTGCATATTTTATGAAGTTTTGTAATTAGTGATATAACTCCAAAATAACTGCACCAAATGTGATGGAATTTGTTTCAGATACTGATCCGACAGATATCTAATTGTGAGGTAGAGCATTTAGTTGTGTAAAGTTAATTAAGGGTTCATTTGCACATTTAATGAACTTTGTAATTAGTGATATTACTCCAAAATTACAGCGTTAAATTTGATGAAACTTGCTACAGATGTTGATCTGATAAATATCCAATTGTATTGAGAAGCATTGAGCAGTGTCAAGTTAATAATTAGCTCATTTGCATATTTCATGAAGTCTTATAATTAGTCATATAACTCCGAAGTAACTGCATCAAACGTGATGAAAACTGCTGCACATACTGATACGACAGATATCTAACTGTGTTGTAAAGCATAGTGGTGTAAAGTTAATTAAGGGTTCATTTGCATATTTAAAAACTTTGTAATGAGGTATATAACTCTGAAATTTCGGCACCAAAATTTTGTGAAACGTTCTACAGATATTGTTTTCGTGATAAATATTTAATCGTGCTATGAATCATTGAACAGTGTCAAGTTTATTTAGGGTTTATTTGCATATTTAATGAACTTTGTAATTAGTGACATTACTCTAAAATTACAGCATGAAATTAAATAAAACGTGCTACAAATGTTGATCTGATGGATATCTAATTGTCACATAAAGCATTGAGCAGTGTCCAGTTAATGAACAGCTCATTTGCATATTAAATAAAGTTTTGTAATAAGTGATTAAACTCTGAGAGTACTGTGCGAAGTTGAAAAAACCTGCTACATATAGTGATAACATATATCTCATTGTTCTGTGAAGCGCACACGTGAGCATATTCAGTTCATATCTGGTTTCTTTTATGTTACGGTGATTGTTTATTTTGTATTTAGTTTTTTTAATGTTGTGTTTCAGTTGTTTCTTTTGTGTACGATTTTTATTATTTCTTTTAAGTGTTTGTGTTTTCTATGTCATTTTATGTTTTTTGGGGTAGTTCTCTTTTTGTAGTATTTGGTGGCCCTGAAAAGGGCCGCTTGGTATGGGTTTTTGTTAACGCTTGGCGCGTTTGTTTTGGCGATGAGCCTAGCTGTTTTATGCTTCTTTTCGCCGATTCGATATGCTTGGTGAGTAGGTGTTTGCCGCCTTCTTGCCACTGTGTGTGCGTACATGGACAGTCTGCATAGCCCTCGAATGTGGTCTCGATTTTGATCAAACTGACAGTTTAGGAGTATATAACAAAACTGATAAACGATTTATGTTTTCACATGGATTCACAAAAAGTTTCGCCCCGGTGTTCATTTGTGGCCCCGAGGAATTCCATCTACCCACCCTTTGCAGAGTAGTAAGCTAATGGGGCAAGTAAACATGGATGCGCCTGTGCGATTCAACGATAAGCCTGTATATCGGATCGAAAGTCAACAATTTTTCGGCTCGGACTATGATTTTATAAGTTTATATAAAAAGTTTACGGCGCCGGGTATTATATATTGACTAATTACTGTAGCTATAGATAGGCTACATTCAGGACGGGCAGCGACGGGCAGTAATTAGTAGGCAAACAGGTGGTTTTCACCGTAGGCAGAACTCGTTGCCATGATACTGAACATTAATAGTTAGCTGTCACCTTGAAGGTAACAGAGGTAATACTCTAGGTGACACGAGGATTTCAAACGCACGATGGTACAAACAGCACCAGAAGTGAAACGTACACATAGAAATACACGCGTTCCTATGTTTTGCCCAGCCGGGCCACGTGATTAAAATATGACTGATACTGTTGGGTAGTGTTAATTGGGTCGGTAAACAGTCAATTAATAGTTTAATTGACTACCTGGGTGATTGGCAGGTCGTGTCCAAAGACGTCATATGCAAAGCAGGCCAAAAAACAAAAGCCTCCAAAGATATTGACAGCTGGCCAGGGGTTACCATGAATTCGTAATGAATCTTCACAACGCAGAAATCGCGTTGTCAAGCCCCTCTGAACCGGTCAAATACTCTTGGCATTTCCCCTCATGCAAGACCAGTTTTTCCTCGAGGGCACTTCCGATGACTTGTTTGTTTCAGTGTATTTACGAGGTTGAGTGTTTTTCAGTAATTACAATGTGTAGTGGAGTAATTATATACATGTTTGTATAAGAAGCTTACAGAAATGACTTTATTGAGAACAGTAATTACGTAAAGTTCATTTGTAATGAATTGTCGGTGCAAACGAACTGGTTCGCATATTTCAGTTAAATAAGTTTAAAAGGTATCAGAGTCATTTAGTTTCATGTTCAACAACATTTTGCATCAGTGCTTTGATGCAGACGTCTTGTTAATTGCTAAGTTTGGCATTAATGCTTAAGATCTAACGTCTGTTGAGGAATCGCTGTTTTGTGTCAACGTTATAGATCAGAATCAGCAAATATCTAACTTCACTTTAAGATTGGCAAATCATTCGAATTTGTGAATTCAAAATCTATGATGATATTAATGTTGGCAGATATATACCTTGGTTAAAGCAAAGAAAGCTGTATAGCTGTAACAACGCATGCGCATCAATATGGATATCATTATCATCACTCGGAGTGAAAAAGTTATTTGAGAAGATTATATTGATTAAATTGTTTCGTGTTGAATTGTCGGTACATTCAAATTATTAAATTCAATATTTGTCATTGTACTCGCAGTTTATTTTTAGGCAATTGTAAAACCAGAGACCTTTTCTCGAGAGCATTGTCGATGACTCGGCTGTTTCAGTGTAATTAGGAGTATGAGTGTTTTTCAGTAGTCACAGTGTGTAGTGGAGTAATTATACTTATGTTTGTATTAGAAGCAATTGGCATATATGAATTAATTGAGAACAGTAAATACGTAAAGTTCATTGGTAACGAATACTGGGTGCAAACTAATTGGTTCTCATATTTCAGTTTAGTAAGTTTAAAAGTTATCATAGACAGGTAGTTGTATGGTCGTAGTACGATGCCTATACGTAAGTCTACAAGAAATGCATCCCTTGATAAATGCAACGGTGTTTCGCTTTTTTTGTCGTATACATACACTTTGTTACTTCCCAAACCATTTACACTTGGTCCCATTGTCCTTGGGGGGAAAGGTATAAAAACGAACTTTAATCAGGTGTTGGACATTTAATTTCCATTCAAAGGTGGTGGTGAATAGTTGAAGTTAAAGAGGTGGTGCATTGACATGGTTAATTGCGAGAGCAGATAGGCTTGGAAAGAAACAGAAAGCAGGGTATAAAAGTGATGTCTACTCCTCAGTTGACGGAAATGTTATCTCCATGAAGAGGTTAGGGGTAAAGGAGGAAAGTTATGGGGGTGGTTCAAGGATTTAGTTATGGCCAAACCAAGTGTTCACGGGTCAGGATCACAAGTTTTACTGCACATGTCATGTAGTTAAGAACAACCCGTTGAGCTGGCACAGGAATTTTGCCGAAAGGCATTATTTCAGAGCTCACCTCCAAGCCTTCATGGACAGCGTACAACCCTATGGCTAGTTCAGCCAGAGACCCACCGAAGAGGATCGGGACCTCGGTGTCTGAAGTTCCAATCAAAATGGAGGGTCCATCTTAAGCTACACAAACCACATGGTAACCCAAATCTCTCGTGTTCTGCAAAAGGCAAGATGTGCGTCTACAGGCCAGTGAGTTTGATGAGGTACTGAACAAGATCTTCCCCACTCTTCTGGAAATTTTGGAAAAGTTGACACTGAGGTGCTCAGACTGGGTGGGGGATAGAGTTACCACTCTCCGGCTGGACATCACTCAATACCAGCTCTTAGGCGGCTCCTACATCCCACTACCAGCAGCCCTCAGAAACAGAAGCAAGAAGGCATCATTAATGTGAAAGACAATGATGGCGACTAACCCCGCGGGACTCTCCACTCTGCTTTGTTTCCTGCAAAGTTTAATGTGGACAGACCATCGATGTCCCCTACCAAATACGGCCTGGATCACGCCTTCAGAAGGGTCAATGCCCCCAACCCCACTCCCAGATAGGTAAGGTGCACGTGTAGAGACAGGGAGGCCTGGCGATAAATATCTTTGGCTTGTACAAAGGTGTCGTTGCCCCTCACATCGGCGAGCAGTCCACGGGAATGCCCCAGGTAAATGTGCTTGTTAGTGAATGGGCCGAGCCCTATAAAAGTCTCTAGAAATTGTTTCTTTGTACCTAGATGTTTGTGGATATTGATATTAAGTAAAAAGACAGTTTTACAACATGCTTGTATGGAAATCACAATTTTCAATCGCAAGATTTACCACAGTAATTAGATTTTTGTGCAAAAAGCACGTTCTTTTATAATTTCAGTAAAAATGAAGAAATGTACGTTGTTACTCTGTTCATGATAGTTATTGTTCAATGTACCAAAAACAATTACAAGAAATAATCGGAACAACTGTTATTTTATCGGAAAAAAAAACCATAAAAAGCACTTTTTACCAAAGACATACATTTTCATGTTTTAGTGAAAAAAGGGGAGATGTGTTTGTTGGTTTACTTTCAATGAAACTATATCGTTTTCATCTCCAATTTTCTGACATGAGATCCACATGTATTTCTTGAAAATGTCTGACATATATTGTTTTTTCAAAAACTGCTAATTTTCAATTTTTTTCTCACTAAAATAGAAGATATGTCAAAAGTACATTTTCCATGATTTTGTTGAAACGGTTATCGATCCTACATAAGAAGGTGTGATGTATTGTGTTATTCCTTCTTAAAAAACAGTGGTTGGTGTTTATTTCATATAGCAAATTTCCTTCTTTAAATTAATTTTTACCAAATATGGAGAAATCCCTATGGTCCATACTTATCGTAATCTTAGCCATGGTGTACTCAACTCTTTGAGAGTATATGGTAAAAATTGCCTGGGAGTTTCAAATTGTATGAGGGAGAAATGACCACACTTGTTAGTCTTTACTCTGGTTATTTATTCTTTGTGTTTTGTCAGATGAAACTATCAGTGGAAATAAATTTCAATTTTAAATCTCCCTTCATTTGAAAGACACAGATGTCCCTAATACTCCGTTGTCATCAGTGAGTATTATCCGCATTGTGATCACTATGATTAAACGTTTGATTTTGTTAATGTCTTCCATACAGTTTATTTGTTCATTCAATGTATAATTCTATATCTGAGGAACTATCATTCTCTTTATCTGCTAATTTACTTTCAGTAATTGAAAATATGTCAGGATATACCTGGCCAGTTTTGCGCATCAAAAATGCCACTGAGTCTTTAGTAAGTGGGATATCGGACACTCTATCCTTTTTTGAAACGTGCAATCAACATCTGATCCTACAGGTAGCAAGAAAAATAACTTTTTGTATTGAACTGGATAGTCTGGATAATAATAATAATAATTAATATAAGTATTATATAGAAATAATAACGTGAATAATAATAGGTTCAATTTGCGTGAAAATTTCACCATAAGGGTATTTTGGGTCGACAAGACCAAATATGATATCGATTTCACTGCCCCATGTTTCCATGGTAACCATTTTAGGGTTTGAAAATTTCGATCTTTGGATCTTTGGACGTGCAACTTTATAAGCATTTTAACCAAGACGATCACTCCACTTTGTCTATGCGTGTCTGTATTCTTGAAAAGATATACCATCCAACCAACAGCCCGACACTTAGTTCACCATTCCGTAGACAGAGAGAATACCATTGGATTAGACAGTTAGGTACCGCAATGCCTTATGGTTGTAATGACAACATCAAAGATATAGGTAATCTCTAAAGTTCCGGTTGTTTAGAAGTGAATGTGATGGGCCTCTTTCAGTCTCCTGTCCGTAGAAGACGTAGTCATGGTCATAGGCGTTACCATTGGCCTAAATTGAATACATCTACCTCAAACTGCCATGACAAATTTCATGAAATGCTTCTTTTAATACAGAAGCCTTTAGGTCTCCATCACAGTCGTACTTCATTATTTGCTCTTTCCATCAAGGACTTGAGAAGATTGCATGCCTATGCATTGGGATTGTCTTTGACAGATCCGAACAAACAACCGTACAGACTGGTTAGTATTATTGCTGACATTGCACTATACAGACTATACAAGCCTGTTCGTGCTGAACCTATGACTGATGATCATCGTCATTTCATACATCTTCCATTAACTAACAAAGGGATTGATGCCATTAATATCAGCAATATACTTCACAACAAAAAGGTTATATCAACTATACCTTTATACTTTAAGAACCAGTCTGTACCTATTCTGTCATATCGGTTCACCAAGACAATCTCCAATAAAATATTCAATTACAATAAGGCATTGCGGCACTTAAAAATTGATGAATTCCTTCAAACACCAGCATCCTGCGACTGCTCTACATCTCCCTTCAAATATACTCCAGTTGGCCATGGCATCACTGGTGATCTGAACTTCGTTGAACATCATCACCTTCGTAAGATATTATCTTGTGGACCTAAGTTCAGAGAACCTCGCAGGATCAACTGGAACCATAATTTAAGATCATTATGGACTCTGTTGAAGAATATGCCAGGACATGGGCTAAAAGGGAGGATGTGGAGCCAGACACACTGTCAGAATGGGTCAAATCTGTGAGGAAAATAGTTCGTGGCCGTATTGGTCGACTAAAATCACATGTTTGCAGAAGAACCTATTCTGTATTTAAAGATCCTAATGCTGTTAAGTGGTTGAATGATATCCATGACAAATATGTTGTTGTCCCTGCTGATAAAGCTGCCAATAAACATTGTATTTGTCTGTAAGAAGTATTATTTTGAATGTCTTATAAAAGAACTTGGTGTAACTAAGACCTCCACCAACTCCACTTACAGACAATCAATGTTCAACAAATCTTGATAAGGTTCTGGATAAATTCTGCCTCGTATGAGAACAGAAATAAGTCGGCAAGGAAGGGAGCACAGTTAGTGCCCATAGGAATTCCTATACACTGTTGGAAAATGTGTCCTCCAAATTCAACAAATATGTTGTCAATGAGGAAATCAAGCATACTGATGTGGCGCTTATAATCGAGCATCCATGTGGGACGGGCGTAAACTAGGGCCCTCACGCCTCCCGCGGGAAGAGCGGACACAGACACACACACGCCAATAGAATTTGTTTGGTGCGCTCAACCGCCAAAGCGGCCACGGTGTCTTTATTTCCCTATGTCAAAGATAGATCAAGTTCATGTGAGTTGCCGTGTCAAAAGTACAACAAGTTTTAATCTTCAAAAATAACTACTCAATCCTAATAAATCTTCACGATCAACACAATACAAGTTGACTCTAGATCTCAAGTAACACTTTGATGCATGTTTTGATGACGGATGGCTAGGTTATAAGCTGATAAATAAACGTTTAAAGAGAGAGCGCTTACCTATGTCAAAGATAGATCAAGTCCATGTGAGTTGTCGTGTCAAAGGTCAAACTCGGGGACTTTCCCTTACATAATAATAAGTATGATTTGTATAGCGCCTGGTATCCACTATAATAAAGTGCTCACTGGCGCTGAACAATGAGTGGAAATCACATATACGCTTTCTGGAAAAGTAGTGTTTTGAGTCTGGATTTGAAAATGGTGATACTGGGAAAAGTACGGACAGTGATTTGTAGCTGGTTCCATAGGATTGCAGCGGCATAACTGAAGGAGCGATCTCCATAGGATTTGAGTCTAGTTCTTGGTACTTTAAGTGTGAGGCCGTGACTTGAGCGCAGTGATCTGGGAGGACAGTTAATATTGACGAGTTCAGCAAGATATTTGGGGCAAGTCCATGGAGCGATTTGTATATGAGAAGTAATATTTTGTACTGTATTCTGTATTTTACTGGAAGCCAATGTAGGTGCATCAGGATAGGGGTGATGTGATTTCGTTTCCTTGTCTGTGTGATGAGTCTAGCAGCTGAGTTCTGTGCTCTTTGCAGATGACAAATGTACGCTTGTGGCAGACCAAACAAGAGTGCGTTGGAATAGTCAAGTTGTGAGGAGATGGTGGAGTGGACAAGTTTTTTGCCGGCATCTTGTGATAAGTACTTCCTAATAAAGCTGATGCGACGTAGATGTGTGTAGATTTTCCTGCAAGTTCGAAGAATATGTTGCTTAAAATCGTGTGTTGAGTCAAATGTAAATCCAATGTTGCGAGCTGTGGTGGATGGTTGAATTGTACTTGAACCAACTTGAATATTGTTGATGGTGGAGGGAGAGCGGTCAAATGGTGAACGAATGTGAAGTACTTCGGTTTTTCCATCATTAAGTTGTAACTTGTTTAGTGTCATCCAGTTTTTGATACATGTCTGACACAAGAGGGCGTTTATGACAGTTCCCATTGAGTGTACTGTATAGAGTTTTCATATGACTGAAACTATGAAAATGCATGCTTAAACAAATGAATAAAAGAAATTCTAACCATAAATTTATTCAATGCAAGTAACACCTGGCCACATACTCCGCCAGTTTATGGAACGATGTCCCTATCATTCAACCATAACACCTAAAACTATATCACCTATTTAATGATTCTTTAAGTTACTTGACCGACACAACAGTCAGTTTCACTTGTTTTACCCACGAAATCTGGCCATGTCCTCATGAAATGACACAATAAAGTCATGCAATAGTACATCAACCTATCAGGTTGGCGTCTCACTCTGACAGGATATCGCTGAGCTGTCTCCTCCTGTATAGTTTCTTCTCCTGTAGACTGGTCACACAACATTGCCTCGTTTCCTGCGACAGAGCTCTGTGCTACACTCAACTCTCCATCTACATAGGTGTCTGAACATGACTGCATCTGTGCTAAGTTTGATTCTGGTGAAGTAATCACTACACTTTGATCAGACTGTGATGCTTCATGCTGAGTTTCACTACTGCACTGAAGAATGTACTCTCCTTCTCCTGGCACTTTTCTTGAAATGCAGTCTTCTGCTTCTGCCTTTTCCATCGTTTCATTTTGTGCGGGATCTACTACGTTGTCCTGCACTGCTTCAGTGAAGTGTCCTGCACCACACTTCATTTGATTTTCTGGTTTTGTCTCCATCGCTACTAATGGTACAGTTTCAGCAACTGTGACCTCACCGTGGTATCCTCCCATATTGTCTACTGGTGGGCCAAGGTGGGCTCTGTCATCTATTGGCTGTATCTCATTTAATGGTGTGCAATTAAGTATGTGTGTCTGAATGAGTTCACCATCATCTGAACGATCAGAACCATAGTCTTCTACAGCTTCATCTGCCGTTTTACATGATTGGTCCCAATATCTCTCTTTCCTGTCAATCTTTCCTTGTAAATGGTCTGGATTGGGTGTCAAGAACATGCAAGGCTTTAGCGTGTTTCTATGCAAAACACGCTGTTTTTCCATTTCCTCTGACTGAATTACGTAGACTGGAATATCTGTTTTCTAACTGATGACTAAATAAGGGACAGGATTATTAGGATGCGCTTACTATTTTCGAAACACCTGACATCACTTCTTGGTCTTCTGGCCAGAGGTCCATATATCTTTCTTTCATGAATATGACTTTGTTTGTGTACCGTCTATTTACTGTCTGTTCTGTGCTGTTTTGTGTCTATGTTTACAACTATTGTCTTACAAATTTTGACCTAGTGTTATTAGATTATGGATTGGTATGATTGCGATTATTTTTCCCACTTGTTGTTCAGTTTATGCCTTCCAAGAACTCTGTCTCCTGGCTGTAGAACATCTTCCTTCGCTTTCTTGTCGTATGTGTGTTTCTGTTTCTCTCTTGACACATCTGCTCTTTTTGTGGCTTCCTCATAAGCGATCTGGAGTCTGTCACACAGACCTGAAATGTACTCTGAATACTCAACTTCTTCTTCTTGGTCGCCCGGATTGACTCCAAAAGCAAGGTCCAGTGGCATACGTGGATGACACATGAACATGAGGTAGAATGGGGATGTCCCTGTCGACTCATGCCTGGTACAGTTATATGCATGTGTCATGGCACTCACATACTCCTTTCAGTTGGCTTTCTGAGATGGATCCAGGGTTCCCAACATGTCCAGCAGCGTCTTGTTAAATCTCTCAGTCATGCCATTGCCCTGTGCATGGTAGCTTGTAGTACGGCTTTTAGTTGTACCTGCAAGTCTGCACAACTCCTTTATAATTTGGCTCTCGAAATTCCGACCCTGGTCCGCATGGATCCTAGTAGGGAAACCATAGTGGGAAATGAACTCTTTCCACAAAATCTTAGCCACAGTGATTGCCTTCTGGTCTTTTGTGGGATATTCTTGTGCGTACCTTGTAAAATGGTCCGTCACCACTAGTATATTGTCCACACCACCCTTGGAAGGCTCTAATGTGAGGTAGTCAATGCAGACTAGCTCAAGTGGTTTTGTTGTGCGAATGCTGACCAATGGTACACGGGTTGTAGTCGGTGGCGACTTCCTCAGAACACATTGCTTGCATGTCTCACACCAGGACTTAACATAACTCTGCATTCTCGGCCAGTAGAAGCGTGCGCGTACTAAATCCAGAGTTCTATCAAATCCAAGATGTCCATTGTTGTTATGCAGGGCTTGCAGAGCATCATCAATCAATCTCTGTGGGAGTACTAATTGCTTTGTCTCCATCTTTTGCTCATCCAAGTAACACCTGTACAACAATCCATTTCTTATCTGCAGTCTATCCCACTGTTTCAGCAATAGGTTGGTGGTTTTGCATTCAAGAGCTCTCTCCCTTCGACTTTGCCTCCTACCACGTCTGAGGAAATGCAAAACCTTACCAACAGCTGCATCCTCCCATTGCAATACCTCCATGTCAATGGCACTAATGCAAGGCAAAGCCGGAGATCCCTTGTCTTCAGAATGGGTTTGCTGATTCCTCTCTTTACTAGTATCGTTCTGGTGTCCCTTTCCTTTCATTACACCAATGACGACTCTGAGAGCATCTTGTACCTCCTTCTGGGGCATTCTGGACAGGGCGTCTGCATTTGCGTTGCTCTTACCTGGTCTGTACTTTGTCTCAAAATTGAAGGCTGACAACTCTGACACCCATCGCTGTCGTGTCGCATCCAGTTTAGAAGTAGACATCACATACTTGAGTGGGTTGTTGTCAGTCAGAACGGTAAACTGGTTGCCATAGAGGTAATTCCTGAACTTCTCAGTGACTGCCCATTTCAGACACAAGAATTCAAGCTTATGAGCTGGATATCTAGTCTCAGCTGGGTTCAATCCTCTCTTGCATATGCTATCACACGTTCATGCTTGCCTTGGGTCTGTGCTAGTACTGCACCAAGTCCATCTATGGACGCATCTGTCTGTAGCACGAAAGGTAGACTGAAGTCCGGGTAACCAAGGACAGGTGCTGTTGTCAACTTTTTCTTCAGTAGATTGAAAGATGACTCACACTCTTCAGTCCATAGGAACGGTTGGGGTTTACACTTCTAAGTGTTCTTCCCAATCTTTTTCCGTGAATCTCCCGTCGTCAGTCTGTACAGAGGAGCAGCTATGGCAGCATAACCCTCGATGAAACGTCTGTAATATCCAGAAAATCCAAGGAACTGGAGAACTTCCTTTGGGTTTGTTGGTCGCTTCCAATCTGTCACCTTGCTGATCTTCTCTGGATCGGTTTCAATACCACCCCTGCTCACAATATGGCCCAGGTATCCAACTCGTTCTCTCAGGAAATGGCACTTCTGGGGCTTCAACTTGAGGCCATGTTTTCTGAGACGCTCAAATACCATCTGTAGTCTCTCAAGGTGTTCCTCAAAAGTCTTTGAGAAAGCAATAATATCATCCAAATAAATCAATACACTTTCAAAATTCTGATCACCAAAACAACACATTATAAGCCTTTGAAAAGTCGCCGGTGCGTTCTGGAGGCCAAAGGGCATGCGGTTACACTCATATAGTCCCATGGGCGTGGTGAAAGCAGTCTTTTGGCGATCTTTCTCCGCCATCTCAACCTGCCAATAGCCTGAGGTCAGGTCTAGTGATGAGAAAAAATTAGCGTTGCCCAACGCTTCAAGGGCCTCCTCAATCCTTGGTAGAGGGAATGAGTCTCGTACAGTGCGAGAGTTTAGCTGGCAATAGTCAACACATATTGTCATACAACCATCTTTCTTGTGCACAACCACAATAGGGGATGCATATGGTGACTGGCTAGGCTGTATAACTCCTGTTTCTGCCATCTCTTCAATAGTCCGCCGGACTTCTTGATAGTTTGCAGGGATTATCTTACGATGAGGCAATCGTACAGGCCTGTCATCTATCAATGGAATCTCGTGCTGGATTATCGATGTCCGCCCATAGTCCATGGAATGCTGGGAAAAGACATTTTTGTTGTGATAGAGTTTTTCTTGAACTTGCTGCAATTTCTCCCTACTCTGAATCGTAGCTTGTGAGAGATCTACCTGAGGGTAGTCCGGCTTATCTACACATGAACGTTGGTGGTAGCATCTAACACGGTCATGCTTGCTTGTAGACTGGCGTCTTTTCCTACCGACTGGTCTCCCATCAACATCAACTTGGCGTCTTGTTGGTCTGCTTCTGTTGGAAGGGGATGATTTAACTGTCTCCGCTGCTGGTTTATGATCCATCTGCAGTGTTTCAACAACCCTTCCACCAACAAAAACCTCACCAAGTATTGTGTTAGGTCTGAGGACTACTGATCTGGTGGAGATGTTACAAAGTTGCACTGTGACTCTGCCACTCTGCACATTTGACAGTGTTCTTCCCACCAGAATTCCACTGGGCAGGTCTCTGTCTTGTGGGCTTTCCACTAAAGCAGTGTAATCTCCAGCATTTGGTCCTCTTGACACACGACAACCAATATGCAACTCCCGTCCTGGGCCAACTGTACGAGGGCGTCGACCCTTGAACTTTGCATATCCAACTCTACCTCTCTTACCACCAAAGTCATTTCGTCCGATCTTGGCAAAAGCACCAAACCACGTTTCAGATTTCTCCTTTGTCTTCATTAGGTAGCTTCTACCATATTTTTCTCTTTCTTCATCTCTACATGCCCTTATCAAATTAGTTCCTATAAGTAAGGGTCCATCCTTTCTATAGTCATCCACAGGCACTACAAATGCAGGCACTCCTTGGTAAGTATGTCCTAAGAAGGAAATTGCTAGTCAAACAACACCACTGTGGGGGAAACTGTATCAACCTGGTCCTTCAATTTCAATGTCACTGGCTTCAAACTCTTGGCTACGCAGCTCTGGGTGCTGATGCACAAAAGTCTCAGTAACCGTAGTAACCATGGATCAGGTATCCACTAGTGCAACACAGGTTACACCATTTACCTGGACAGTGTCCTAATTTGTCGGGCCAACTAACTGCTGGTGTGGCGCTGAGAAATTAGGTGGAGAATCCAACATCTCGCTGCCCACTTCACTAGTCTGGTCCCCTACAAGTCTAGACTTTGGTGTGTTCAAACGCACATCATTAGGGCTGTCCGTATTGTTGTAGCCCATGGGTTGCCCTCTTGCCATGAGCTTTATTTGTATAAAGGAGGCGCAGTCGTTGTGGTATCACCACCTGATTTGAGAGTGGCTGCACATCCCCTGGCGAAGTGCCCTTCTTGCCCACGCAGATAACATACGACTGGTTTACCATCGCGACGACTGGAGCGTTTGTTGATCAAACCTTGGTTAGCTTCCTGTGACTTCCGACCACTATCCTTGTTTGGCACACCTTGTTCAATCTTTTGCTCCATCGTCATCATCCTCTTGCCATGCTCCTCCTGATTCGCTGCTATCTGCTTAACCATCTCGGTCAGCTCTGCAATTGCAGTGGTTTCCTTGTTACCTATGTTTCTATGCTCATTGCCCTGCTTTGGCTGACTGGACCCCACTCTTTGCTGTGACTGATTTTGTGCTTTATTCCTTGACTTGTCCGGCATTGCTGCTACCTTCTTATTTTCACGTGCCATATACCTTAACTCTTCCTTCAGCACTTTGAAACACATACCGCGAGGCTTCATGGGTGCAAGGCGTTGGTAAACTGCACTACTAGACTGTAATCCTCTCATAAATTGCTGAGTCAGCTTATAGTCCCTGTCCTGGAAAGCTACTCCACCATTTTGTTGTTCTTCTATGGTGCGCAGAATGTCCTCAAGGGCTATTGCATATGAACGGGCTGGTTCATTTGGTTTCTGATAGCGCTCGTAGAATGAAGCCATTGGATCAAGAGACATCTGAAAATCACCGTACTTGGCTCTCAGCTCTTCAAATGCCCTGTCTGGTAACTGCTCATGAACAGGCAAATTTAACACCAATTTCCTTGCTTCACCACTCAAATGCCTGACAATTGTCGGAAACTGCAAACCCAATGGTGTCCCGCCTTCTTGTAACAAGTACTGCATATCACGTATCCAGTCTTCAATCAGAAGCTTACCATCCTGAATTCCACTGAATATGGGTACATTTCGCAGCTGGTGGCTGGACACCATATTAAACTGCTGGTTGGATATAGGTGTAGTGGGCTGCCATTGTTGTGCAGACTGGTTTGCCTGGTTTGCCATACCCTGCCCAGGTTGCATTGTTGGAGTTGGATACCCTTGTACCACAGGGGTCTGTCCAGTTGGAAATGCATACTGGCCAAACGGTGCGCTGACAGGCATGGCAGAGTTATTACACATCTGCTGCTCACTGACCGCTGGTCCACTTGACAATGTATACGGGTTAAACTGGGTGCCAGCAGGTATGGATGAGGTATTGTACATCTGTTGGTGGTCTGTTGTAGTTAGACGGGGCATTACCTGCATGTTGCTGTGGGACTAAACGATGCAGGGTACTGTTTACACTTGTATGTGGGCTAGCTGATACACCTGGTTGGCTTTGTACTGGTGTGTACTGATTTGCTGTGTTTTGATGTGATTGCATCACGTTGTTGCCTGAGGTGGTACCCGCAGCAGTCTGCACTGCTTGTGGTGCTGAGTTTGGAACAACAGCTGGGCTATTCAACAGACTGCCACCATCACTGCTCACAGTGTGTACCTGTTGGTTGGGTTGATGTAAGACTGTTGTTTGCTGACTGGAAACCCTGCGGGTTGCTTGTTGTGTGTTAGCTGTGTTGGGAGTAGAAGTAAGAGGTTGTCCCTGCTCGTTCAACACAGTACATAAAGTATGATCATAATGTAACATTTTGTTTTGTGGTTGATGTGCAGCATGTGATCTACCAGTTGCTGGTGTCATACTATAATATGTTTTGCCCGTAGGTGGATGACGTACATTAGGATTCATCACTGGGGTGGACAACTGGTAATCTGACTTAGTGGTTTGCATAGGCACCCCATCTTCTACACAATTTTGAAGTGATGGGTTCACCCCACTACCGGGCACTAGACTGTGTGCCATGATGCAAAACTGATACAGAGATAGATACACAATATAGTAGGATATAAAACCTTACAGTGTGCAAGAAAAAGGAAAAAAAAAACTTTTCTACACAGTAATACTAATATTACTAAAATACTAGTAGCAAACACTGTACAACGTCCCCAAATACACAGAGGCAAACATGTACTGTACTCTGTAAAATAATACCTGTGAGTACACAAAAAAAACTTATACATCGGTATCACACACCGTGTATGTTCAATAAATAGAACATCACACTGAATACCCCTTTGATATGAATACTATGTTACAGCACAGTGTTGCCAAGATGTAACTGTACTCTCCCTGAAATGTGATCACTGACCCAATTAAACAACACTTTGTACACCTTGTGTGTTGCTGAAAATTCTCACAGTATGCTAAGTAAAACCAGTATTTAAAACTGTGTCATACAAAAATGGCTTGTTTGTTCAAGTCCACAGTTGTCCTGTAAACTTCACAGTTGTGCACTGGAAATATACTAAAATAAGCACTGTGCACCACCAAAATGTCAATACTGAAAAGACGCTGGGTAGTTCTTATTCTAAAAATAGTAACATTACTCTTGTTCCTTCAAACTGTTCAAAATTTGCAAAAAACTAAATTCGAAAGTATGAAGCTGTCACCGCTTTACAAAAAATAATTTCACAATGTCTGGCTTTCAAACAGTGCACTGGTAATGTAATGTTCAACGGCTGTACATAAACAAATCACTGGCGCTTACTTCTCTATTCACTGGCTGTACACTACACGCGATCAGCTGATCGATGCAAATGTCCGTCTTGCGTAGACACCAATGGCAATACTCACAGTCCTCCCTATGGTTTGGTCGCTGAGTTGCTTGGTAAAACACACTCCTAATCGACGACAAACACACTCGCACTCCCATCAAAAGTTCGCCGGATACGGCCCTGCTGAACGATTTCTACAGGCAAACTGTCCTCCGGTCCTCAGTCTCTATATCAGACACCGTACGGCAGCACCAATCACGTCGGGGTCACCAATGTGGCGCTTATAATCGGGCATCCGTGTGGGACAGGCGTAAACTAGGGCCCTCATGCCTCCCACGGGAAGAGCGGACACAGACACACACGCCAATAGAATTCGTTTGGTGCGCTCAACCGCCGAAGCGGCCACGGTGTCTTTATTTCCCTATGTCAAAGATAGATCAAGTCCATGTGAGTTGCCGTGTCAAAAGTACAACAAGTTTTAAACTTCAAAAATAACAACTCAATCCTAATAAATCTTCGCGATAAACACAATAAAAGTTGACTCTAGATCTCAAGTAACACTTTGATGCATGTTTTGATGACGGATGGCTAGGTTATAAGCTGATAAATAAACGTTTAAAGAGAGAGCGCTTACCTATGTCAAAGATAGATCAAGTCCATGTGAGTTGCCGTGTCAAAGGTCAAACTCGGGGACTTTCCCTTACATGTCTGACACAAGAGGGCGTTTATGACAGTTCCCATTGAGTGTACTGTATAGAGTTTTCATATGACTGAAACTATGAAAATGCATGCTTAAACAAATGAATAAAAGAAATTCTAACCATAAATTTATTCAATGCAAGTAACACCTGGCCACACTGATAATGTCTTTCTTGGTATAAAACACTTTAGCGTTAGTAATATTTTTCACAAAATATGTAGAATTCTACCCCAATACCACATATTTGTAACGGCGTGAACCGTTTTTGTAGAAAAATATATATATATTAACCTTGGGACGTTTTCAAATTTAACGTCTGCCGTCCGGAACTCGCCTTTCTAGTTTGACGAAAACTGCTGTTTTCTTGGTTGAAATTGACTTGCTTCCTGCTGTTGTGGTGGGATCCAAGTAGATAGGTTGAATGGTGCAGGCTGGTGTGGCTTAATAAATGGATATCCAGCAGTAGGCTGAATTTGTTGGAACATTTATGGCTGTTGTCGCTGATGTTTGCACTAAGGTCAATGACACCACAGATGTCCATCATGGTGGCAAATATCACAAATTGACAACCAATTGGTGGTTTGCTTGTTTCCGCTGGCCGCACCTCTATTTTATTGAAAACATCTATCTCGTTTGGCCGTGCGGTTAGCTTGGGTAGATTTATCAGCAGAATCAGAATTCTTCTCCACTAAAGTGAAAAACTTTTCCATCTTTTCGTCTATCATAGTTTCCATTTTTCTTCATTAAAGTCTCTAACATTGATTGGATTACATTTTCCGCAGTGGGCGGTTGAACAACAGCCACAGTCGTTTCATCTTGGCTGGCTAATAAGCGCTAAAGGGGTCTACAATGGAGCAATAACAAAACATCACACTTAACCATTGACAAGTTCTGCATTGCATTCTTCATCTTTTGTGACACGTACGGCCTCTTCAACAGTGACAGGGTTTTAGGCATCACCATTTACTTCAATCTCATAAGCTCAGACTGAAACTCACGGGTCATATCAATGTGAGCGCACAGAGTCAGTCGCTGTATAATTCTAGCGAATTCCTCCACCAGCTCACATGGTTTCTGATTGCAATTTTACAAGTTTTTTGTAGAAAAGTCTCTGAGTTTCTTTCAGCAGCAAATTTTCTCTCAGGGCCATAATAACATGGTTATAGTCGTATTTGAATTGATCGCTCAAGTCATCCCAAAAGTCAGCAGCCAACTATAGTAGATAGGCAGGCAATATTTCACTTTCCATTTGTCCGACCACCTATTAGCACGGGCGGCAACGTCGAATTCCTGCATGACAGTTTCAACGAGTCTTCCGTAGAACCTTGAAGGAGTAACAACAGTTCTGGCTTGGTATAAGTGACCATATCAGGATATCTTGTAGCAGGAGAGTCGACTGATCGTTGTCTATGGCCGGGCATTATAATACTTGCAATGTTCGAGCAACACAAATGTACGTACCAATTCTTCAGAAGATGAGCGTCACCAAAATATCACATCGAGCAGAAGGCGTTGGCTTGAGTTGATCCCACCGCTGCCACCAATATATAACATGGCTTGTTTGTGATGCGGGTAGTTATAGTTCACTGTGATACGAACAGGCTGAGGTAGAACGTAGGGTGTACGAGACAGGAAAAGGTACACGGAAATACTCTAAGTCGTAGAACATTTTTTCAGTTGAATAACACCAATTACATGGTTTACTTCCACATCTGACAAGACTTGTCGGGTCACGGTCGAGCATGGTCTCGGGGCATCGCTGGCATCCTCCCCAAAATCTCCGTCTAAAATGCTAAAATGCACAGTTTATAATGAGTTAAAATCTGCAAAGTCATGCGTTTATAATTAACTAAGAACAATCGGCAACATCAAATTGCTCTTTGCTTGGCAAAATGTCAAACAGGGATAATAGTCGTCCTGGCATTGATAATTACTTAAGGAGTTGAAGGAATAAAAGGTCACGAAAACAAATACTGGAGATAACGTGCAGGGGTTTCCGTCAGTCTTTACAGTTAGATTCATAGGGTAAATTCAAAGGAATTGTCGAGCTATGTCACACTACAATTAGAGGTTATAAACGGCAAGCAAGGGTATTTGGTTGCGGATATAAGACCTCTGGGCTGAAAATTAGCATATTTGGGTGAAATAATCTCCTCGCTTCGCTCACCCAAATATGCTAATTTTCAGCCCAGAGGTCTTATATCCGCAACCAAATACCCGAGCGCACCGTTATAACCTCATTATAAAATGCTAAAGTTAAAAACAAGCGGTCAATTGTCGTTCTTTTAGACCAAAGTTGGAACGAAAGTTCACGAGCGCCCAGCCTCACACATGCACAAACTCTGAAAAGAACGTTTCAGAATGCGCGCGTGCACAGTTGATTCAATAAAATACGGTAAGGTAACGCATCGATATTGCGACAATGAATTTGAAGAAATTTACTTGAAAAAAACGCTCAGAAAACTTTCAAAAATTATGTTTTTGTCACATAGCCGTCGCTGCTTACAGAAATTCTTCATTTGTGTATCATCGAGCTGCACCAGACTAAAATTTAACAATCAAAATCAATCTCAAGCTGTAGACTTGTTCGATATTATGGCGTGTTGACGCGTTGAATTCTCAAGCTGGCGTTCGAAATTTGCGCGAGCTCAAAAATGTTACGCGACGTGCAGGTCTTCTTGTTGAGGATATAAACCCCGGCTCCAGCCAATCAGATTGCCGGATTCCAACTAAGCATATTATAATAAAATATCAACACGTTGCTTTTTCATACTTAAGTTTCATAGAGAAAACAGTAAAGGATCATACTTTTGTCATGCTTTGTGTATGAATTGCAGATTTCATAATTATGATTAGTGCGCTTTGTAAAACAGACTTTCAATCTGAAAACATCTGAAATGTCTGATATATCTCTAATATATCAAAGTTATGCGCCCGAAGGGCGCACCCCGAAACTGACAGGATGATGCAATTTATGACAGTTATGGCTGTGGAAAACAGACTTTGAATTTGCAAAGATGCAGATATATCTGATATACATCTCTGATACGTTAAGTTTACGCACCTTGGGCGCCCGAAAACTGCACACGAATGAGGCAAGTTATGGCTGGTACGATGCATTTTCTATATGTATAAGCTGGTGTCTTAATTCAATGACCGCCCCTAATCAAACATTTCAAAAACATGGTGACGCCCATCACCAATGTCAAAAACAGGTTGATCCTCCACTAATCCACTGGCCAAAGCAGAAGAATCTGACCAGTCCCTAAAATAGGAAAATGACCCAAAGCAACCACAAAAATATTCCAGTGTCCTGCTTTGATGATTTTGCATCAGTGAGGATTCAATGTTTCTTTTGTGAAGATCTCCTGAGACCATAAGATTACTTTCGATGACGTTTTGAATATGGTTACTTTTTATGTCAGCCACAGTTTCTTGTTCTACTGCCCAAAACAAATTGAGTATAAACAGCTTGTCAACTCAGTCTTAATGCTGGTCCAGACCAGATTTTAAATAGTGTATTTTAAACACGATAGATATAGTGTAGGCAAGCTAAGTAGTAGTTTTTTAAACACACTTTAAACTGTAGAATACGACTTCGCAATCGACTAACAGTAACAACCTGATCAAAAGATAGTAACTGGCCTTTTAATTTTCACAAAAACGCATTCATAAATTACAATAAGATTAAATAGCTGTAGCTGATGAGTAACATGCCGGGATGTTTCTGATCTAGATTTGCTATCTTGTAGCGTTTTTAGCAGTTTCGTCGATTAATATGGTATTCGATATAAAGTTGGCAGAAAAGTCTATTTTATTTTTAATTGTATTGTAATACATTTATCCACAATTCGCCATGAGGCGATGTACGTAGTTTTAGAAAAGTTTCTGTTTTTACGTGTCGTTTACGCGTAAGCATAATACATCAGTCGAATTGGAAATGTTGATATGCAATAATTTGGAAAAGGTTTCATCTGGTTTCTTTCTCCTAATTCCGTTCATGGTTGTCGACTTCAGAAATAGCACTGCCCTTTGCTATATAAATAACGGATGACGCGCTGACCATTAACGTTTATTTATGGGAAAGGGCGGGAGGAAAGCCAAAAATTAACGGGCGACATGAGGGAAAATGCCAAGAGGATTTGACCAGTTAAGAGGGGCTTGACTACGCAGTTTCTGCATAGTGAAGCGTCATTACGCATACATGGTGACCCCTGGCCAGCTGTCAATATCTTTGGGGGCTTTTTTCTTTTGGCCAGCTTTGCATATGCGTCGTTGGACACGACCTGCCAATCACCCAGGTAGTCAATTAAACTATTAATTGACTATTTACCGACCCAATTAACACTATCCAGCAGTATCAGTCATATTTTAATCGCGTGGCCCGGGTGGGCACAACGTAGGAACGCGTGTTTTTCTATGTGTACGTTTCACTTGTGGTGTTGTTTGTACCATCGTGCGTTTGAAGTCCTTGTTTCACCTACAGCATTACCTTCAAGGTGACAGGCTAACTATTAATGTTCAGTATCATTGCACCGAGTTCTGCCCACGGTGAAAACCACCTGTTTTACCTACTAATTACTGCCCGTAGCTGCCCGTCCTGAATGTAGCCCATCATAGCTACAGTAATCAGTCAATGTATAATACCCTGCGCCTTATACTTTTTATATAAACTTGTAAAATCATAGTCCGAGCCGTAAAATTGTTGACTTTCGATCCGATATACAGGTTGATCGTTGAATCGCACCGGCGCATCCATGTTTACTTGCTCCATAAGCTTACTACTCTGGAAAGGGTGGGCAGATGGAATTCCAGGGCCAAAAATGAACACCGGGGCGAAACTTTTTGTGAATCCATGTGAAAACATAAATCATTTATCAGTTTTGATATATACTCCTCAATTGTAAGTTTGATCAAAACCGAGACCACATTCAAGGGCTATGCAGACTGTCCATGTACGCACACACAGGCAACCACCGGTGAATATCAGCGTCAGCGGCATAACTATCGGGTCGTAAATCGATCGGCAGTTTGGGGGGGCCCTGGACTATGATTTTATAAGTTTATATCACAAGTAAATGTTGTGGAATATTAAGATATCGACCTATTACTGTATTGAAAAGGCCAATTTCGTGACGGGCAGTGCTAGAAGAATGACAGGCAAGGACGGCAGTAATTAGTAGAACCGTTTCTTTGAATACTGTTCGATATTAAGTGACAGTCAAACTTTTGGATGGTGTGCGTGACCGGCGGCACTGACACAAACTGGGTTGACAAGCAGATAATTTAGGTTTTTGTTCAGTGTTGTTACCATTTGTCCATGGTGGAAAACATTGACGGAAAACCAGACAAAACGGTCCCGCTCCGAGAACAGCCCCGAGACGGGGACGGTGTCTTTTGGCACGCGTATACGCCAGTCACCTAGGCGACGGTAATCCGCACCACTTATCTCCATCGGGAAGGTACTCCTCCCCCTATACCACTGGCGATCCGGCCCTCAAGGCACTACGTCATTCGACCAAGCACTGTTATTGTAATTTCCTGCATAAAATTAACAGCAAGGTCAACCGGTCAAATCGTCTTGGCATTTCCTGGCATGGAGGCTTGCCGAGCCCGTAATTTGGCTTTCCTCTCGCCCGCGCCCATAAATAAACGTTAACGGTCCGCGCGGAGTCTTTTATTTACATTATATAATCAACGAACCTCGAAAAACCGAAAATTTCCCGTGCAAACGACAACTGGGCCCAAGAACCTGTCAGTAAGTAGTGCACGCGCTGCAAAAATTTTGCGTCTAAACTTGGCCTGCAAATGCTCCATTTTATTTTGTGGTCGATTGTGATCTTTGTACAAATCAAAATATCCGTTTTAACCGTAGAGTTACTATGTGATTCATGAAAAGAAACCATTACTGTGTATTTGTGGGCAGTCACGTGGTTCAGCTCGACCAATTATTACCAGGGCATGGTAATATAATGTTAATTATTTGCATTTTGTAAATTATCCTTCGAAATGTTTAGTGAGCTCTCAGCAATTCTAATTCTTCACAGCAATGCTATCATGGTGGTTTATGTGGAATGAAGTTTCTATAACACAAGTAGTCAACGTTTTTCAGCGTATTGAGCTGTCGATCTGTCATGGACGACGATCTTACCCACAACAATGAGAAATGATTATTTCATTGATGACCACTAGATGGCGCTGTGATCAACAGATTTTAAATATGGGCTATTTCAAGACACTGTCTTTGTTTAGTTGTGGATTGTGATGTCTAATGTGAATGGCTTCTCAGATCTTCCTTGGCAAGTCAAACTGTGCTGAATCAATGATAGTTATGGAATTCCAATCAATATCGTGATGGAATATGATGCATATTGGTATAAGGTTGAAGAAATTGTCTTATCTCTAACGGGTTTCCGATGCTCGTTAATTCTTGTTTTAATCTGTCGACCTGTCTCTCCGATGTTACACGGTATCTCGTATATTGTACCACATCACTGTTTTGGGGCTGTTTTGTCCTTTGGAGAAACAAGAAGGTGCCGCAAATTTTATGGGGTTTGAAAGCAAAAAAAATATGCTGTGTTTTTCCTGTAAATTCTGTAGAGTTTCTCTGAGATATCTTGTGTATAAGGCACTGTTATCCCAGGCTGCCTTTCGTTGATTTCTTGACTTTTTAATTATCCCAGATTCGGGAGGATGAAGTGACCATATGCTTATGTTGTTTTAGTGTCCATGATGGATAACCACCAGTGGCCAGTGCTTCCTAAAGTTCCTTATTTTTCAATAACTCGTCTTCGTCTCTACTAACTGTCACAACTGTGTTTAAAATTTTAGATTACTCCAAGTTCTTAGTGAACGGGGTGATAAGAAGAAAAATTAAGATTTGATTGGTATTAGTTGTTTTTATACACCTTTAAAGCCAACGAAGCGTTTGCATTTCTAACAAAAAAATCAAGAAAAGCAATGATATAGTTAGTTTCAGTCTCGCTGGTGAACTTGATACAAATCGTTATCCGATCCGCAATCCAATCGTTGATGTTGTAAGTGCTCGCTCCTAGAAAAACTCCATATATAAGTTGGCCACAATCGGCAAAACTGGACATCCATAGCCGCGCCATGTGTGTGTCTGTAGAAAATGCCGTCGTACACAAATTATTTTGCGTATAATATAAGACCAAATAACAAAATAACAAAATGGTGTCCTCTACACTTAGAGCAGTTCTTTCACTCAGAGTGTCATCTGTATCAAGTTTTTGTTTGATGACTTCTAATGGTTTATCAATCGGCACACTTGTAAATAAAGCTGACACGTCATGGGATACCAGCATTTCGTCATCGTTCAGGGTGGCATCTTTTATTTGATCTACAAAGTCCTTAGAGTTCTTCACATGGTACGGAGTTATGACAACGAATGAAATCAGGATGTTGGCCAGAAGCTTGGCTGTTGCATATGTAATGGACCCGACTCTGGAAACAAAAACCCAAGAGGGTTGCCATCCTTATGGAATTTAGGTACACTATACAGTTTAGGGTTGTTTCAGCTGTAGAGAATTCCATTAATATTACTGATTCAGCACATTTGACTTGCCAAGGAAGATCAGAGAAGCCATTAAAATTAGCCGCCACGATCCACAAATAAACAGAGATGGGTTCTTGAAATACCCAATATTTACAATCAGGTGATCACAGCGCCAGCTAGTGGTCACTTAGACTCTCTCACAGCCCCTCGCCTGCTTCACCTCTGACCATAATACCGCCCTCAGAAGGTGAGCCGAGCGAAGCTCGGCTCAGCGAGCCGGCGAAGCCGGCGAGGGGCTGTTAACAATTGTTTTTTCGATTTTATTTTCGATTTTTTTGATTGGTTGTCAAAACTCCACCCATACTTTTTCAATTTTGCCTGCCATTGGACCAGCTTTCGAGACAGACATGTCTTATGATATAAGAAGTGATATCGGTGTTTATAGCACACTGCTCAAATATCTGAGGCTTGTGTACTGTTACGCAATTGCCGAAATAGATACTAAAGACTGAATGGTTATATGCACAAGACCATATGCTACAGAATCCAATAAGTTTTGACAGAAATACAAATTTAGTAATTAAGCACTGACAAAATTCCTGATGACTAGACAGTTGTCGATATTGACAGTAATGCCAATGGACGGTAGACCAATGAAATAGTAATTTTAATATGAATTATTGCATACTTTTGGACTGTTATGAAGTTGACATGTGTAAGAGAACTGAACCTTGGACCTATCTCACTCAGTGACTGGTCTAAATTTACAAGGAAATGTTATGCAACGGTTGCAGACAAACGTCAAAACAAAACCATCATGTATTATAACCAACACTTACAGATCAGTAGACGGTTCTGAAGTATAAGACTGCCATTGTAGAAATAAGACATGTACATAATGTCATTATTGCCAAATTTAAAGTTTCCATCTCTGAGGAGAAGTAACTGTAACGAATAACTATGCACAGCTCTTTCAATAGTATTACGGTTGGGACAGTGATGACGTAGACTGGCAAGTACAAAGGTCCAACGTTCAGATAAGGGGACAGAGTTGTTTGTTCTTCAGCTGCATCAGACTTATGTTTGACAGATAACACAGTCTGTCAATTACGATAGGGGTGGAAACAGAGGCATAGATTGGGCCTCGACGGCGCCTAACATGTAATAGCATATGGCCTATCAGAAAAATAAAAAAAAAATGCGAAAAAACTAGTGTTAAGGTGAAGTACTACAAATTACGTCAAAATTAAGTTGTGGTGTCATTTTCTTGAAACTTTGCACAAATATTCTTGGAAGTTTTGCAAGTGCAAAAATGAAATAAAAAATGGGGGTCATCACGCTCGTTTCCATGGAAATGGACGTTAAAATGGCGTCGTTAGAAATAAATAAAAATGATATAATTCACTTAAACTAAAGAAGCAATTAAAAAACGCTTAGCAAATGAGTTAATTTTAATAAATACCAAGACTTACGATCCATATCTATCGAATGTATAGTTTTCATGATGTTTGTGAAGAAATTTTAACATAAGTATCGATTACAAAATGACGATATCGAAATTATATCACTACATAATTTTCGAACTTTCTTCCTGTCGCTTTGAATGGTGTCATTTTGACCAAACTTGGCGAATAAACTCCTGACATAATACCATTTAGTTTACACTTTTAATAAAAGGGTGTCACCACGCTACTTTTTACAATATCTCTAGGTGAATGGGTAATTTGCGCCATATAAATGGTAGAGAAATGTTAATTTTTCGCTCATATTGAATAAAAAACAGCTTCCTAGGGGGTCAAAATATGACAAGGTTATAGGTCACATGTATTTCTAAGACACTGGGTAAGAAAATTAGGTACAAGCGCAATTTCAACAATGACAGGTGATGTTAAATATATGTGCTACAAAATAACCCATTTGCGGCAGGCTGGAGTTAAATCTGCGCAGAAACGTTCTAAAGCGTGTGCCCGAATTCGTCGCGCTTTACCTTAACAGCCCCAAGTTCAGCTACGGCTGGCTCAGTGAGTGCGCTTGTTAGAAATACCGTTGAGGGCGCATAACTGTGTAGCGAACGAAGGGGCTGTGAGAGAGTCTAGTGGTCACTATAAGTTATTCATTTCTTTTTGTCATTCTGATGAAGATCGTTGTCCATGACAGATCGAAAGCTCAATACGTTGAAAAACATTGACTGCCTGTGTTATAGAAACTTATCTTTGGACATATAATGATTTAGTTAATACTGACTTGTGGGTTCTATGCAGATCAAGTGACATTCTGACCCTGTAGATTATTTTCGCAGTACCTTATTACCGTATTTGTAGAGATAATTTATTGCTACATACCGGTATTAACCACAGTTTGCATCGGAGCCTGCGTACTGTTTAATGTTTTCAGTATTTGCACTGCAATGAAAGTGCCGAAAAGTTTTGCCATACTCTTATTTTGTTGAGCATAGGTAACCTGATCTATTGTAGAGCAACTAATATTTTGTAAACACACCAAAATTTATCATCTGTGTGCGGGAAAAATCCATTTCGGAGTGGAATATTACAAAGACAACAGCTGCAACAAGTGATTTTAAGTGAACACGTAGGTTGTTTTGTGTTGTTCTCCCACACCGTGATTGCAGTGAAAGACTTGAGAGAACTTTTCCGCACGTATACTAGCCTTTGACCAGTAAAAAAGTTAAAGTATACCACCAAATCAGAACCGGGGAAAATCAGTTCGTGTACACTCTAAAATTGGAGATGGCTGATGAAGTCATGACCCTTCAATTGGCCAATGGCAGAACGGCATTTTGCATAAATATTTAAATTGGGTGAATGCGGAAGAGCTCATTGTAAACTTCGGCGGTTTTGTTTAACCCCAGTTGACAGCTATTCGGTGTCTTTCGGATGAAAACATCTCCAAAATGGGCTACACTTTAAAATGGCAGGACGGTACGTGCGAGATCTTTCTCGTTACATCATTTTGAAGCTGGGTAGGTCATTGAAATACGCAAATCTCCATTACACTTGCCCGCGATTTTAACGTTGACAGTCGACTCAATTTTACGGGCGTTTTCACGATTGTAGTTCTAGCTTACTTACTTATGTCTTAAATCATTCGAAGGGACAGAAAACCTGCTTTCTCATAATGCCTAACACGTGGGTGCTACGGATAGGTGAGCAAAGGTGCGCGGGTTTGAAAACACCGCGAAGCATTGTTGATCGCCAGTCGCCTGACAAGTAGTATTTTGCAGCCTGTACACATGATGTACATATATGCATGGATGTAAAAATAAATTTACATATTCACTGATTGTCTCAATGAAATACAAGGAAAGCAACTCCACACATGATTCATATCTGAGTTGTTTACGTTTTTGTAGTTGTGTATGATGTTGCTTATATCGTGTTTGGCTGTTTTATGTAGAGTGTAGATTTGCCATGAAGCGACGTGTCAGCCACCTATGACTATGCGCCTTGCACTGGAACCGTCGAGCGGAGGGACTATCTCATTCATTCATTCATTCATTCATTCATTCTTTATTTGTCATGTAATAGTTACATGAAATTTTGTGTACATTGGCAGAAGACATAAAGAAAAATTAATCTGTGATCCTTGGACTCTATAGTCCAGTCATTTTAGGCCAAAAAAG
The DNA here is from genome assembly GCA_001465055.1 of Ptychodera flava. NCBI lineage: Eukaryota > Metazoa > Hemichordata > Enteropneusta > Ptychoderidae > Ptychodera > Ptychodera flava. The sequence goes on along the minus strand of LD343613.1, from coordinate 175,304 downwards.
GGGGTAACCCACCACAAATTGCAACAGAATTTATTTTTTCACCATTCATCTCAGAAAAACCCATATAAAAACATATCAAAAGTCTTCCAAAATCCGAGGAGTGGAAAACCGCCTAATTTGCATAAATCCAAAATGGCCGCCCCGGTATTATAGTTTCAACGCTTTTGACCACTTACTGCCCAATATTGGTCCGATTTTAATAATTTTTTTTTATTTCCATGTACCTTGTACATTCCCTTCATATTTTAGACATATTTACAATAATTCCATCGTTATTATTTACAAAACAGGGACATGAGTCCGAATTTTACTGTAAAACAATAGTATTCTCACACATTATGTCTTGTAATCAATACTTGTTTTATTTTATACGATACAAATGTCTGTAATGTAAAATAAATAAATAAATAGATAAATAGATAAATAGATAGATACATAAATAAATAAATAAATAAATAAATAAGAATGAAAGAAAGAAAGACAAGAAAGACAAAATTATTCATCAGTTGTTGTTCGTCTTTGCTAGTAAAGGGAAAGCAACTCCACTTCATATTTGGGTTGTTTGCGTTTTGTGTGTGATATTGTGTATAATATAAGTGTATATTATGTTTGGCTGCTTTGTGTAAAATGTCTGCTGATGTGCAGCTTGAATAAGCTCTTTCTCTGATTGGTCCATTTTCACTATTCACAGCCACTTAGGGAGTCTATTTGTATTGTTTCATTATATTGGTAAGATTCACCTACCCAATTGGGTCAGATCTTATTCAGCGCTGCACATTAGCCCTAAAATGTTGCTCAGCCATGGCGAGACGTAACCGTAATCTACGTGTCTTGTGTTTATCCGCACTGGAGCGGAGAGATTGCTGTGACACTACGATACTTTGGCGCGACGTTTCGAAAACAGAGTTTTCTTGGGTACACACTTGGAGATAGGTTCGGATTAGAGAGAGACAGAATGGCCGGAGAGAGCTTTGTATTGTGTCTTAGTATGACCAAGTTCAAAGATAAAGAAAGGAAACACATAAACAAGAATCATAAAATGACAAAAATAACGAAAAGTCACAATTGAACAAAATTGAGCACTGCATCAAACAACTTAGATTCATTACGAACCTATCAACACACAAACTCACCAACATTGAAATCAACGTACTTAGCAAAGGCTTAAAATTTATTCCCACAACAAATCGTCCTAACAGAATCCACCTGTTAGGGGACATAAAATATACATTCCGAAAATGAGACTCCGATATATCATGAGACACAGACCGTACAACACCCAGTCAAAATGAACTCGAAATGGATCCCACATACAACCGAGAACACAAAACTAGAAAATTATTTAGAAGCAACAAAATTGGCTATTGTTAACACACCTATTCGAAACACACACAAAAAAAACCAACATGACACGTGCAGAACAAATAGTGTTCAAAACGCTATCAAAAAACAAGAAGATAACCATCAAACCGTTTGATAAAGGACGGGTGACAGCAATTTTAAACACTGATGATTACATAAGGGAATGTCAACTTAACGATCAACAATACTACACAAAATTGGCAACAGATGACACAAAAAATACAATAGAAGACATACCGGTACACAATCTCATAACAGAAATGTACAATGAAAAACACATTGACCATCACACATATGAATATTTGAATCAAGTCGATAGAAAAATAAGAACGCCACTTTGGTACCTTCTACCGAAAATACACAAAGTGCCGCCATCAGGAGCTATGTTCGAAGTACGGCCAAACATAAGTGGATGCTCCAGTCCAACATTTCACATATCAGAATTCATTGACCATTTTCTCAAACAAATCGTCAAGAAAGAACCAACATACATCAAAGACAACAGACTTTATACGGAAAATTGAGACAATCAAAGTTCCGGCCAAAGCGACTCTAGTAACACTGGATGTAATTTCCATGTACACGAATACACCTCATGATGAGGTAATTGAATCAATCGGCAGAGCATTAAATCAGGAAAGATCATCAAACAGTTAAATAATCAAGCAACCACCAACGAAACACATGATAGCTCTGCTAGAAGTAATCTTTAAAAAAAACCACATTCGAATTCAACGATGAATTCTACTGGTAAATATGGGGGATGCTCGATGGGGTCCCCGTCTTCTCCAGAAATAACAGGTATTACATTTCATGAGACACAAACGAGAATAATACAGAAACACAAACAACAAATATCCACCTGGCTGAGGTTCAGGGACGATGTTTTTCTGATTTTCATCGGAACACAACACGAACTCAATGAATTCATATCAAACATCAACAAAATGCATCCTACTTTCAGTTTTTCGTTTGAAAGCTCCTCTCAAGAAATCACATATTTAGACCTATCTACAAAGGTCGTCGATACAACAAAGAGAATAAACTCGACATCAACACACACACAAAGCCAACAGATACATTTCAATTCTTACAAAGAAACTTATGCCATCTGGCAGCGACATTTAAAGGTCTGATCAAAGGTGAATCATTACGATACATCAGAACATGTAAGAACGAAATCGATTTTACACAAAAAGTCACACAATTTAGTGAAAAATTACAAGACCGACAATACAAATAAATGAAATAGAAAGCATTATCAGAGAGACAGATCATAAAAGCAGAAAAAGCCTGCTTGAACAACAAAAAGAAAGAAATAACGCCACCAACAATACCAACATATTAGCTGTTCATAGAAACGACAAAAATCAAGCAAGCCCTGACAGAAAACTGGAGTGAACTTGAAAAAGACGAAACACTAAAAAAACTGTTCCAAAACCAACCTATAATCGCATATATTTATTAGAAGGAACAGAAATATAGGTGACACACTTATAAGCGCCAGACTTCACAAAAACTACAATAGCTCAAACTCAGGGTCACACGAACCTACACAAACACAACGAGATCAAACTGTAGACATTCTAGCTTCCCTACTTGTGAACAACAAACGTAAGTGGAACAACACATTAGCAAATTAAAAAATCTAACAATCAATCAATTGTGCTCACCAATCAAAAATGAATTTTAAGTGGCTGATGAAGAAAACTCTGTTTTTGAAACGTAGCGCCAAAGGATCGTAGTGTCACAGCAATCTCTCCGCGCCAGTGCGGATTAACACAAGACATGTAGATTACGGGTACGTCTCGCCATGGCTAAACAACATTATACATAAAACAGCCAAACATGATATACACTTATATTATACACAATATCATTCACAAAACGCAAACAACCCAAATATGAACGATGTGTGGAGTTGCTTTCCCTTTACTACCAATACTATTTAATTCCCATGTGATCTGTACACCTTCCACGAGACTTTAAAGCCCCTCTCCCTTTGCTCGGCTCTCCCGCGCTAGCACACTTTTTCAATTCAGGCGCGGCTGTTTATCTACAATTTGGGTAAAATAAACAGCATTTGGGAAACTGGTAATTTTACAATTACCAGCTAGTATTGAACCTCATGTTGAGTTTAACAACTATGGTGACAACCAGTGTACCCTGGTAACACAATATCAACACACTAGATATAACTAGACTTCAAACCAGGTTGACTGTGTTTGATATGAATAAACCGCCAACTTTTTATAGGACGAATGTTCTAAAAAATGCGTAAGTTCAGCCGGTGGCTTTTAATGTGAAATAGGGAATAGGTTATTGGCAAATTAACAGCCAAAAACAAAATGGATACATATTCTGTATTAGTTATACTGAGATTGCTTTCAATATATTTTACACCATATATGTTAGCATCTTGCAAAATTAGACCAGTATTGATTGGAAGGTGAAGTGTGTTTGTGTACCATTGTTTGTGTACCATTGTTTTACCCTGAAATTCAGACTTGTGTGCC
>LD343613.1:126372-148843 GCA_001465055.1 Ptychodera flava | reverse complement strand
ATTTAGACAAAAATATTCAAATGACAGACAACACCAGTGCAAAATTGCTAGAAGAAAAATCAAACAAACCTGGAGAGAGAGAGAGAGAGAGAGAGAGAGAGAGAGAGAGAGAGAGAGAGAGAGAGAGCAAAAACATATATATCACGAAAAAATAAGAACTAAATTTAGAGATGCTGATTGCAATGGCTCAGGTGAATTCTGTTTAATTCTGAGAAAAGTTGTCAATCGCAAGGAAAATTCCTTGAATGAAATCACAGAAGATACATGGTACGAATATTTTTGTACATTCTATATTTATATAATGAGTGTCATGATGTTCAATCTCTACGTTCTGTAGAACATGAAGTAAACCTATTCTAAATTTCGACTGAAGAAAATTTTGTAAATGGAGAGGCGTCAAACATTTTGAGTGCAAGAATCCGCGAAGAAGAAATTTGATACAGCCACTGCATGAAAACCCAATAATTCAGATAAATTCACATTAATGACTTGCCTATATTATAATATAATACACGTGAATTTACATGAATCCACATGAATACAGGCTTGCTGAATACAAAAAATGAATTCCTGCCTTGGAACGCAAATAAATATACACAATCTATCTGCATTAAAGAATTCTGACTTCACATTATAGTTCAAAACCGAATCTTTTTGTGTTAATACATGGTGCAGCTTTAATTATGGTTCACACTCACTCATAGCAGTATCTAAACTTTGATTACAACCGTTGAATTGAATTTTTTCCTATAACTATCAGTCGAATCAGTGCGTCTTCTCGGTGGCAATACTCCATATGAAGGGAGACTGGAAGTTCTCATGAACAACACATGGGGCTCTGTTTCAAGGCATTCTTTTACAAAAGAAAACGCCAAAGTTGTTTGCCGGGAAATGGGTACGTATGACTAATATGTGTACAGGGAAAGGCGAGTGAAACAACTGCATCTTTTAAAACTATGATGTTACCAAAAATGAATTATCCTTGACTAACATTATTTTATATATTGTATGAAAATACTCTTCAGGCGATACGCGCCTCAAAACTGGAAAGACTTCGATTTTTGTTCAAACCTTCTTAGAAAATTTTAATCATTCTCCTTCAAACTCAAGGGTACAAACCAAGGGTCACCGTGCACAATCTGGTACTAGAAAAAAATTACATTTAATAAATATTCCTTACACTTGACATTCAAAATGCTATCACCTTTTCAGGAACAATGAATACTTTCACTGTTATACTGTTTGTGGATTTTAATAATAGGATTCCTCACGGACGATGTACAGGTTTTACCAGCATCGTACTTTGGCCATGGCTCTGGGCAAGTGAGCATGTCAAATGTTCACTGTCAAGGGAATGAGAGGAGTCTCTTCAGTTGTGATTATACTACGGATTCTCCATTGGGTATGCATATCCACACCGATGATCTTGGAATAATCTGTTCCCGTATGTATCTGTTAAAGTTACTATCTGCAAAATACTATATGTACATATATGACACAATTTCTTTCATTATTAGCTCATTAATATTATATAGGGCTCAGCCCTTGGTGTCGCGCCAGGGGTTAAGATTGGCAATATTATTTGTATTTGATTCATAATAAAATAGAATATACTGTTACTTCATATACGTTTGTATGACAACTATGCCCAGTTTCCCTCTGATGAAAGTAGTTCACGTACGTACACGACGTCAAACCCTGCAGCTCGCAGCAGTGCGGGTATTAATTTTCTGTAATGTGTAACAATGTGGGACAAAAATTGGCAATTTTTACCATGATAACAGCCTATTGTGTTTAACAAGGGACGTATTGTGCCATCATTATCATTGCAATATTAACTGCACTGCCCGCCTTCCACTTGCAAGCTGAAAAATATAGCGTTGTGTCCGAAACCTGGCAATTTTTGAATCTAGTTATTGACACAGGGGGCGCTTTTCTAAAATTCAATCCCAGCATTCTTTGCGTATACCTCGTTCATATGCACGACAGTTTTCTCCCTTTTTCTATTTTTTTACGCGTGATATTAACGATACTTTGTATCAGCGGCAAGGTGGATAATAATGCTTACTGGCTAATAAAAGAGATATATTTTATAAATGGCATGTTAAAAAATAATAATTTGCACTTTTCCTATTTGTTTATTTACGAGTACTCAAAAAAGCACGGCGGCGCCCATGAAAGAAGGGTACACTTCCGTTTACTCGCATAATATATTATGAATATGCGCATGCGTAGTCAGTAAGCCGCTGGCGTGACTATTAATCAATATAATAAATGTGACAAATAGGTTTCCCTAAAGGCAATTTAAAGGAATACGCAGTCATTATTGCAATTATAATTGAATGTATGAAATCTTTTGTGCTTTTCGTTGATCACCACCAGGAATTTCTAAATTGCCGACATATCTTACGTAAGGGAAAATCAAGTAAAACAGTGTGCTCATTAAATCTTTGCTTTTTAAACTTGTTAATTTGGTTTGAACATTCGAGGAATTAATTTGATCAAAATGCAATTCTCGAGCTAGCAAGAATGTGTGGCTTATAAACTCAAGTTTGTTTTGGAAACTTAAAGTCTATTAACGTCTTTGGAACTATAACTTTATACGATAGTACATCAGTTGCAAGGAACAAAAGCCAGTTGCTTGTAGACATAGACGAGGTCGCTATTAAGCTCGTTATATGCTTTTTGTCCTAAGATTCATGGCAGTACAAGCGGTGCAATAACGATTGTGATAGTTAGAGCGGCATAATAGTAATTTTAGTCAACTAATTCTGCATAGGCAGGATTCTCTACAATTGAAAGTCGCCGCAACTTTATATCGGTCAAACATTTATAACGTCTTACATTTTTAAATTATGAGTTTTTATGTACATCCAAGCTTTTCATTCGAGTCTCATAAAAACATTACTCATACTGTCAGAATAACTCTCTATCTTTTCGCAGTTACCATCAGTCTCTCTTTTTTCAGTTCAATTCGGTCATCTTGCTTTTCTCTGTTTTGACACACATTCTCTGATTGTACAGCTAATTAAGAGTCATATTAAATTACCAAACAGAGCTCATCCGTTACGGCTTTGTATTCTGGCTTTACTTATTCAGGTCTTCGATCTTACTCGCAATAGTATTAATTTGACATTTTTGCAATGACATCTTGCCAAGATTCAATCAGTGAGGTATGCACCAAGCCATTGTTCTTGGGTGATCGTTTCTGAGATTGCTTTAATTGAGGCAATTCATATTCAGTATCTCCAAGAATGTTTGTGATAAATAGGTGCCCTCCTGTCCTTGTACTTAGTGTGCTTGAGGAATAAAAACTTTCACCATTATCATATATCAACTTCAATAACTAATATAATTCTTCAACTCGCGCATCTGAATTCATCAGAATATCATCATAACTAAATTTTCTACCTATCTTTTCATCTATCTATCTCAATCTATCTCAACCAATCTATCTATCTATCCATACATACATACATACATACATACATACATACATACATACATACATACATACATACATACATACATACATACGTACATACATACATACATACATACATACAAGACAAATATATATATATATATATATATATATATATATATATATATATATATATATATATATATATATACTTAGAAGTAATTTAAGTTTCCTCTGTACTTGAAGCGATATGTGTGAATAATTTCCTTTGAAATGCATTATTATATGTTGATAGGTTCAGTCAAGCTAGTTTCAAAAACATCAACTAATTCAATGGTCACAGGATATGTGCAGAAATACGGCAACTCTGGTTGGCAATATGTTTGGGTCCAAAATTGGGTACAGACTGATGCTGACGTATTCTGTAGGGAGCTTGGTAAGAAACATTTACTTCTTATTACTCGAGTTACATTACCTATGCAAGTCAGCTCGTTTAATATGTAACAGTATAATTTGAATGCAAAATGCATACAAATGAGGGTGTAAGGCAAGGCAAGACCTGCAACATTCAAAATGAAATTATGTATTCTAAATTTTGATGTTTGTATTCTAAAATTCATGTTTGTGTTTCCAAATTTTATTACGTTCATAAAACCATGCTATTATTTCGCAATTTTATGTTTATATTCATAACTTTTATGTACATGTTTAACAAGTATATTTTGAGTTGATGAATTCCAATGTTTATATAAAAATACCATTCTAATTTTCAAAGATTCAAAGTTTTATTCATAATATATTCCTATGTTCATTGATTTATGTTTTTCTTGATAAAGCTTATATGTTTTTATTCATATAGCAATTCTTGCGTGTGTAAGTTTTATTCTTGCACTCATGAAAAGTCATTTGTGGTTTTTTTTTCATAGAGCCAATCTACACGTTCAAAACGTTTTTTGATATTCGTTACCTTTTGTTAACACTTGTTGTCGCTCTTATTGGCATGAGGCAGCGATAGCAACAACTGTGTGTAAGTAGTATACAAATTGTGGGTTCTGTCGCACACCCCTCTCAAATCTCAAAGTCTCCATTTCACTTAAGAGGCTCATGACACGCAACCACGAGACTCTGCCAAAACACAAAACTCTCGGTAGAAAATGGGTGTTCATAAGCCCATTTCACCCAGGAGGGCTCCCCGCACAATTTTGGTATTGGATTAAACTGTTTGCCTAAAACATTTATATAGGGACCCCCATAATGTGCGATGACAGATATCAAGGAAGTGTAGGAGAATGGCAGAAGCATTGTCGAAGGGACGCTGCGCAGCCCTGCCAAAAAACTGCGTACATCATTAGCAAGCAGGTCTTGGAGTGGGGTTTTGCCAAGAACCACACAGGATGGGAGCCGCGAGGCATCCTGGTTGTGCTGAAGCCAGACAGCACAGTCGTAGGCTACTATTGGGCAACATAAGTCCTAGCTTAATTCCAGGAGGACATATGCTGGGCCTTCCAGCAAGAAAACCCGCAGAAAAACAATACCCACCTCGACTGGTTGCCAGCAATAGATGAAGCCCAGATGCGCCGCAAGATTGGCAAAATCAAGGCCTTCCATAACAGAGAAGGAAAAGTGATTTACTGGAAAACCGTCCGTATCCCAGAAATTCCTCCCCTCTGTATCCTAGAAACCCCTACCATTGTGGGGTCCTGCACAGAGGTAAAGGGTGTATTGAGCTGCACACAGCTAAGCCTCCAGCTATAAATCTGGTCGAGAGTGGTTACCATTCATTTTTTACAGAGAGCAAAAGTGTTACTAGAGCTCGTAAATAGTGAAAACAACCTCAGTTTCGTGTGTGTGTCTGTGTGTCGTCTGCTCCATGCACAATGTGTTGCTCAGTTGCGCACAGGATTGTAACATCTAAGTCAGTTGCTGTGACCAACTCTTATGTGTTGGAAACGGTAGCCGACTGGTTTTGTGTTTGAACTTTGCTTTGCCGTGAGTGTGTGGGGGTTCTAATCCCGTTTGGGTTATACTAAAGATTATTTAGCCCTATGGATACTGATCCTTCTCTTGCATCACAGTGCCGAGGATCTCTTCTATGTTACAGTCACTCTTGCAGACCTGGCTTGGTTAATTCAAGAAGAGGCAAAGCAGTAATTATAACTGTCATCATCACCCGTAAAACAGCAGCAGCAACAGCAACAGCAGCAGCAGCAGCAGCAGCAGCAACAACAACAACAACAACAACAACAACAACAACAACAACAACAAAAGCGACAGCAGATACTGTAGTTGCAGCTTGTCTTGACCCAATTTGATATCAGAGGAAAAAAAAAGTCATTCACGTGGTGTCTCCATGTCGGTGTCTATGTATGGAGGCATAAAATTTTCAAAATGTTAGGTCAGCCATGGCAACCACTGGCGCAGAAGGGGGGTTGATTTTCCTTTATTCAGAGACCTGTCACAAGGCCAAATCCTTCATAAGAGTGGCTTGAACTGGGAGGGTGGTGTGAAAAGTGGTGGTAGTTTACGAGAACATTTGGAATGAAATAAAGCCTAACAGGGATGGCCGGCAGGACTAGTTTGGAATCGCTTTATTTGTTATCTCCAGTGTAACCATGTTGACATCATCCCTTGTCTGGAAGGGATGGTGAAAGAGCTTTAAAAGGATTACAGAGGCATATGCTGCTGGTGGAAGAGTTCAGCTCACTTGCTTATTGAGGAACCTAGTTTCTAAGCTTATATCTATTCATAGGGAACTTTCATTTGTGTAGAAAACAAAATGGATGTCATGTGGTAAAAATGCTTTACATGCTGTCCAGGGAATCAAGCTTAATGAATGGCTCAAGAGCCTTTATTGTTGCGTCTTCAGGGACAAGGACATCCCAATATATTATGCCTGCACCAGTCTCCAATACCACCACAGGCCATCAAACCCCAGAGTTGTCTTGAGCCTCCCCATGACTCTTTTTATCTCCTTGCTCTCTTCTCCTCGCCTTTGACGTCTTTGATGTCTGAGAGAGCTAAACTCTGTGGATCTGTTGAAGATGTCTCCATGCCAGCGCCTATTTAACATCATTATGCAATAATTGTTGGGTGTATTTGATGTCCAACAGGATGATTAACTTGTTGGTAATAGTCCTGATATCGACCCTCTTTATGCCTTGGTTGACTCCTACATTAATGTTTTCAGTGTTAGTGCCATAGAGATGGAAACAGAATCCTCACGAGTCTTTCTAACGGTAACTCTTATCCGGGCTCTTTTTCTTGTTTTGAGTAAAACGTCTGCCAGTAGTTGATCAAACTCGTTTTCGGTGTTTAGCTTGATGCAATTGAGAAGTTCCCCTCAGTGATAAACGCCTGGTTTTCCGCCATTTCATTCATACCCGTCACCAGTTGGAGAGGGCTTCATTTATTGATTTCAATCACATCACCATTTCACTACGGCCCAAACGCACCCTATTTTGGGCAATATACATTTTGCCATGCATACGTTGAGAATGCTTGCAGAGAGTAAAATCCATCTCCCACGTCATGTTGAAAATTTCCTCGCTGCACAGTGAAATATTGATGAAAAAGTTGCATACTCCATTTCCTTTTCATGTTGCCCTTTAACACTGAGACGACGGGTTCCCACAAGGCCAACCATGACTTTTTCATGTTTGTCGGTCGGAAGCTGTCAGTTTGAGTAGTTATGGTCTGAACTACCCTGAGCTGACATGTGATCTTTACTATGTTGATGTATTCGAGGTTCGTACAGCCTAAATATTGAATACTATTTGCATAATAAAAAATATTTTTATTACGCATTTGAGAGATGACAGACCCGGGAAATTGACTGTTAGCTACTCAGATGCATTTTTCATCGCACACCGACTCGCTCTCTGCCAAAACAGGAACTTCTCTGGCTGAGACCTTGTCTAGCGATCGTCCGATGCAATCATCGCTGTAACTCATTCATTCCCCCAAAAGCAAACTTGTTAGACTCAATCATTCACTTCACTCAACCATACACAAAAGTACATCGTACTCACCGATAGTTTGCGGGTGAATGTTTTTTTTATTTCCATGTCAACTGTGTAATAAAGTGTTGTAATACCAACTAATGTTCAGTCCGTGCATAGTCAAGTTCTGTGCGGTCCTCTACAAACGGCATTCACACATTGTGCTCTCACCAGCTCGCTTGTATGTACCATGAGTGACACAGTGGTAACTGGCAAGTGAGGCAACAGTTGATTGTCTCATGAACACGATTTGGATGAGTTCCATGGCCTACTATCCGTCCTGCACGTCGACACATCACGCAACTACGTCTTCCGTTCGGATTGCGACCCATTCGATGACCAACTCTTTCCACATTGGTAGGAATGAGACGTGGTACCGTCAGACTAGTTGCTCTTGGGGGATGTTGCCGTGATGAGAAATTACCGATCAGCTGTTTTGCTACTTGGGTGCAAAACATGAGCTGACATCTGTATACGGCTAGTTTTCAATCGGATTCGAACCCACAACATACGGCATCAGTCACCTAGCTGAGAGGCCACAGACAGAACTGCTCAGCTAAATCTCCACTCCCATAAAAGAGTGTTTCAATAGCCGGCTAAGTTGTTACATTTTTCTGACTGAGACCGCTCAACACGTTGTACAGTTTGTGAAGCACTCACACACGCATGCTCACTATCATACATCGCATATACACACTTTATCGAAGCGAAGAAACAAATTTCATCGCTTTAACTGGGCGAACGATATCTCGATCCACTTTGACCGTATCTACGAACTGATGCCATGTTGTGGAAAGCGTTCATGAGTGCCTTGTTCAGCTCATGGTAAAACACAACTCTGTGCCACCGTGGTGGTGATCAAACTGGCGGGCAGTAAGCCAGCTGTTGATCAGTCAAGTCAACACCTCTGAAGTACTGATTGTACATTACAGCAACGTTGGGGCATATTACTCCAATTCGTTCAAAAGCACCGGTTCTTTTATCTTTACATCGGCGCCTCTGACTAGCGCTCGATTCGGTCTTCTGCAGAGACTGCCGTGCTCATAAATTTCACCATTTTTGTGTCTTTCCAGGCACATAACTGTCATTGCGCCATCTTGAAATACCGAGAAACTACCACGTGGCCATCGCTCTTCATCATCAGCATAAGGCGGTACGACTTGTGGATCATAGTTTGCAGCATTTTTTATTTCATCATGTAAACCTAAGGTGTACATCGTGCAGGTTCCCATGGCAGCAATATTATGCACGTAGAGATGGTCAAACAACAGGGCAGAAGTGTAATATGAGTCCATAATGACATGATGTCCTAACTCATAGTAAGGTCGAATCAGCCGGGAAACAATTTACCAAGGTTTGTTTCCCCTGAAAACTCGGGGGTCGTTTGCAGCATCGGGATCAAGCGGGTGATGATAGTTATCAGCGACAGCTTGATGGACTTCGTTGTTGAAAACGTAACCCGTGGTGGACTCACTGAGAGTGTAAAGTCTCATTTCATATTTGTGCGGTTTTGGTGGATTGTAGAGAACATTCTTCATGCGGACCTGGTAGGGGATGACTCTTTCGTCGATTGCAAGTTCGCACATCGGGCTTCGTGCATTCTGCTGTTTGCATTCACTCGATCAATGACATTTCGTACTTTCAACTTTCTATCCCGTTTCTCACTTATATTTTGGGCTGTATACATGGCTGTGTTACGAGCACAGTACGGCTTTGTGCTGTAGTATAAATATCGTATCAGTAGCTTGAAGCGATCACAGGAAAAAGTTCTCTTGACAAAATTATGACCGAAGCAAACATGATCAGACCAATACAGCTGGATTTCAGGCTGCCAGCAAATTCCGAATAGCACCATCACTCCAATGAATGCTCTCATTTCGACAACCATCGTCGGTGTCCAAACCGATTTTTGATTTTCCCTTGCATTTGCCCTTCTCCTCTGTCTAGCGTAACGATTAGTGCATCGGGTAGTGAATCTTATCAGATCCTCGTCGAATATTTGCATTAATCATTCGACTTCTGAAGCATCGTCTTGCAGTGAGTTGATAAGCCCTGGCTCTGGATCAATGAACTCCGGTAAAAGATCGAAATTACCAGTTTGTAGGTCTGTGGATGGTCTGTTCACAGTACCACCGGCAATACTCGTTTCGTAGTATTCCAGTCTACGCTCTATTTCTTGTTGCATCGTGGTTTCTCACTGCCTGTAATATACAAGCGAGAGAAAGAGATGAGCTTTACGAACCCATGTTTGACGTCAGCGGCAACAGATGTGCCGTCTAAAATGTCTAATGTTTGCGGACAGTGTGAACACTTTGAGGTCACACGAATGGACGCATGTTTCCCAGGCAGAGAAACAGTAAACACCGCCGATGACAAATAACATTCACTCGCACTTCATATTTCATATGTATTTCATGATTCTATTCAGATAATAAATTCAGGAAATGCATTTTTTCTTTCATATATAAATAACGAACACCCCAGGTTGCTACACATTGAGGTAGTTTCTCACTTTGCCCTATATTTCATTGATCATTCTCGAGAGAATAGATCGTCTGGTTATTGATAAAAACCAGATGTTCACTTGAACCGACAGCTGAGCGAGGTCCGTGCAAACCTTAGTAGAAAGGAAGCCGTCGCCGCAGTTTTAAATTATGTTATTTTGGTAAGAATATCACGGACAAATTGCTAAAATACCTAATCGATAATAGTCATAGGATACCTAATCGATAATAGTCATATGTAAAAGTACGTGAAAACACAGCCAACGGCACAAACGATCTTTAACTCGTCATTTCATAAAAATAAGACAGAAACTCAAAAAATAAAACCAGAGTTTTAGATAACATTCATGAGATGTGTAATCTAAAATATTGTAAAATATGACGGCAAAATGACAAAGTAAAACCAATGGTTTTTTGAGATGTATTTTTCATTTTACGACGCGGTGAATAACCTCGAGTTCCCATAGAAAACAATGGCGTGTAATGTACAAACAGATTGCACACTTCTCGCTGGTTCAAATTCCTCAATTCTCAACCAATGACGGTGAAAATTGGCATGGTGATCCTCTGATTGATAAACAAATTTCATTTGGTTTTAGATTTTTTAATTTCTTGACGAAACTTGTTTTATTCGCATTGTATTTATTCGGATCACTGAAATTTACTCCTGCCCTCAATAAAATGGCGACCTGACAGCGTTTACATATACAGAAGAAGGGTCTTAAATGGACGCATTTTAATCAGTAAGCATCTCGTAAGTTGTACAGGCCAAATACCTGTCAAGTTGTTGTAGTTTATACAAAATTTGGGCGAATATGAATGATGAAAATTGTAGAAATTGCAAAAATAACACAGAACGGAGGCGAACGGCAGTGAGAGTCTCCACTTTAATCGTGTAATGAATGTTATGGATCGATGTTCTTTTGTCCGAAGTTGAAACATTGTTGTCTTGCTCACTTGCAGGTCGTTCTCTGCTCACAATGGCGCCGAACTTGGCAAAAATGCGCCAAAATATGCTTAAACATAAACGTATTACCAAAACTGAAAAAGTGTCGTCGATTTAATTTGAGTACAAGAAACTAACAGATACGCTGATGGTATGGCTTATATGTCAACATATTGGGTAAATGTGGAAATATTTATGAGATGACCTGATTACACGAGTGGCACGCGAGCAGATTTCGATCGATATACTATTGAAAATAAATGGATACAATGTTCACTGTCATTAATGGCAACCGACTGAGAGTGCTCTGAGGTAGGAAATATGCTTCGTGGAATACTGCCCAATCAGACATCCTTTCTGCGCGCAGTGTTTCCTCTGTATCATGGAACTGGCCAACGGTGCCCTTGGCGCCTTAACTATAATACCTGGTGCTGCTGTTGATACTGCACTTTAGCTTATTGCCTATGCGATCTTCTAAAGCTGCCTCCACCTGAAGACAAGCTTGCCATGTTCCTGTACATTCAGCTGGCCGAACTTCTTTTTGTTCAGCGCCATCCCGTATTCTTTGATGATTCTTGCTCTCATTGTCTGTCTTGCTCAGAGTGCATAAAAGCATGAGAATCCGAATGTTCTTGCATCAGGACCCATACAATTAGGCAGTCGTGCCAGGTGCTGAACACCAAGTTGACTAGCTTGTAGCTCTGCTTCTTCATGTCTTTTGGCACAGCGCCGTCATCCAAAACTATCAGGAAGAGCACCCATGAGTAGGTTTTGTGGACCATTTTAGCCAATCACGCCTATGCAGAGGATTTGGAGGATGATAACATTGTGCTCTTGTCGTAGGTTTGGTTGTTCAATTAAGTAAGTAGGGCACAAGAAAACAATGTACTAAAACTTCTGATGATATGGCTCAAAAGGTACTCTGTCTTGCGGCTATAGGTTGGTATGATCATATTTAAGGGCGGCTTTACCCACAAAACACTTTCCATCTCTCTTCCCCCACTGCAAATTGCACATACCTATACTAAGAAGAGGGTATTGCTGAGACAGTTGTGTTGCAATGAAACCTGCGTGTCTGCCAGCACATGGACTTGTGTCAGCAGCCTGTCATCCAGATATTCTATTGCTGTTTTCGGCGGATTTCAGTCTGCACCTGGTCCTTGTGTTCATCATTCTAAGGCTGTTGCCATGGAACATTTCATGCTTGATGCTTCTCCGATCTATTAGCACGCAGAACATGTTCCTCACGACATTGATCTCCACAAGAAGGAGATTATGGTCTTCGATGCCATCTGCGAAGTATCATCAGGCCTGTTTTCAGAAGTGTTGAGGGAGCATTCGCTGGGCATAAACTTTGTTTGCAGTCCCTTTGATCGTCACATTATTTTTTTCATGGTTTGGATTTACAAACATCACTATGTAGCCAGGCTTGCGCCTATGTCTTTGTGAACAGAATGAGCAGCCCTTATCATGCTCTGGCAAGGACATTGACATTGTCATTGATGATGGTGCGGCTTTCTAAGAAGGGAATCATGCACATATGATGGATATGGTCGTACAAGAAGCTTTTGCCACTGTTATAGTAATCAGCAACATCTTGAGACAAGCCTTTGTCTTTGATCTTTTCGTGCTCGATCTGGATATTCATCAGTGATTATCCACAGTCAGTGGTGTCCTCAGAGACTTTCAGTTGAGTGGCTTTCGCAGGGTGATTTTCCACTAGGGTAGGAGTACCAGAGCTAGATGACATTCTTCTTCTGATAAACTGCATACAAGCACTCATCCTTATTATTTAGGTATGGCATTGCCAGCACAGCTTCTCAGCTTTTTAAAAATTCAGGCCCTGGATGCCATAAAGGGTCATATATGTCATGCTTTCTCATGCATGTGATGATCTCTGTACGTCTCAATTGTGAGGTATTGCGACAAATCGAGCAGGATGTCGCCTTTGAATTTGAAGACCAATCAGGTGACTATGTTTTGGACACATTTTGCACACAGTGTTGTTTGTATTGGTTTTATCTCCATGTCAAACATCAGGTAAAAAGAATCGGGCACAAGAACGACACCTGATTCAAGTTTTGGGCATCGGATATACAGTGTCTCGCTCGGTCTTGAGGACACGATGGGTCCCCGCAGCCTTTGTTCCTTCCAGAATCTTTTGGCTACAATCGTTGATCAGAGATTTGCTGTACAGCATTTTCGCATATAATATATATGATAAAATGGCGAAAATGTCAAATTATCAGGAATTCGGGAGGAGGGGTATATGATTATAATCGGAATGAGAAGTTGAAGAAAGAGACTGCTTGGGGGAGTTTCCGGTCCTGAGGCTACTCCTAATGTAGACAGATTAACGAGACAGAGAGTAGATCTCGAACAGCACCCAGTCGATGCTTACCCTGAGCAAATGGGCATAAACCCAGCTGGCAAAGTATGATTGAGGCTCAATGCAAAGTTTAAAAGTGGAAAGCTGTACTACAAAAGCTTGCAGCTGACATTATTTTGGAAAAAGTAAACGATATGCACAATTTACATTTAGGGATGTTTTGGATGAAGGGGATTTTTAAGAGATGTCCTGGGAGAGGCCCAAGTCATCGAGGGAGAGGCCCAGATGTTGACGATCGCTTACCAGAATTCTTAGCGGTTACCCCCTCCCAAAGGCAACTCCTCAATATGGAAATATAAGCCAATAGATTCACCTCTGGTGACGTTGGCCAGTTGCAAGATCACTTGACTGAGCTCAGAGAGGATGCCAGGGCAATACAAAAAGAAATCAAGCCCGAAGATGTAGCTTACAAAGTCAAGCTAGCCCTTGCAATCAAAACTCTGATGGAGGTCTATGCAGAGAGACAAAATACTAAGTCCTGACCCCGATGGTGAACCCCTTAAGTCGACGCTTGAACTCGAATGCCAACTAGCAAAAATCGACGACCCCAGCGAGTGGCTTGTTGGCGAGAACCACAAAGTTCATGAAAGAATGGCTCTAACAAGACAACTAAAAGAAGTTTCCAAGGAACCAGAACCGGAGCTGAAAACGAAGTTGAAAGAGCTGTTCAAATGGAAAGGGCTCACCATTGGAGCACCGCTAACTGCCACTGCGATCACAGCACTTGCTATCAGTCTACAAAAAGTCAGCGGTTTCCGAGGTGCAAAAGGTGATAGCCCAGGTGCTGGCCTCGTGGGGAAAACATATGATATGGCAAAAGGGGCGGTCAAATAGCTGGGCCAATGGCTGAAGGGACTGGCAGCAAGAAAGGTGGTGCAGCTATCCCGGGATTCATCGGCACTATTTAAGTTTTATCCTGAAAACTGCTGGTACCGATGTGGGCTTTGTGGGCGAACAGCTGTGGATTTTCATGATGGTGCTTTCATTGTACGAGGATATAGGGCAAAAAGAATATATCAAAGATTCTGAAGAAATGCAAAGAATTCTTTGGCTTTAGCATTGATGTAGAATGGTGCAGCCCGTGGAGAGCAAACATATATTTTCCTCAAGGCAAACCCCGGCAAATGGCTAACATGCGAGCCCTTATACTTCGCCATCCTTGGTTTTGTGCTAGAGTGCTGGAAGGCCCACATTAACAATGGACCCTCATTGTATGAAATTATGTATATTATAAGCGTATATCATGTTTGGCTGTTTTATGCAAAATGACATTAAACTGGTCCGATAATCATTTCCATTCAAGGTAATATATTACCAGGTCCATGGGACAATTGTGATATACAAATTGAAGTAGGACCATCCTGAACCACTAATAGTTAGTGGTGGTACCAGGTGTCTGGAATGGGTAAGCGTACCCTGCTAGCATGCTACACCTGTCAGGATTGGTCCTAAAATTGTCTAAATATTGTATGAAAAGATACAGGATATGAATCACTGTAATAAGTCAAAGCCGGGAATGCAGTCGTTAATCATTTGAGTGACCAAGGTGTCATATTTGGGCACGATGTCGTCATATCGACCATAGAACTTTTTGAAAGTCCTAACGAGTCTTTTTGTTGTGTATCCTTGTCTCAGTAATTTTGATGCCAATGAGCTTTGTCTCAGTTGAAAATAAGTGTAGGAATCACAAGCCCTACAATACCTAAGAAGTTGAGACACGTACAAACCATAAGCAGGTGCAGATGGAATATTACTTGACAAGTGGGGATAATTTATGATTTCAAAATCGAAATCATCCCTTTTGTCATACAGCTTAGTGTGTAGCCCATTAGTACCCACTTGTAGGAACAGATCAAGATATGAAGCAGAGTTCCTACCCTCTGTTGTTTCTTTGATTTCCAACTCATCAGGGTAAATATGACGTACCAATAATCTAGTGTCTTGATGTTAATTCGCACTGGAGCAGACAGACTAATGTGACACTGCGATCCTTTGGCGCTACGTTTCAAAAACAGACTTTTTCTTCATCAGTAGCTTAAAAGTCATTCTTGATCGCTGAGACGTTTTGAATGGTTGATTGTTATTTGTTAGTATGTTGTTCCACTTAGCTTTGTTGTTCAAGTAGGGAAGCTAGAATGTCTACGGTTTGTTTGTGATGGTCGTCCCACAGAGTGTGGCAGCCAAAGGTCTCCCAGACTTCTTCTGCCTTGGCATAGTCACTCTCTTCGATGCCCGAGCCAGAGAGATTGCTATGGAAAGCCTCTTTGTGGGATATGGGGCTCAGGGAAGAGCTCCCAGTCGTTCATGTACCAGTAGGGTTTGACGCCTTTGCTGAGCAAGAGGATGCATTGCTCTTTGCAGTGCTCGTACTCCGCTGTTATGCAGAAGGCCTATGACGGGTTGGCCAAGCTTGAACATTGGCTATGAGTAATCTGGATTACATATTGTTTTGTCTAGCCTAAGCGAAAACTGGAACCTCAGGCTCCCTGGGTCGTAAACCTCTTGGCTGAGTCTCCAGCTGCTCTGGGGTACACTGTCCAAGAAGGCTCGGGGTCAGCTCTGAGTCGATGTCTTTCAGCAACATCCATTTGCCAGCTCTGCAGTTGGTTCCGAACTGCATGTTGTGTGCAGCGGAAGTCGAGATCCTGAGACTTGAGCACTTGGTTGGCCATCTATGAATCATAATAATCTTTATTTCCTATACAGCACATTACATATTAAATATCTCAATGCGCTTTACATTAAAATAGTGAAAAATGACAACAGTTAAATTGTTCAATAAAGTAACAACTTATACAAATCATGAAATGGTTAAAATAGATCAAAAAAACAAAGTCTTGTATAAAAGAGACTTAAAATGGTATAAAACTTAGTATTAAATGACTTCAAAAGGTAGATGTTCAACCCGAATTTAAAATAATCAAATGACTAAAGTGAACAAAGGTGTGACTGTAATAAAGTCCACAATTGGGGCTCACAAATTGAAATCACTCTTTCTCCATATTAAGATGTTCGACCAATGGGTTGATGTAACTTAACGTCCCCATTTGAAAAAGAACACAAGGTGTGACGTTTACTATGTCTAATCAAAAGCTTATCAAGGAAAGATGGTGCAAGACTACGGTGAACTTTGAAAGTAATGTCAAGAATTTTAGAGTTTTTTCGTTGTTGAACAGGGAGCCAATGAAGGTGATGAAGAATGGGAGTAATGGTCACTTTTTCTCTTCCTGGTAATAAGTTGAGCTGCAGAATTTCGAATTGTTTACAGTTTGCTTATTTCAAATGAAGGGAGGCCGAAATGTACAATTTTGTAATAATCCAAGCGAAGGTATGAGTTTCTCAGATGAAAGCTGGTCAAGTATATTACGAATTTTACCAATTTTCCAAAGAGCATGAGAGGCTGATTTACAGACATTGACAACATGTGCTGACATACTGCCACTAGAGTACATCGTGACACCAAAATCGTGAACAATGTCAGATGGGTGAACAATAACACGACCTATTTGAATATCACAACCAGGAACCGGGCCTACACCTGTAAATTTAGAAGAACGATGCCATATTTAGCAATATTTAGGGTAGTTGCCAAGTAGTCGACCACTGTATAAGTTTGTCTGATGATGATTGCAAACTTGAGCAGTGATCAAAATTATAAATTTCACTGTAATATTTGGCGACGTCTGCAAGTAAGAAAGAATTGTATTATAGAGTAAAACGTAAACCGTTGACATACAAAAAGAACAAAAGAGGACCCAAGATGGATTCTTGTAGTGCACTAGATGTTAACGTTGCACAATGAAAAAGAGGTACCAATAAAAAGTACCCTTTGTCTTCTATTGGTCAGGTGAACACAAACCACTTTTACGTATCCTTATGAAAATTATAAAGCAGTAACTTATGATGCAAAAGAGCATGATCTACTGAAATGATTTGCTGAATCATGCCCTCATTCCTCGACTAAGGAGCTAAAAAGTAATTGTCGGTACAACATGTATATAAATACTAAATGTATATTTGTTGTACTTATCAAGATATAGGAAAGTAGGTCAAAAGTGTTTTGGGAAACAATTTACTCATATGCCGCTTAATATAACATTAGTAACAAAACCTAGTACTTGCAATTGCTAGATACATGATCAAGGTCATCCAAGGTCATCCTCTTTTTAAAGTAAAGCAAACTGTCTTACATTTGTCAACATCCAACAAAAACAAGAAACGTAGCCCTGATAGCTGCTACGTGAAAGTAGGTCAAATGTCATCCAACATGGAGGAGAAAAATGGTTGTCTCATACTCATCATCAGCCAAAAAGAATCAGAACTGTACCCCTTACAGTTGCTGATATTTGTGAAAAAAGGTGATAGGTAATCCCGCATTCCTGCAAACCATGGCCAATTGTTCTCATACTGTTATCATCAGAAAAAAATCAAGAAGTGTGGCCCTCATATATTTGCTGAGATACATAAAAGTACGAAAGTAAGTCGAAATGGTCGGGGGTTTGTTGGTGATATTGCCATTTATGAAAACCAATGATAATTAACCTGCTTAAAATATTACAAAATCGGCTAAAAAACCCAGTCAACCATTTTAGCCCAAACTTTGCTTACTTCATCACTAAGATGTGAGTACCTTCAAGTTTGCAAAATATCATCTTGGGATTACTTTGCTTTTTTTCTCCGGAACTGGCATTCAATTTCAACTGAAATGTTCCTCATCTCATCATTAGTATGAGTCCTTTCAAGTTTGCAAAGGCATTTGGATCCGTCACGTGTTTTTTCGGTCACATTGCTGTTTGTGTAAAACGCATTGTAGCTATTAAGTCATATCAAAACATCTCGTTCTTCAACAGTAATACATCATTTGACATAATCAGTAGTGCAAGTACTTTTTACTTTCATAATTTTTAAACTTCCCTAAACCACTTGATATCCAGCAAATATTAACAGTAGATAAACACTTTATGAAGTAATAGTGTGATCTCATGTATCAAGAAATAATGTAATCGTTCAAATTTGATATCAAATTAAATCATCAACCAAAACTACGACACGACACAGCTTTGCATCTTCAATTTTCATCTACGGACAAAAATCTCAATTATCCTCCTTTTGCAATATGGGTTTAATGTAGGCTTAAGTACCGTAGGGCTTTCACATTTCGTATCATAGCATAGGACTTCATAAATTATAAATTCATTACAAGAGGAAACCGGCTGGAAAAGTTGGTGATCATAGCTGTAAACTACGATATCTGGAGATTTCATGGATATTTTATTCAATTTGAATACTATGTCGAAAATCTAAGCAGTACAAAGTGTCGAAAATGCGTACCTAAAAAACCCCAATAATTTAAGGGGGAAAAACGCAAATTTTAGTTCGTAATTTAGAGTCGGATAAAGCCCTCGAGCTCGTATCCGACCCCTTTATAAGTCTCATTTCTAGTCTAGATATTTATAGTACGATTAGACTCACATTCAATTGAAGAGGTGTAGTATCTGGTCTTTATCTCGTGCGTGGTACTGAGAGCGTAACGCGAAGCTGTCTTATGTAAGCACACTTGCTTTATGTGGTTATGTTTATGTGGTTATGTATGTATGTGTGTTTATATGTTTATCCATTGTTAATGTGAATGTCACAATAGGTTTAAGGTTTATCTATTTACTTTTGAGATTCTGTGTGTTAATTGTAACGTAGAGACCTGCTGAAAACAACAATGACTGGACTTAAACTTTTCTCTTGCGTAAAAGAAGGTCAAATGTCATCAAGGTTATACAAATGTTTCGGAAAACACTATGTGCCAAGAATACTAATATCCATGTGAAACAAAATTTGTAGGCGCTTTAATGGCTTGGATACACTGAAGCAGGTAAAATATTATTAAATGTCACCGAAAAGGTTATGAAGATATTTAGGTCCAAAACTTAACAATATAAAAATAACAAAGTCTGTAACCCCTGGAGTTACTGAGATACGTTTTACTCGTTAAAAGCAATCTACGTCATAACAAAAATTTGAAAATGCAATTCTCCCTCACTCTCTTGTATGGAAAAGTAAAACAAATCCCGAAGACATTGCCCTTGCTGAGTTACAGTGAAGTAAGTCAACAGTCATTGTTGTCAGCAAAACAGTTTTCGAAAACTGTTGGTGTCATACATGCCATTATGTTTAAGAAGGTCAGATGTCATTCAACGTTATGCATAACACTTTTTGAAAACGTTTTGTGCCATGCATATTAATATTCATAGAAAGGGGAAAATGCACTTTTCTTCCAAACAGTGAGTTCAAACGCACATTATCGCTGCATGATAAATATTTGTAAATAATGGTTAAAATGCCTAAAATAAAACAAGTTTGTTAAAACACGTTACACACCAGCTCCTCTTAATCCGACTGAGAACGATCAAGTTTGGAGATTTCAACTACTTGACACAGTGCTCTCTCTGCTGTGGTTATTGTAAATTTTTTAATTACTGCTTTCGACATTCACTGTCAACCGCTTCGTTCACTTTAAATACGTATAACACAATTTGCTTGTATACCAACCGATACACCTGACTCGGCATCTACTGACAAACACACATTCCTTCATATCACCATACCTACCGATATTGCCTACCTACAAACATGCATTCATTCATCCATCCATCATTCCATCCATCAATCCATCCTTCTACCCGCCTATCCTCCCGTATATCCATCCATCCATCCATCCGTGTGCATATCATAATTTCTCCTCAGCTTAAAAGCCCAATTATCATTACATTGTTTTCATTCACACCAAAACTAAAGTGTCTGCCCTTACGATTTCTCGGTTCAGCGATAAGCAATGTAGATTCAAAATTGATGTTTTCGTATCATGTATTTTAGGTTTCTTATCTGAAGCTTATGGTGATCGTTGTAGCTATTGTAACTCGCCGTCTTCTGCAACGTCTGCTTTGCAATGTACGGGTATGGAGCCAAGTATCAGGAACTGTAGCTACCAAACTGAAGTTCAATCGATGCAAAAAGCCTGTGCAGGTTTGTAGTTTATACTTTAGGCAATATCAATGATACTTTTTACTTACAATTTAATTGTTATTACTAGTCTGTAATCCTAAGGTTTCAGTCAAAGTACCGAATACATCGGTCTAACTGACAACACATTTAAAACATGCTATGCAAATCATGTCCAATCTTTCCGAAGTAAGGCATATTACGCCAACAGCACATAATTGTCGAAATATGTCTGTCACTTGAAATCTCAGGACAAACCATTTAATATATCATGGTCAATCCTATCAAAAGCGAGCAGTTACTCAAATGTGTCAAAGAAGTGCAACCTTTGCCTTGCAGAGAAGCTATTCATAATCAATGCAGATAAATCTAGCCTTTTAAACAAGCGTTCCGAGTTGGTCTCCAAGTGCCGACACGAAAACAAATTTTACTTGTCAAATTTCAATCCAACCCACAACAACAAATGGTTTGAACCAACCTGATACTTATATGTAAGCACTAGAAGCAAATTTCACACAATAAAATCTACCTATCTGACGATCGCGTGTATGCGTGAAACTCGAGTAATAGGTACCAAACATATGTTATGATATCAATCTGACGTTGGATAAGGGCTGTGGGTATTTCAAAATTCAAGCTAAAGAAAGTCTTTTTATTTCCTAGAACATTTCTTCAAAGTTCAGTTATTTTATTTTCTTAGAAATTTCTACTCTGTCCGATTCAGTAACATTGTGCGTACAGCATATTGCAATCGCCCCAAATAGAGTGAAGCACATGGCTAGAAAGCCAATCTGCTCTATGGAGGTCAAATCTGGTCTATTTCGGTCCTTCTTGCACGTGGAATGGCGTGCACCAAAGTTAATCATCGACGATGACACTATTTTTACCATTCCACTGCCTTCAAAAATTCAAATACCCCTTGGCATGTCTTCTACATGTCGGAAAATCTTAGATACGGGATGTACTATTGGTTTGTTGATCGGGAATAAACCCGTTTTTGTCGAGATTCCACTCTTCAACACTCTCGACCCTTCGATTGCGGATCTTTTGACTTACAACATGACGTTGACACTTTCTGTATATTCGCTTTCCAAGATCTTTTTACTTAAAGAACCATGTCACTCTCTGTATTCGATTTTAAAGACATTTTTTACGAACAATTTACGATGTATTCTCAATGTATATACTTCTACTAATGTAATTTCTGTCTTCTCAAAGCTACACGAGAAGAGGATTTCTATCATTTTTTTTAGTACAGGCAACAATAACAAAAAAGAAAATAGCTAGCACCAGTCCAGTGATACAATCAATCCGCGACCACACACGAGACGACTCCAGAAACCACCATCTCTGTATCCTGGACTGCACTTCATGTATAGTTAGATTTGTTGCCTCAACATGTAAACTTACAGATTTTTTTTTCTCGAGCACTTACTTCTTTCATGGAGTGAGGTCACTCCATTAGCTGAGGAACGCCCATGTTATGATATCAATCTGACGTTGGATAAGGGCTGTGGGTATTTCAAAATTCAAGCTAAATTCTAACTTCCACATACATAAGATTCCCCATGACGGTGATAAACTATGCTGACGCCACAGCCCACACCAATTAAGTATTCATAACATGACTGGCGCAAACGTGCGGGTGTAAACAATAGGTTAAAATAAGAATAAAAGGGACTAAAAAGTTACGTTTGTGGAGGATCGACGGAGGAGCATCGACGGAGGAGCATCGACGCAGGAGGAGAATCCTGACGACCTGAAGACTATGCAGAACAAGACAACTGCTGGACGCTCCTCTCCTCCATGATTTAGACATCTTGCTTTCCGCTACCCCCGCACTATTTTGTTAACTAGGCAATTTTAGGCAGTAGTTTACGTAAGTGCTCGAGTTAGCTTATTTTATTAAATTTTACACATTTCATTTTGCATCATAAATTTCCAGTGTTCGTGTCGGTCTATTCGGATGTCAGCACGATTCTGTAAAGGTACCTCCCAGCCCAGTCTTAGCCAAGCGAGTTAGCCCTACCAAGTGAGTGAAATTCCCCCATTATATTCCCCCGCTCAAAACCTCTCCCGCGTGACAGATACTTGATGTGTTCTCATGTTTATTGTAATATTGCTCTGCATCCCTGCATCGAGCACTTTACCCCTCTGAGAAAATACAAACAAGTTTGGTATATACACACACACACACACATATATATATATATATAT
>LD343613.1:80647-126317 GCA_001465055.1 Ptychodera flava | reverse complement strand
TATATATATATATGAAATTGCACATGTCAATTATTCATAATGTTCAGCAAAACTAGTATTTATATAATGGAACCCACTTTCACGTTCACGTTACGCTTGATACTTTCAGTGCCCGAACTAAGACTCGTTGGAGATGAATCAAAACATTGGGGTAGGCTTGAAGTAAAAGTAAATGGCACATGGGGAAGAGTCTGTGCACGTCAGTGGAAAATTGAAACTGTGAAGTTAGTGTGCAGCAAGTTAGGTGAGTTTGCATATATAAAAAAGCAAGAGTGTTTTACTCTCATGATGTTTGTTTTATTGTTTAACAAGATCTTACTCTTACACACATTATGGAGTTATGTACAATACTTCCTGCATAAAGTTTTGAGTCAAGCATTGCGCCCTTCCAAACAACAAGTTCTATGGAAAACCAGAGCTTGTAATTCCATCAAAGTGTTTATTTTCTCAAGGTTTAAATAATTTCTTCATAAATACTATGCTTCGTATCTTTTAATCATCGCTTACAAAGAGATTGGATGACATTGAATTTGTCGTCAGTACAAACAGTGTAGTGTTTCCGAATGCAACTTTTACAGTCTATTGTTAAGGTATAACCGAATTCCAACTTGAGCCAATGATGACTCTTATTTTTAAACATGAAGTCTCATGAAATGAGACCAAATACATATGTTACTTTACGTGGATATCTCTCTCACTATACATGTTTTATACATTTTTCTGATCGATGATTGGAACAAAGTTTCAAGTACATTACATCTAAGAAGTGTATTTCCGCTAATGTGCAGTGCCATTTTTACCCCTTCCCGATTTTATCCCCGCGCATATGTAAACGATCCGACTTGGTATCCGTATTCACGCATCAACCAAGATGTCTACTATTGGCACCTAAAACCACTTTTGTCTGAAATTTGGTATTTATTTGTTTGTCTATGATTTGAATGTGCGACTTTGGATAGTTACTCCATTTTAGACTACCTTTCATATGCATGTACCTAGATGTCGCAAAAATTGTTTGTTTTTCATGCATCTCTTTCTAACATGTCGGCACGTAAGTCCAGTCAAAAAGTCGACAACTGCCTTGTACAAGTACACGTCCAATGACTTAGAGTGTATCAGTCATTTAAGAATTGATTGTCATTGCCCTATGCACGGGCACATTTTTATCCGTTGCAAAAGCGTTTGTCAATTCTTCTTAATAGTTTAACATATTTAATACATATTCAACTTTATATATTGCTGTATGTAATAATAGTTACAATAGCTTTGATTAAGTGAAGACGGTCGAAATACGCAACAGAACTGAATCGGCCGATCTAAGTCCGGTGAAGTACATTCGGGGGATAGGATCAAAGGGGAACAAACACGACACTGCAACTGTGAAACATTCTGAAAACTAGTTGGTAAACTGACAAAATCACAAAATAATCATTAAAAATCAATGATTCCGGCAAGATTCATCGAATCATCTCCATTGCCCGAACAAAGATGTAACCAACTGTCAGGAACCGCCGTGCAGAAATCTCGTACCTAACTGTTTACTTACAGATCTGTGTCCTCTACCCATCCTTCCATCCATCCGTTCATCTATCTTACTCTACAAACATATAAAATGCCTGTAGCACCGCTGAATCCAGCAGTCATGCTGAAAAGTATTTATTGCCAAAGATATAAAGTGGCTTAAAGGAAAACTGCTTCTACCATTAAATTGTAGGGAAAACTCATAT
Organism: Ptychodera flava; assembly: GCA_001465055.1. Classification (NCBI taxonomy): domain Eukaryota; kingdom Metazoa; phylum Hemichordata; class Enteropneusta; family Ptychoderidae; genus Ptychodera; species Ptychodera flava. Next base: position 124,590 of record LD343613.1, on the reverse strand, counting down.
CACTAACTTTCTAAAAGGCATAAATGCTTCTGGCGAAATTGATTTTGAGGTAAAGAGGTGAATTCAGTGGAGTATTTCGCCTGTACATACATTAATTCACAAGTTTTTTTTGCATTTACGGACTTACATTAAAGAAATCAGTGTATATGACTTTAACGTACACCACAATCATGAGCAAAGCTTTAAAAGTGGCAAATGTGTGAGAGAATGCAAAATCTTAAAAATACTTTCCAGCACAAAATACATTCTATACACGACAAAATGATTATAAAGGCAGACGTCACACAATATAAACATTTGTATGCAAAACGCTTTTGATCTTATTTATAACATTTGTTGAAATTTTACAGAAATTTGAAAGCTTTATATTATGGATGCCTGTAATATTTTTCTTGCCCACCAGGTTATGTTGTGTATCGATATCACTGTGTGTGATATATGATATTTATGTCGCAAGAAGTAACTCTTCGCTTTCTTCTGTCTGTGTAGGCTATCCGACGGACACAATACATGTTCTGCCGAAGGGCTTCAATGGTTATGGAACTGGCAAGATTGTGCTAGACGAGGTTGACTGTCATGGACATGAACAAAGTATCGCCTTTTGTCCTTCTGTGCATCCGATTGGAAATTCAACTACCGATACCAAGTGTGATATGGCGGTCTATTGTGAACGTATGTGTTACGGTTACCATTGTGAACACTTATCATTTAATTCCCCTCACTCCCTTGGTGCCAGGCATTTTTGTAGCGATGTAAATTTCGACAGACAACATCATTAACAAACGCTGTATTCCAAAGCTGCTAATTGCAGCGCTTTTAAAAACACCTAACAACACACAAGAATTAAACAATCCATTTTGATAGAATATAGAAGTGTCATCGATCATAATAGGACAATGTGATTGCTTTTTCACTCAGAACGTTTTGCATTGGTAGATGGTACAACATCCGGTCGCATACTCAAGAGGTACATCAATGGTTATTGGGAATATTATCCAGTGTCATCGTCGGTACCTTGGACGTTGGTCTGCCTTGAGCTTGGTAATTTAAAGAAAACGCGTGTGTGTGTGTGTGTGTGTGTGTGTGTGTGTGTGTGTGTGTGTGTGTGTTTTGTGATATGACAGATTCCCCAATGTTGTGTTGAGTGGAAATTTTGAAAGTCGAAACTAAACAGAAAAATTACACAACTCTACACTGCACATTTTTGGGGCTGGAAAAAATGACCCATGTAGGACTTGAACCCAAGTCCCCGAATTCAGTTGGGATGCTCACCAACTGAGCTAACGGATCAGTTCAAGTTTGTTTGACGTGCGCCGCCTATTGGCCTTTTTCTTCCCCGAAAGAGACCTCAGATTTTAACTGGTTATTCTCTCGAAGGAGTTATTTTTTAGGGAATCATAAATACGTAACAAGAAACAGACATTTTTGTCCACAACAGATCACAGAACTTCCAACACAAAACTATATCTCACCCTTGCAATACTTCCCGTTGCGTTAATTGTAAGTATATGCTAACAACTGATACCTTTACTTGCAAAGTAACAAGAGAATGGTTCAAAATGTAATGCAACCTGTCGTGTACGTCATCATGGGTAATTTACTCGATCGTCTGCAGAAAATATCAACTGATGAACATAGGTCAAACACGGAATATGGTCAAACTGTGACTTTACGGCGACAGAAGCTGTATCCGTATCCGACAGTATAATACTCGCCCACTTGTAGCACCACACTTCAATGAATGTGAACATTCGGTCAGAGATTTCGTGGTTGTCGTAATCGAAAAAATCACAAACAAGGACCCCGTCATTTTTGAGTCTAAAATACATTGGCTTGAACCAGATGGCTTGAACACCGAAACCCCAAAGTCCTTTTAATTGTCATTCTTCATTCACAATTTCCTTACCATTGGTGTGGTAGACTATGGCCTTTTCATATTAAAATGAGCTTCACAGGTGTTAGATGTTTTGGAGACTTTTTTCGTGGTTGATAATTGCACGAGATTATGCGAAAAGTACGACGAGATGGAATCGTGCTGCCAATCGCGTATCAATCATACTTAATTTGTGAGCTCTTAGGGGCAGAAACACTGCATCACGCCAATCGAAACATAACACGCCAGCAGTTTCATAAACACGTCCTTCCATGACCAACTTTTAAAAGACGATATGACTGACCGCAAACATTGAGTAAAACCAGAAAGTATCGATAAAAGACTTTCAAAATTGGTTCAAACGAACTCATTATTAATTCATAAAAATGTGAGAGGAATTTTTAAAATGGTAAAACTCACTTTTCCGAAGCTCAAAACTTTCCCGTTTTCGCCAGCACGCCAATTCCGCTCGGTACCACACACTACAACAACAACACAAACTATTCCGAACAAACTTTCTGTGATATAGGCATTGAAGCACGTGCTCACACACACACACACACACACACACACACACACACACATACACACACACACACACACACACACACACACACACATATATATATATATATATATATATATATATAATATATATATATATATATATATATATATATATATATATATATATATATATATACATATGTCGGTGTTTGTATGTAAGATTTTTTGCACTTTAGTATAGTATATGTATATATGTATGTAAATCCACATGCATGGCCACATGCAGTTTCTTTAGTAGAGCATGTGCAAGTAGTTTCAGAACTTCCATACACATTTTGACGCATGAATGTATGGTCTTAAAGAGGACAGCTCCCTTAAGCACCTCACCCCCTACAAACTATACAAGCTCAAACTGTACATATAGGTTTGTGTTAACTACCACATTCAGTGAAACATTCAGTATCTGGATACACAACATATTTTTCTGATGTACAGTTAATTTGCACTTAATGAGCAGAAATGCAGTTAACTTATCCATTCCTGCAGTCTTTCTGATGCTCAGCTTGTGTTGCATGGCGTCGCACCTGCTGCTTCCATCATTAACTTATTACTATGGCCAAATAAAGAAATCGATGTGTATTTGAGAGAACCACATGTCTTTGCACAGAAGCATCTAGATTGCAATGTGTGGATATACGGAAGTATATGCATATGTAGGCTTTGCACTTTTCCTACCTTGCTAATGCAATGCATTATATGAACAATACCAAAAAGCATGAATCAATCTTCAGTGTAGAGCTCCAGTTGTTAAGTGTGCGCAGGAGATAGTTGGTTTTCTCTTTGTGTAATCGTTTAGAGTGTTAAGAGTATTTCAGAGCCTGACCATTGCTCAACATTGCTTTTTTAAATTATAGGTTTCCCCGGCCTTTCAAACGGTTATACCAGCGATAGTCGTGTTTATATTCGATGCCAAGGTAAGAAAAAGTTTAAAATCCAATGGAATATTAGTTTTCTTGAATCAGAATACCACCAAGTATTTGTTTGTGAAATGCCCTATGCTGGTCATTACCATGAAGACACTCAGTTTGTGACAGTTTGTGAGTAAATCAAATGTTTTCCACTGCATGAAAACCCAATAATTCAGATAAATTCACATTAATGAGTTGCCTGTATTATTGAATAATACACGTGAATTCACATGAATCCACATGAATACAGGCTTGCTGAATAAAAGAAATGGATTCTTGACTGTATTCATCTGTATATGCACTATTCAGCTAAAATACAGGCAATAATACATGTTAATACAGTAAGTATTATAGGGTTTTTATGCAGTGTTCGGGATCGCTATGAAAACGTTGATCGGTATTGCCAGAAGTCTGTTTTCATCAAAAGCTTATAGTCATGTTTGCGCATGTATGCCCGTCCCATTGACTCTCATTCCTAATTGTTAATGGCCATACCTTATTTTATTTATCTGGTAAATGGATCTGAGTTTTTCTACAAGACACCATTTTACAGTATCATGAAAATGAAATTGAAATTTAAATTCATCTATTTATTTATTCATGACATATATTGTAAAATCTCATTGCCTTTTACATCCTTGCTGTTGATGCAATGGTATAGTATATCTATTAATTTCCTTGATTTACAACAAAAAAAATAAGAAAAATATTGTAAATAAGTTTTTCATGCTCATAAGTCAGATAAGTGACGGGGAGAAAGAAATAGCTTATGTGAACCTCCCAAAAGAACAATAACTTAGTCCTGAATAGAAATGAAAAAAGTATAGAGGGCAAACATGACAGAAGGAAATAAAGATTTATCGGTAATGAAATATTTGAGGCATGGTTTAACTTTTTTCGATGTGAAAATTGTATCTAATGGAAAGTGGAAGCCTATTCGAGAATAAGCGCCGTGATAACTTAACGAATACTGACCGAGCTGATGTTTGCATTTTAGAAGTGAAAAGACGACTTAGACACTGGTCTTATGGTATTTTTGTGAGAAGGAAAGAAAAACTAGTCATTGACGCTATGGGGTAGATTACTGGACAAAAGGTCCTAATGAAAATACCAATATGATATTAAAACTGATTGTAGATGTTCAAAATATTCAAGTGAGTGACATAAAAGTAACATTTCTAACTATTCTTTTCATAAGTTTGTGGATAGGGAGTAAACCAGTATGGAATGCACTTTCCGATATCTCCGGACAGTATGAAATATGAAGAAGAATTAAAATACAGAGTATAATAAGGATGTGTTTAGAACCCAATTTGAGGACTGGGTTTGGTAATTACTTAATAAGAATTTGAGCCAATTTTAGGACTGATTTTGGTAAAGACTTTGTGATGTCTCCAGGATGAGTGATTGTCAATCTCTTCTCCCAAATGTGAAACATAATCAACATTGCCAATCTCATTTGAGTTTATACATATCTGTTCGTTTCTAACGTAAGAACGGTGATAAGAAGAGAAAATAACACGCCATCAATAATATAATAGTTCCGCTAATGACAGTTAATATTTATCGATGACTCACACAAAGGAAAATCGAAACCGGGATATTTCTGCCATTCCCACTTCATGAAAACCCAATAATACTTACGATATTAGCATTGATTAAAACCTGTATTTTAGCAGACGAGTGCATATACAGATGAAAACAGACAAAAATCCATTGCTTGTATTCAGCAAGCCTGCATTCATGTGGATTCATGTGAATTCACGTGTATTATTCTGCAATAGAGCCAACTAATTAGTGTGAATTTATCTGTATCATTACGTTTTGATGCAGTGCCCCCTGTTTGTTCGATCCATTTTATTACATATTCAAAAGTGAGTTGACAATTGTGTTTAATACATTTTCGTGTTTTAACTAAGTTTTCGCGGAAATATATCGACCTTCATTGTCTTGTCCAAGTAGATTCAAAAGTGAATAAGGTCTTTTTTGCTACATGGAAAGGATTGTTTCTTTTTTCCAAGAAGGCGTTACTCGTTTCGTCAGTGCCTCAGCTAAAAGAAGGCTATTGGCTCAAAACAATGGACTTATCCTGTAGTGATGAGAAATTTATCTTCTGAAAAGCATTTATGAGAAAGGTGTAAGCGCACAGAGTGTTGAGGAGGAACTGAAACTAACGAAATGAGACTCCGTAAACTGTAAATTTTCAGATAATGTAAAAGTCGTTAATTTTCAGTAAAGTTTTTGGTACTTGTAAAGATTGGGAATGGTGTGTAATATGACGTTTCTTTCGTTTTCACAGAACGAGTCTCCCTCACACATGGTACCTACAAAGATGGATATGTACGAATCTTTCGTAACAATGCTTGGAAAGGAGTGTGCGCCAATCGATTTGATTTGAAAGATGGTGAAACTGTCTGCAAAGAATTAGGTTAGAAGGGCTTCTGTGTGTGTATGTTTGTATATTTGTGTGTTTGTATTTTTTATGTATGTATGTAAGTATGTAAGTATGTATGTATGTATGTATGTATGTATGTATGTATGTATGTATGTATGTATGTATGTATGTATTCGGATAGTTTTCAATCGGATTCGAACCCGCAACATACGGCATCAGTCGCCTAGCTGAAAGGCTACAGACAGAACCAGTCGGCTAAATCTCCACTCCAAAAAAGAGTGGTTCAATAGCCGGCTAAGTTGTTACATTTTTCTGACTGAGGCCGCTCAACACGTTGTAGAGTTCGTGAAGCACTATGTATGTATGTATGTATGTATGTATGTATGTATGTATGTATGTATGTATGTATGTATGTATGTATGTATGTATGTGTGTGTGTGTGTGTGTGTGTGTGTGTGTGTGTGTGTGTGTGTGTGTGTGTGTATGTATGTATGTTATTTGATGGTTAGGATATGAACTTGCGACCAGTGAAAACAAGTGATTTTGTAAATGATAAAAAGTTCCAGATATTTTAAATCCTACATTTGTGAACGGTTGTTGTTCATCTGCCTTAACAAAACAATGTTCTTTTATCACGAATTTGACCAATTAAATGCGAAAGCTATGATTCTTTAAAAAGGATCCACAATCCGACGTCTTGGTAAACATCAATATTTGTCTCATATCACAGGCTTTCGTGGTGTGTCCACAGTGTTCTCTAATGTTGCAATTGACGGAGCATGGACATCTCTATACGATTGTCCGTCATCTCTCTCGGTCATGGATTGTCCATACGGAAAACCGGACTGCGGTCTTCATGGACATGCATACGTCATTTGTAAACGTAAGATTTCAACGTGTTTTTATGTAAGAGGCATTCATTGCTAGTGTGTTTCTTAGCGCTTCCTGCATATATGTAATGATTGACTATACCGATAAAGTCATGCATCAAAATCTAGTGTCTCGATCCTCATGAAATAAATAACCAGAAATTTATTTAAAAAATAAAATTGATCACAGAGTCAAAATCAGAGTACAAAGTTTAAAAGTTTAAAGGCTACTTATCTCAACTTGGACGGCATAAGCTCCAGTCTGGAGTTAGTTTGACACTGAGACAGAGTGGGCAGTCCTTTGGCTTGTCTGTAGGCTTGAGGTTGCGCAAAGTCCACAAAATAAATCCAGGGTCGATGTGAACGTCTTGAAATTAACAGTGCTGTAGTGATTCTAAAGCTTGAAGTAACTCGTCAATGACAATATTCCAAACGCCTGACTGAAACCTGTGCCTCCCCAGTATTTAAACTTAAATGGTTATACAAGAGAATTTCATGATGGTTCCAAACATGGCTAATTCAATTCAAGCTCATGAAGGACATTGACTTTATGAATGTTCTAGACTAATTAAACTCAGATCATGTGTGGGATAAAATGACCCACATAACAACGAAATGTGCTCATGTGTTTTACAAAAAGTTCATTACATAGGTTTCATCAACTTTCGCAAAGTACTCTCGGAATTTAGCCACTTATAACAAAACTTCATTTAATATGCAAATGAGCTGTTTATTAACTTGACACTGCTCAATGCATCATGGGACGATTAGATATTCATCAGATCAAGATCTGTAGCAAGTTTCATCAAATTTAGTGCCATAATTTAGGAGTTATATCAATAAATACGAAGTTCGTTAAATATGTAAATGAACCCTTAATTAACTTCACTACTAAATGCTTGACAACACGGATATCTGTCTGTTTAGCATCTGCAACAGATTTATTCAAATTTGTTGCAGTTATCTCGGATTAATGTCGCTAATTACAAAACATCACGAAATATGTGAATGAGCTATTTATGAACTTGACATTGCCGAACGCTTCTCACCACAAATAGATATCCATCTGGTCAATATTTTCAACGGGTATGATCAATTTTTGTGTAGAAATTACAGAGTTTTATCACTTATAATAAAAAATCATTATATATGCAAATGAGCGGATAATTGAAATGACACTCACAGTATCATCATAATGTTCTGAGATTATCATCATTTCGACACTGTCATTACTGTCTCAATAAGTAACCATTATATTGTCAATACTGTCTCAATAAGTAACCATTATATGAAAAAACTTGATATTTCATAACTTTATTAACATTTAAGAGAATATACCTCCCCAATACTAATCATGCTTGCCTAACATCAACTTAAATTACAACTAAAATACGACAAATATGTTAACTCGTGATTACTCTCTCAACATATTCAAAAGAAAGTGAATATCTTAGCATACTAAACAATCTCTGTGTAGTTCAGGCGTGAAACCGTAATTGCAGTGTACCTGCCCGGACGCGCTCTCTTCTAACAGTTTTGAAAAAATTGTTGTGCTTATACAGGAAGCTGGCGATATTTCTGCGTTCTCTTCTTACTAGTACAGCCTATGTCAGTGTTTCACGCTGAGGATTCAGCTGTCACTTTTTGGGGTTATTTTCATTGCCGTGTTATTTGTAGGTTTTCCGAATCCAGTCACAATCACTGTAATCACAAAGGTCCCTTTGCGATTGTCAAACAAGAAAGCATGTCAACTTCAATTTTTTGTTCCGTCTCGATGATATGTTCTTCCAAGCAGAAAAAGCCATGACACTGCGTTTTATGGAGATGAGGCTACTTTCCCAAGAACATTTGTAATCAGTTAACTTAGTATTTGCCAGTGAATAGATTACCGCGTCTGGTAGCTGTCCTTATTTTGTTGGCTGAAGATTTCTTTGCGGAAACCATTCTGTAGTGGTTGAAGCAATTTAACAGTTGTTGTTGTAGCCGTGAATTCTGCACACTTTAATTACTAAAAGTACTGCTATCTAGTAGTTGTCTGAATGATGGTACTTTAGTAATGTCCTATTTTTCCGCTTTGATATGGATAAAGTCAGTACACCTGGGTAAATCCCCATTGACCAACTAATGCTTGTTCATATTCTGTTAGCCAAACACTGAAAAATGTCGTTTGTAATTTAAATGAATAATTGATTCGTTACATGCGTACACCCCTAATCGAATCTAACTGCGAATCAGTAAAAATGTCATAATAGATGGATAAGAAATCGAAACGTCTTCAGTCAGCAATTTGTATTTACATAATCCATATCGCCTATGAATCATTGCGAGATTAAGCGAGCATCACATTCAATACTTAGTATGTCATGAAAAATGTTAGGTAGACCTTAAAGAACTTTCATTTATATTACTTGTATTCATTTATATGCATTCTAAACAAAGTTGACAAGAGAAAGGCATATCTGTTCCGCCGTACACGTTATCTGCTGGCAAATGCGTGAGGAAGACATTAAGTCTACTGACTTTTGGTAGACTTCTTTTTGTACATTGCCAAATATTTGGCTCTCTCATTTTATTCTTCGATCGGGTAGATATAGGTAAGATTTAACGGCGAATAGTATAGACTAGCCTATCACAGTTAAGCCTTAAACCTCTCGGATATTCTCGAGTGGGATTTGTTGACTTTTACCATTACTTAGAGTGCGTCATGAAAAAGCCAGCATAGTATATTTGTTTTTGCTTCTTAGTCTTATCACAACTGCAGGCTAACATGCATAAGGCTAATGTCATTCATTAAATTAGTTTGGACGATTCTTTTTATTGCTTGTTCATACACAAAACAAGAATATTCATTGTTAGTTTTACTAGTAAACTGAAAGTCATATAATATTAAATGAGATTATATTGAGCATGTATTCGTTACATACGGAAAGAAACACTAATACTTATTTGCATGGGTATCATAAATTTGCGTCAATCTGATTAGTACTTTTTGCTTTATTATTTACAGCTGACGTCAGTCTTATAAACGGAGACGTACCTTATATTGGTTCTGTGACATTCTACAATGACAATGGAGACATTATCCCTAAATTTAACTCATCAAATACCAATTATGGTTACGTGGTATGCAGAGAACTTGGTATGAGGATTTTCTATTGCTAATAATATTTCAGATCGGCTGTATTTTATCACAAATTTTATGTAATTTAGGTATAGAACTGCGAATTAAAATGTCAATTAGAGAAGACGTCAAAACTTTAATGAAGGATAATACCTTATTATAATATATATTTTATTATTATATATTATTGCCTGAATACATGGGTTTATGTTCCCGAGAGAAGGTGACAAATTGCCCGACGCCAGGGGGGCACTTTCAAACAATTTTACCATTATTGGCCAGCATCAAACAGATTTAAGCGAAAGTCAAAATAGCAGTCACGTATGGATATTTTACATTTAACGTTAAGTGTCTACTTTGACGTCGAAGACATCGAAGGGCGTCACTTGACCTGGTAACCATGGAAACCGGTCAGTACATAGTTCACCTGCCCACTAACTCCCCTGATGTGTCTATTTAAATCAATGCGCACTCCTATCAAGGCATGTAATAAATATATATATATTATACATGATGCAGAATGCTCTTTACTGAACAAAACACGTAAACTAAATGTGTACATGTGTACTGATAGATAAAGCAACACTTCTAATTTAGAGTGACATTGATAGGGACAATCAGCATGACTTACACTGCATTGTCACTCCCTTTAAGTATAAAACCTGTCTTCAATGACTACGACCAAACGTTTGATGGGCGCTGTGAATTCTTGAAACAGTTGTGATATATACATATTATGCCTAACTCTCTTTACGATGCACTATATTTAAATATGTCTAGCATCAAACGAACAGTTTTCTAAGCTTTCTCTGAATTTACATGGCTCTCTGAAACGACTATAGTTATCCCATAATTAATGTTTGATAATAAAAGTAGATATGTATTAACTTACACAGGGTATGAAGGAATGGAATACCTCTTGCCAAACAACTATGACTATTATTATCAAATCGAAGTGCTCTCTATATATTGCCAGTACCCTAGCTTGGCAAGACTCGCAGACTGTCAGTTGACATATCCGATTGGATTGATTTATCAGACTTCGTTTGCCAAATGTACAGGTAATTATTAATAGATGAATTAATTTACATCAGTCTACTAAGTAAATAATGAGCGAGTGAGTGAGCGAGCGAGCGACTAAAGAAGTTTAACGAATGATTCACGATTCACAATTCGATTAGTTGTTTGCCATCACTTATACGTGCTTCTGGCTTCGGAAGTTGATAGCAATTTCAAATGTTTTTGAGACATTAAGATCTGTATTGTTTTCAGAACATCATCAAACTATCTCATAAACTGGGCTGTGATATGAAGTATCATCACACTTCTCAATAAGCCCTGGTATGGTAGTATCGTCTTCAATTTTTATTAATAGAGAATTTTCGCGGCACAATAGAGTCACGCGTCCGCACAAAGAGAAAAGAGATGACATCGTAAAGTGAACTGGCTTCTCGATATCATCGGCTAGCATTATAGAATACAGTACTTGCATTTGTATTTTCAAGTATTACGGTCAACACAAGCTTAAGTCTGTTCTGGAAACACTCGACACATAAGTTTCTCAACATTTGCTAAATTGCAAAATGCACATGGCTCGTTTACTCTGTTCATTGTGTCCGGCAACTTCTAAAAATAACACGCAGAAAGTTAATCCCTTACAACGTGAATGACGACACCATGGCGTTCAGATTGACGGTATGTTATAGACTGCAATTGTCAAGTATCAAGTTCAGCAATATTTACCAGAGTGAATTAGAAATCGTCATGAGTCGCAACATATCATGAACAGCCATACAAATGGTACCATGCGAACATCGTCATCAAAGACTTCCTAAGGACCATACATTTCCAAACACTGACAAACTTGTTCCAAACTGGTGCATGAGTTGCTTTAGCTACATATTTTCATGGCAGTACATCAATTTAGGCTGGATGGCTTTGATTAGAGACCGGATGTCCAACACACCAGAGCAAACACTTTATTGTGTCACTGCATCCACAATTGTGTTACTACACACACTGAATTAATACACAGACTAAGTATCAAAGTACCACTTATAGATCACAAATGATGCATTATATCATATTCGCTGCATTCCCCCTTGTTTATAGAATGACGTCCCGTCACAAACATACAAAAACCACAAAAACAAAAAATAACCTGAAAGACATCTCAATTATAACAATATACACAAGTTATACTAGGACACAATATCAATAATTGCTTTACAAATATAACTAGACTTATCAGAAAACTGAATTTTCATAGATGCAAGAAATTCAGCTCTGATCACCCAGTCAGGTTTCAAACTTGAATGTGAATACTTAAGACGTTCGGGTGGTTTTCTAGCTGTAGACGATCTTCCCAACGTTGAGTCATCGGCTGCTGATTCAACGTCCACTGGTGGTTCATCATTCCTGACTTAGACATCTTCAGTGTAAACATGTCTATCCTCATCTGCAGGCTGAGTACTACCATTTAGAACTTCAGTTGTTCATCATCTGATTTATAAACAGTCTGGACATCAGTTGTTGTTAAATCTGCTGGCACAATATCAATGTGTTCAGGTTCAGAATTATCATGATGAAACACAGGCTCAATACAGGTTACAGTTACTACTACATAATCATTTTCTGATAAGTCATCTGAAGCTTCATCACTATGGTAACTACATATATCTCTTTCAACAAACTCTCTCCTCCTGTTTTTTTTTGTCTCTGAGGCGCAAGCTCGCTGTCCTGCTGAACAGTTTTAGGCCATGGCAATTCAGAACATGGTATTAACAGGTTCCGTTTTAATGTACGTTTCCATCCCTGTTTATTCTCTGGACAAACCACGTAAATGGACAGGTCTGGCAATGCAACTTTCTGCCATACAGAAACTAAAGAGGTTGGAACAGTCACACCTCTCTTGATCCTACTGTTCTCAATGTTTATCTCGTAAGTATATCAGTTCACTTTAAGCACCTTTCCCTGATTCTTGAATCTAATTGGCCAAAATTGGCTGTTCTAGCTATCTTAATCATCCTTTAAAATGGTTGGATAAGTGACTTGGAAAGCAAAATTGTAATTAAAAGTATCATTAGCAGTTAAGCTAAACAAGATTGATAAGTCGCTCGCTAGACATTCGTGGAGCAAGGGGCATAGCTAGTACCTCCTGCTGTACGGCAAGTATTGTAGAATATCTTGGTCATTGCATTCTCACTGTGTTTAGAATGTCGTTACAAACGGCTTTGCTAGGTCTTCAAGGTTTGCCCTGCTTGTTTAACGGTAGTGTTGTATTTGTTGGAAATTTGTAACACATTTGTCTTGCTATATTCGGAATCTTATCTGTTTCACAAAGAGTAAACATAGTTCACTACCTACGTGTTGAAAGCTGTCAACATGACGTTTTAGCCATTACTCAGATTCCCAATCGATATAAATATGTTTGTTTGAATTGTGTTTCGAAAGGTGGGAAACTCACTATTGGTAGCACTCGGCTGGTTCGTCGATGATGTTGGGGGAATCTGATCATTCTTTTTTATTCTTCCTCTTGTCCGAGTGACGGGCAGACTCATTACACCCCAACTTTAACTCCGAGTTCCGCTTCCTCCGATATAATACATCTTCACTTTTCGACCAGGGGTACCAACAGACGGGAGAGAACAATGCAGGTTTAGTTGAAGCGCTTCAGCATCACCTACTTTTAAGTTTAATGGTAGGTTACATAAGGTCTTCGATTTCAACTTCAGAGGAGAGAAGTACCAAATGTTAGTAGCACAATGAGATAAAAGTGCCGTTTACGTCTCTACAGATATTGTTCCATAATTTGCAGGTATATTGTTGTTTTCGTACTTTCAAGAAATCCTTTTATTCTCGTATAGAATATTTCAGTATCCATTTTATGAAATTCATCCGTGATACCTCTACTCTTTAGGCATGTCAATAATTCAACGCAACAACTACCTCAGGTCATATATTAGGGAAATATCTTACCTAAGAGTGTCTTTGAAAACGTTACATAAATAATGATGCATCAAATCAATGATGACAGCTTTTTTGTTTTCAGAAATAGGAGCATTCAACAAACAACGAATGAAAAGCAATCTCGCTGAAAATTTTATAATCAATGAATAATCAACTGTATGGAAAGAGAGTGAAACAGTTGGAAAAATTGAAAGAGAGTGAAGCAGTGTGTGGATACGGGAGAAACCCATTGGAACATTAAAAATAAATGGACTATCCATTGTATGGTAGACGGCAATCGAGCTTAACATTTAGAATCAAAGAATTATCCAGTGTGTGTTGAAAAACCTGAATATTTATAATAGAAGGATTATCAAATGGACTGAGAGAGAGAGAGAGAGAGAGAGAGAGGGAGGGACAGAGAGACAGAGAGACAAAGGGTGTATGTGTGTGAAGTAGATGAGCATTTAGAATCAAAGGATTATCCAGTGTATGGATAAATAGACTCATATTTATGTGAACATTAAGAATTAATGGCTTTGGACAAGGAATAACTGATGTATTTACATATTGTAGTACGAACACGCTGTAGTATGTAAGGAGACAGAGCATCGGAGTTGCCCCCAAATTTGGCATATTCATGAAACTCGAACAATTACCACTTACGGTATAGCAACTGACACACAGATTCTATTGTAAGATACACTGGAAGGAGACCACTAATTCACTTCCGGGTTTGTTAGTTCAGAAGCAATATCGTGCGGACCTTGAGGTTTTAATACCTACATGGATTCTTTTTTTTTTTTTTTTTTTAATTTTTTTTTTTTCAAAAAAAAGCACAACAAGAAAGGAGAAAAACAAGAGGAAAGGAAAAGACAAAACCCACGGGGAAAAACTACAAAAAATGAGAAATTAAATTTTACAAGTCTTTTAAGATTCTATCTAACACCTGCATAGAATCCCTAGTCTTACGGTTGTTGCTATTATATTCGAGAATTTTTCTATAATATCTAAGCTTTTCTACGAGTACGGCCGGCTTTGGAATGATTTTGGCAAATCTACAACTGTAAATATATCTTTTTGTTAAAAGACAAATAAGATTCCAGCTCTGAAACAAAGTTTCTGTATTTGTGATCCCAAGAATTACTTCCTTTTCTGTAAAGTTAACATTGCTGCTTGTGAAAAGAAAATTCCAAACACTGCATAAAAACGCTATAATACTTGCTGTATTAGCATGAATTATTGGCTGTATTTTAGCTGAATAGTGCATATACAGGTGAATACAGTTAATAATCCATTGCTTGTATTGAGAAAGTCTGTATTCACGTTGATTCATGTGAATTCACTTGACACAGTGTATTATTCTATAATACATGCGACTCATTAATGTGAATTTATCTGTATTATTGCGTTTTCATGCAGTGAAATTTGTTTTACTTGGGAACATTCGTAAAATAGATGTCTAATGGTTTCAGTCTCTTGGCTACAAAAAGTACAAGTCTCATGTTCAGAAAGGTTTCTCAGGAAAAGAAATCTGTTTGTTACAATAATACGATTAAGGACTTTGAATTGAAGGCTTTGAAGAGCCACATCATCTGTCACTTTTTTGGGTAAAATATAATATTTCGAAAAGTTCTCTTTACAAACATTAAAAAAATAGTACACCACTTCTCCTTAGAGGGCTGTGGTTTAATCTTGGCTTTTACATCTAATTCAAGATATTTAGCATACACGGTTTTACAAATCTGTTTGTTTATAATAGGATTGCGACTGAAATTGTCATCCATCTCAAAACCTGAAACAATTTCCTTCTTCCAAACTGGGGGAATTGCATCAATAATACCATAAAAAGTTACATAATCGGTTGAAAGTTCATATTTTCTGCAAAACTTGTAAAAGATAGAAAATTTCTATTTTCGTCCACAAGATCTCTTATTAAGTAAACACCTTGCTGTGCCCATGACTTATAGAAAATGACGTCATCGTTAACACGTATCGACGGGTTAAACCATAACACTTGGTGTATATAATCACTAACATTGCATGGTGAATAAGAAAGTTCCTACCAGTCATAGAAAATTTCACTCCAAAAAACATACTTGTTTAGTTTACAATTGATTAAAGTCTTAATGTGATTTTTCCCAAGATATCGAAAGACTCTGGTGTCTAATTTCAAAAAGCTGGAAAGCAGATTCTTCCACTGACTTTTGCTGTCAGGGTTTAGTAGTCTCTGTATCCAGGCGTGCTTCAAAGATTTTTGAAAAGTCAACAGGTTGACCATATTTAGCCCACCATCAAGTAGATTTAAGCAAAGTCTGCTCCTATTTATTTTATCTTTTCCACCACCCCAAGTTGTAAAAAGAAGACTCAGGTTTCTTGATCTGCGAAGTAAGTAAATTTGGGAACACTGAGAGGCAATGAGTCAGTTTTGGAATCGCTAACGTTTTGATAACTGTAATTTTACCAATCAGTGTTAGTGGACGCTTAGACCAACTTTGTAGAAGATTTTCAATCTCGGTAATGATTGGAGAATAGTTCAGATCGTATAACATCTCCAAATCAACATCAAAGGTACAACCGAGGACGGTGAAGGGCTCGTCTGTCCACTTTAATTTTTTATAAGGAATAAGGATGCGTTTACTATGTCTTGATGCACCTATCCAAATCGCCTTTGTTTTCTCAACATTAATCTTAAGGCCAGAAACATCAGAAAATTTATCAAGAATATTCAAAACTGAAATAAGGCTATTTTCAGTACCATCTAAGAACATGAAAGTATCATCAGCATATTGCCCGAGAAGATAACGTTCATTATACAAAGTAATACCATGAACATCGGAGGAATTTTTTAAAGCAATTGCCATTAGCTCAACAACAATAATAAAAAGGTAAGGAGATAAGGGATCTCCTTGCCTTACTCCTCTACTAAGATTAAAAATGGGTGAGAAATAACCATTGTTCAGGACACAACTGCTAGTATCATTATAAAGAGTCCAAATCCAATTTCTAATACTGTTACCAAAATTAAAAAAATTAAAGCATTATCTATACATGTCCATTCAACAGAATCAAAAGCCTTTTCAAAATCTATTAACAGTAGCAATCCTGGGACATTTTGAAATTTGTCTGCTGTAAAATATCATAAATTAAACCTGTATTTTCACCAATATAACGACCTTTGATGAAACCCTTTTGATCAGGACTAATGATAATATTCAGAACTCGTTTAATACGAGTAGCGATAACAGATGCAGTAATTGGCCGCCAGTTTTTAATAAACTGTCTGTTTTTCCCTGGTTTCGGGATACAGGTGATTACACCTCGACGCTGGGAAATCGAAAGTGTCCCAGTATCGAGCGCTTCATTTAAACATCTTACAATCAGTTTACTGATGTCCTTCCAGAAAAATTTATAAAACTCAGCCTGGAAACCATCACAACCTGGACTTTTTAAAAATTATTGAAATACGTTTGTTACGTAGCCAATTAAAGACATCTTTACGTTTTTCAGTATTGTTCAGGCCCCGTACATTTAGGGAAGCAATAGAAAAAGGGAGAGACATAGACTACTGTGGGAAAGTTTCGAAACATAAAAAAACGTGAGTAAAGAAGGAACCGAGAAAAGGAAAGAGGGGAGAAGGCCAAAAACGCAAGGAGGGAGAGAGAAGAAAGACAAGAGAGAAAACCAAACGGAAACATCACAAAAACAAACAAACGAAACAAAGCCAAAAAAAAACCAAAGAAGCAAAGCAAAAAAGAAAAAACAAAGGGCCAGGGCGAAAAGGACAAGAAAAAGAAGCGAAACAGGCAAGAGAGAGAAAAAAAACTGGAAACTGCCCCGATACAATTTAAGCCACGTGCACAACAAAGAAAAAAAACCTGTGCAATATCTTTACCGATACAAAGTTATACTGTCAATATGAGAACGCCAAATTATCTACTGTGAAGTCTGAATTACGTGTCCATAAAGTCAATTTCGATGAATTTCACCGGAGAACTTGCTTTGCTTTTCTTCACAAAGGCCACACCATTTAGTGTCCACGTACTGTGCCCTTTCTTGTCTTTTACCATCTTCCTTGCCGAGTGAAATATATCAGCGTTGATCTTTGTCAAGTTTTCAGAAATAAATAGGCGCTTTGAACCTTCTGGAAGACCGATTCGTGCTGTGTCGACATCCTTTAACTTTGTTCTGGACATGTAGATCAATTTGGCTGAATGGCAGGATTTGAATTTGGCGAGAAGGACTGGTAAACCTTGACTTTCTCACTTCAATGGATGGCAAATGTCGAAGTCGCGTTCAACCAATTTGTACCCAAGAAAGCTGCAAATTTTCATCACACATTCTGTTAATGTCTTGACCGACCTATCTGGTAAATTTACTCCATGGAACTCAACGGAATATTTTCTTGTATATTGTTCAATTGTATTGTACTGTTCGTTCGCTTTTTCCACTTGCTTTTGGGCGACTTCCATTGCGATTTCCAAACTGGCAAGTTTAGCGGCATGACCGGCCGTAGTTTCTTCCATATTTTCCAATGACTTACGAATGTCCGCAATATCACCTCGAAGTTCACAAGTTGAAGTGGATATCTTGTTACACAATTTTCTGTATAACTCTTCATTTGACATGTTTGACGTACCTGTGTCACTGTCAGGTGTACGTGGAGATGACGTGGCCATCTTAGTCCTTTTGTTTTCTGGGGTGGCTGCCACATCGCTTTCACTGGTGGAAGTCGCAATTCGACGATTTTTACGCTTATTACGTTTATGCCTCATTGAGACAGTAACGATAGCATCTTCTGCGTCGGTGTGTTGTTGTAAAACACGTTGTTATGAACACTTGAAGAGTACCGGGGTCAGAAAAACTAACGAAAAGACGGAGCGGCAGACAAACACATGCTGCTCGCTCGGAACACCAGAGCGCCCTCTCCCCCTACATGGATTCTTGTTTGGTTTGAACTTGACTTTAAGTATTTTGGTAAAGACATGATTTCGCTTTAATCAAAATGCAGACTGTTATGAATAATGGGTAAAACATTCTGTGGTAATATAAGGAGTTATAAGGCCCATAGAAATCACAACAATAAGCCTGGAATTTGTCGAAAACACCATGAGGGACTATTTTCATCGCTATCTCAAAATTTCCATGAACTTGCCCACAAGAAAAACTCATCAGAAGTCAAGCTTACATTGACCTTACATCTGTCAAGAGGATTCGTGCTGCTGAATGTTGTATGGTAGGAAAATTGAGCTCAAATTTGACGCTACTGTGGTTGCCTATGAGAAATTAATTAGTGTTTTTGTGCCCACTGACCTGCAACACCTCTCTTTGAATCAGCAAAAGCAAATTTTCTTTTGATATATGCTACTGTGCATCTGAAACGTACATCCTTATGTTATGTGGCACAACATTGAAAGTGATTATTAACTGTAACTATTGCTTTATAGTTATTTACAATGTAAACTTGTTGATCCATTCAAGTTATTATTACAACAATGATAATGATGATTGCTATCATTAAATCAGTGAGACTTTTTAAAGGGAATTGGTGTACTATTCAGTTTTTTTTCTTTCGGTTCATATCCTCGATCTCACCGAAATGGTTTTAGCCCAGTTCCCCATCTAAATATCCATGGCCTGGTGACTTTTTTCTATGCCACTGCTACTGAAAAGAGTCATACTTCGATCCCGCTGAAACGGTTGTCACACATTAATATATACATAGTGATGGTAAAACAGAATGTTGATATGAGACAACTCTGGAGTGATATACCTGTACCAGGAGTCAGCCTCCTCCTTGAACTCCTGGCATAACATTTCATAGCTATCGATATCTATTCCCATCTCTCTATTCAGCATAGGGAAATCACTTTCGTTGGAACTCATGAGCCTATTTAGCCTGCTGTATTTTCGTAGGCTGTCTATGATTGCATTTGAATGACAGGTATCAGTAAGAAGTTTTGCACAGCCACTCAAAGCTTCTTAACTTAACATTTTGGAGCAGGAAGGACCATCATAACCACCACCATGCTTTTTGACGATGCCTTTACTCCGCAGGTACTGTTGAAGTTTTCGAAACTAGCTAGCATCGTAAATGTCCTATTCAATATTTAGGATTTAAGTTTTCCTTGACCTCTTTAGTAATTCTGTTTTGTGCATTTCTCTGCTTTTCACTATTCTTATCCTGTTTTATGTCGCTTCCTTTTGAGGTGACCTATATTTCACAGTATCAATTATTTATTGTTATTAGTTATTTGTACTTATCTGTGATATTCTTAGGACTGGTACTGTATCTACTGCCTGTTGACAATAAATACCGTAAAGGTATACAGTCACCTGTAATCTAAACATGCCCATATATGGTCAAAGGGGCATTCCTTAGTATTCAAAATACCCGTGTGAGGGAGCTGTTTTAAAAAAGCGGCCACCCGCTTAAAATCTTTGATTGGTTAGATTTTCTCCTTCCATCGTAACTTTGGCAAAATTGGAACAGGTGACGGTATACCTTTAAGTGCGATAGTGACAAACAACTCGACTCACATCTTCTGTAGTGTCTGCCCTGTTGTCTTAAGACTGCCTTCTGTCATTAAGTCTTTGTGAAAACCATAAGCATTACAATTTCTTTGTCCTTGATGATACTCTAGGGTCAAATCATACGTAGACAATGCAGCAAACCATCTGTTGCCGGTTGCATTCAGCTTTGCAGATGTCATTACATAGTATTACTTAAATGGATTGAAGTCTGTTAGTACTTTAAGTCTGTTACCATACATGTAATCATGACATTTTTTCAGTTACAGACCTGTTAAGACTCCCAGTTTATGTTCTGTGCAGTTTCTCTCACTCTTGGAAAGGCTGTTTCTAGCATATGCTATCAGTCGTTTCTTTCCTTTCTGTTCTTGGTAAAGGGCTGTCTGAAGCCCTGTAAAACATGCATCCTTCTGCAATTCAAAGGATAGGCTATTGTTTGCAAATGCCAGGGCATGCTCTCTAAAAACTTTTGCAGCTCATCGTACTGTGAGTGGCTTATTCTACGATATCGTTTTCGAAATGACTGATCCTAAATAGGACGGATTACGTGTTCGATACCTGTAGTGTAACCCAAATAATCACCACTTTGAGCAAATGCTGTAGGTGAAATGCTTGTCTCTTTTATGTGCTATTCAATGGCGAGTCACCAAGGTCACAAACAATTTTCTGTTCATTTGATGATGACTTACTGTACTGAATACAGTAGAGTTTACATCATTAGCAACTGCACTAGGAACACATGAAATACAATGCGAGATTTTTTTTATTTTTGTTCTATCAGATTGACGCACCACTGCAAAGTGGGGAAGATACTATTTGGTTAGGTTCTCTAAAGACGATTGGATCTTGTGCATGTACACGTTATAAACGTACTGTCTGATTTTTTCTACATAGGCTTCTGCAATATATTTCTTAGCCTTTCTTTTCTCAGTGTTCTTTAGACGTTGCTTTGTCATTTCACAGTGGGTTAGTAGTTTTGGGGAATCTCCTATCTAGGGTGTAGCTACTTAATATCTTCTGTCTAAAATTCAGAGTTACTTTTGAACTTTATCGAACGCAATTTAGTCTTCGAGACGAATTTGCATATCAGGGTTACCTGTGATGTTTTAAGCCCCCAACATTGCCAGTGCTATTAATATCAACAAGTTCTCATGTGTATCTAACAAAGTACGTATGAGCAAAGCCTGTCTGATGTTTTCTCTCTCACCTGGTATGCTGAAATAAATTTTGTCTATACATGTCCGCCCTAGGGAGTAATTCTTGCTATTCGCTCCCAGGTTGCCTTCTGATGTCTCAAAAGTGATAGTGAAGATCAGCATAGTTAATATCAATAAGAACATTGACAGTCAGATGAGAATCGAGCTTTTAAAAGCTTATACCATTTAAATGCTTCCATCTTCCGGCATACTTGTTTTAATCCATCACTTTCATATTGCTTGTCACTTTATCTGCAATGAATGCACTAGCATTCATATCAACTCTACCATTTACGCTTCTCAGACCAATTTCAACTGGCATTGTCTAAGAAGTCTCTATTTATCCACTTAAAAAATCAACCTGTACTTTTCTTGGCTTACCTTGCAGACCGAATCTAGCGCAGCAATGTCGGAATTGATATAAGTTTTGGCTTAGGTACTGTCATTATCTTATAGTGCATTTAGTCTAATTCTTTCATTGCCATTCTTTAGGAGGACTGGCACAGACATTATCCTTTTGCAACTATCATTGGACGTACCATTCTATCCGTCAATCCGATTTACATGCCAGTTATGAATACTATTTCTAAGTAACAGTCCATTATAAGTTTATCTTAATTTATTCATACTACAGAATCTTTTTAAGGAAACATTTTTCATTGTTGATCATCTACTCAATAACAATGACACGGTCTTGATCGTTTTGCAAAGTACCGTGCATCAGCAACATCAATCTTCTTAAACTTATCACATTTCAAGACACCATCCTGATTATTTCAAACTTTTTAGAGTTTATATATTCATCTATTGACCTATTATTGTATCCTTGCATCTCTTTAATATGTACGAAGAATGATTTTTACTGTTTGTTGGCTTTTTATACTTAACAGCAGCAGCCTTGGCCCTAAACCCTTTATATTTTCAAATGCTAGAGTTTTGAATTATGCCTCTTGATTGAGCCACTCTTCCAGAACTTCTGACCAGATTCTGTTTCCACTTTCAAATAACCAATGGCGATATTGTTCCACTATTGTTCTTTTCATCGTCTGCTCTGAGATCAGCCTTTGCCAGCTTGGTCTTAGCATTAATGTTTAGAGGGCCCTGTCTAAGCCAATTGTACTTGTATAGCTTCTTCACGATCAGTATTAGCTTTCTTTATGATCAAATCTTCTCAAAGGTTTTCAACTATGCTCTGCCACCAAAAAAGACTTCAATGGACTATTCGCAATTGATAATTGATCGATATGATTACTTTAATTTTTATCCCTAGGACTAGACCCTATAAGATTTTAAATTATAGAAGAAAACTCTGCATGTATTTTAAAAAACTATGTGTATGTATTTTTGCAGACATTATAATAATTTGCATTAACCTTAAGTGTACGTTTTGTGCATTTTTATTTCATACAAAGGGTTTAAACTGTATGAATTTTCTTTTCAAACGAGAGTGAAAGAGTCTCTCTACCATTTTTAGCCTTTTTTCTATACAGTCTGTGTTATCACACTCCAAAATGCACTTCTTGTAGTTAAGGGTTGAATGGATTGCAGGACTACTCATTTTAATTACAGTAAACTATTGCTTTGTGCATGTGTAAGTTGATATCGATAATGGTGATGTGAAAATAGTTTATAAATAATGTTATCTTCAGTGATTCTAGAACGTTTACTACCATTGACATTTAAAAATTTAATTGACAGAGCTTATAATTTGGTTTCTTTTTTGATTGTCATGCCATTGCTTTTACTGGAAGAGAAAAGGAAGACGTCCATCATGAACAGAAATAGTGTCATCGATTGAAATGAAAGAATTACATTTATCATTAATTAAAGAATCATATCGTATTTGATGATTACTTTTTAGGTTGAAAGCGGCGTGTGATATAAGTTAAAGGAAAGCTATGAAAATTCAATAAACAAATCAAATTTATCGGTAGTTTTAATTTTGCGTGAAATTTTAACTGACAATGTACTTTCAGTGAAGATTATTCGAATTGATACGATCTTATACATTTCAATTTCCAGCCTAAATGTCAAAACTTGAGATTGTTTCGAAAAATGAGTAAACCCAACTTGTGTATACAGAGAGACTTTACAAAATGGCTCTATCAAGTACACCCAATTCTTACTCATGTAGAACCTCTTAAGTTTCATGATAAAACCCGTTTCATAACTTTGACTGACACTAATATTTTAGAAAAATTCATATCAAGGAGGCTAAAGGTGGTTTTTTTTTGTCATACTAAGTATTTTGTACTTTCTCTTTCAGTTCCATTTAAGAGAGAGGTTACTGGATTGCTGAAATTCTACTTTCTTGGAAAATGGCGTTTCGTTTGTGATGAGAACTGGCACCAACAAGATGCACATGTAGCATGCAAAACACTGGGTAGGACGATCCTTTCCATTAACTACTTTCCTTTTTAAAATCGTTTACTGGACGTGTAGATTAGCCATCGATAAGTTCAGCATAAGAAGTGTTGTGTGTCTGATATAGTAACTCATACAAGGCTCTGTGGTTTTTTTGGTACAGATATATGTAAAGCACTGCTATTAAATCAAGTGTTGTATGAAGCGGCTTTGCTGTTACGTACTGTACCTCAGTTTTTACATCTAGGTGTTATGTTCGTTCTCTTACAAATAAGTGTCTTCTTTGCAGACTAACAACCTTTGACTACACACTAGAATATTTACATGATTAAGCAACACACAACAGATATATAGAAATAAAGCAAACATAAAAAACAAAACATGGTAAGGCCCATGAAGGAAAGATAGGATGAATTCGAAATATAAAGTAAATGAGATCTAATTTCTTTTTGCGGTGGTATGTAAATAAAAAGATTGATGTACAATAGAGAAACATTTTTTCAGTTTGTAAAATGATTGTGTATAAACATTGATTGCAAAATGAAAGTTTAGATCTAGCACCTTTTCACACACAATTTTACTTAACACATGATGTATTTTATTATATACAATTTATTTATAACAATTGATTATTGCGTCTTCGGAGAATTGTTGATCCTAACTGACTGACTCTATTCTGCTAACAGAAATATTGTATTGCTTACTTTGTAGGTAGCAAAGCAAGAGCAATTGCAATGCATAATCTGAGCCCGGATACCTCGGCAAGCATATGGATGACCAATATTACGTGTGCTGGTAGTGAGAATAACCTCATGCACTGTGGTTATAATTACTCCTACTCTTGTACATCGAACAAGGCAGCTGGTCTGACTTGTGAAGGTATGTTTGAATATAATGAGATACACATTACGCTTTAATGCTAGCAAAAAGAACATAGGTTGATGCGATTCAGAATATTTTGCTGATAAAAACTGCTTTTGAATATGATCACCCAAACCCGATTATTTTAAGAAGTCCTGTGGTCAGTACATAGTTCAGGAAACAGAATTAAGTCGTAGTAGCCTTTAATTGCCGTTCTAAAGGTAAAATTAATGTTTCTGTCCTTGTTGCATTTCAGACCCTCCACCGTATGAAGTTTATTGGCCCATGGATTCTACACAAGCTTCCAATGACCGTAGATCAATGCAAATTGTCCTGAATGGAAATGCACAGTTTGAAGAAGTAGACAACTCTGAAGCTATTTCACTTAAAACTGGACATGACTGGGCTGATCTTGGTAGCTTACCGAAAAGCTGTTTGGAAGATTTTGAAAAGTGCAATTCCGCATTGTTTACGTTGTCATTTTGGCTGAAAACCGGTAAACTTGAATGTGATCAAGCCATTTTAGAAATGGGAAAACATGAGTCACATGGTGGAATCACCTTTGAATATGTTCTGGGCCATTTTCAAGTGACTCTTAGAAAGCGAAATCTGTTCTGGAGAGTTAATTTGCACGGGTACTACCAACGTTGGTCTAAGTTTACAATTATCTGTGATGAAAATAGAGGTCTTCGAGTTTTTGTTGATGGTCAACTTGTTGCATCAGGTACAGTTGGAACATACAGGACGTCATATGATATGGATTCATTGTATAGACTTACTCTTGGGAGTAAACATCAGCGTTGTAACAAGAAGATGGAACTTTCCGTCGATGAGCTACAATATTTAGAAATGGAAGCAACATCGCAAGGTTGGTTTATTCTTTTTTGGTTTAGGACATCATCTTCGCATTATACTGAGCTTTCTGCAGGAATCAAAGGTTTATATTCTTCGCTCCCGTCGCATGCTTAC
This sequence comes from Ptychodera flava, assembly GCA_001465055.1. Classification (NCBI taxonomy): domain Eukaryota; kingdom Metazoa; phylum Hemichordata; class Enteropneusta; family Ptychoderidae; genus Ptychodera; species Ptychodera flava. The sequence continues at coordinate 98,988 of LD343613.1, read as the reverse complement.
GACGTCCGACAGTATAATTTGCTACGAATCAGTTATAATTTCTCAGTTATACCTGAATAAAACAATTTGTTCTTTAACAGGAACCCACAAATTGACTAAAAGCATTTATTAGTTAGATTTATGTTTGAACAATGTTCAAGGTCTCTAGTGAATTACCAACGAGACGAATTATCTAGTAAAGTTGATGAGGTGGTCATACAAGTGATACCAGCAACCTGTAAGACATTTTCGATGTATCTTAGATATATTTTTCGAAATGTCAAAATTTTCTAATAATCCAAATCGAAGCAGAATTTAATCTACGTTAGTTGCTAATTTGGAGTGCTCACGTAATTGAAATATCTTTCCTCTTATATATAAATAAATTATGAAGATAATCTCTAAAATTTAAATACGTTTGCTTGTTTAGTCCAGGGCTATTTTTTGTCCTTGCTTAAAATGCTGTCCTACTCCGGTAACCCATCATGTATATTATGCACTACTTTGCAAGGCGCATTAACCAACTTATATCGTTTGCACAAGTATTCAATTTTCATAGAAATAAAACCAAACTTGACATTACTGCTGCATATTACGAGAATTTTATCTTGTAAAAACCAGAAATCCTGTATAGGCATATTTTGTACGAAAAGAGGTTTCCATCAAAGGCCAAACTAGACTACATATCTTAGGCCTACTTTGTACACAAATCTGCATTACTTTGACACATCAATTTTGGCACTGCTTTGCTGTTTCGGAGTTCTTTGGTGTAATTAGTATGAATTTTCCGAATTTCAAGGACAGTTGATAAAGAACATGCAACAATATCAAAAGCATCCTTAACAAATTTGGTCGGAATACCATCTAAATCAGTAGCCTTTGACGAATTAATATGTTTTAGAATTTTGTAAATTTTAAGGTATTCATCTCCAAAAACAAAAAATACAAAGGAATAACGCCCAACGTCTTTGTTCAGATGAACATCTTGAAGACTACATAAATTAAAATGACCAATAACAATGAGACATTCCTTGACAAGGTGTGTAGACATAGTTTGGTCTCTGACAATTTATCAAAATTAATAAAAGTCGCCATCACGAGCCCCAACGGAATCTGTGTGCACTTTTGACTTAAATGAAGAACCCAGGTCTCTTAATGCTCTCCACATGACAATTCATTTTCATTGAAACGTTTCGCAACACAGGAACTGAACCGATTGGACCAGCCTCGCCTCTTTCAGTCGTTCTATGATCAAAGTTTATCTCGTCAATAAATCTATCGCACGCTTTTAGCAACTTTCACCATCTTGATCACCCTTTAAAATAGTTGGTCAGGTGACTTTGAAAGCAACATTTTAATTAATATCTCCGCTCAGTGACACAAAATTACCTTCACGACAATGAAGGCAAACATGGTGGACCACCACAAATCATTGCACACAGATTAGGCGGGTGCAAATTTTGCCAGGACCAAAGACTACATGTACAAGAAAAGAAGGGCCTCATATTACGGCTATAATACAGCTTGGCAAAGTCATGGTATTCTTGCCTCACACCAGTGGTAGGGCTGATAGCTGCCCATCGCGCAGCAGTTGATACCGTGACAGGAAATTATTTTAATTAAATACCACTAGTTATCTCCATGGTTTTATTACTATTTGGTCACGCATACATTAGTTCATGGAGGAAAAAGAGCTCTTTTCTACCTCGATGGTTAGTCGCTTGTACGATCATAGCGCCAGGAGCGGAGCCACTATCTATATGCTGTACAGCAAGTATTGTGGAATATCTTAGTCATTACATGCTCAATGTGTTTCGAATGTCGTCACAAACGGCTTTGCTAGGTTCGCAAAGGTGTGCCTGTACGCAAGTTTTGTATTTGTAGCGGAATATGTGAAACCAACAAATTTGTCTAGCTTTATACGGAATCGTAAGTGTTTTACTAGACTCTCCACAGTCGCTGTGCCTTGTTTTGTGCGCGCCAAGGTTGGGCCTGCACTCGAACGCTACGCTGTGCAGCTGTGAGCACGCGCTGCCAGACACAGCGACTGTCCGTTTTTGCAAAGGTATGAATATTCATAAGGGTAGTGACCTCAAAAGAAACACCTATCAAACTGGGCGGAAAGAATATTACACTATTAGCCAGTAGACCTATAATGCGGTATGTTATTATTTTTCATTTTTGATTTTATTTGGCTATGGTACTTGTCATTTTTTGTTTGATTAACGGATGTGTAGAGTTCTATAAAGTACCCGGATCAGGCAGAAATCCGACCGGTCGCTTGCAAGAACGTCCAGACCCTGGGATTCGCGTCGCGTCTCTGAAGGGCGCGCGCGTGTTCCAACTGACTGACACTGGGAAGAACGCGAATCGCAGGGTCTCTGCCAGACTAGTGTTTTACAAAGAGTACTTCAAATTCACTACACACATGTCGGGGTTGTCAACATGATGAAATGACCATTCCCAAGATTTACAAGCGATATAAATGTTGTGTAAATAAAAAGGTTAACTCATGAATTTTAATAGACGTCGTGGGTATGGCCGATCTGGGGAAAATCGGCCATACCCACCATGTCTAAATCTATCTGGGTAAAGGCTGTCATGTCCTCCTAGAGCTTTGAACAGAAATACGATTGTTTCGTTGTCAATTAATTAGCGAGAAGAAATTCTGATCCTTTCCGAGTCATCAACGAGAAGAGTATCATTGTACGCTTTAAATTTAGAGAATAATTTCTTATGATCCCTTATACTGTTAAAAATATCTACGTTTTCCTTTATCAAATGGCATACTCCCTTCAACATATTAGTCCGTTTACGTTTGTGATAACTTTCAAATCTTGAATGCAGGTTTCTTAGGGTTATCGTGTTCCCATATGTTCAGATCAAGCTTATCTGTCCTTTTGGTTTGTTTCAAAACTATTCATCTTGTAAATGTCTGGTTTCATTTCCAAATGCTAATTACGGGTAAATTTGTATCGTTTATTTTACAGAACCAACCAATATTGCATTCGGAAAATATACAACCGTTAAAGGCAACACTCTGATCGCAGAAGAACTCGCAACCACAAATAATGCAGTAGATGGTTTACTGTACACGCATGTGACTATTGACATACAAAACGAGAACAGAAAACTTGTGATACAATTTGGAGAGCTGCGGTCTGTATCTCATGGCGTCATCATCACTGCAGGTAAATATATTCCAATACATCTTTGTTTCTTATTGATTTTGACGTTTAGAATCTAGTATTGATAATTTAGGTTATCTTCGGATGGTCAATGATTGCCTAGGTACATTTCTGCCACTGAAAGTGTTATCATGAAGAGACCATCCGGTTCCTCGTGGTTAAGAAATTACAAAGACAGGCTTCATTTAGCAGGCAGGTTGGATTTTCAAAAGATTTCGGCATCTGTTGGAGTTACTTGCAGCTTATGCATAGCATTTTCGAAACACTATACTTTATTTATTGATATCGAAAGTCCATATCTCCCTCTCATGGATATGACAATGAATTGCCCTGTGTGTATTTCATGTGGTTTGCAAAGTTCAGATGTGTGCTAGTTGATTTGTGTAAACATTAATCGAGGGAGGTATGATTTAACATCGTCCATGGATATGACTGTTGGTTTTAGTCCAGGGTATTGAGAATCCAGATGGTGTGCGATTTATGTAAACAATGCCAAAACAGGGAAGAGGCATGAACATCGTGAATACGACGGACTATATTAAAGATAGTAATAAACAGCTGCAAAATACAAACTATCTTTGTGAAACAACACAAGTACACATTATCCGTATGGTGGATATGGTTTACGTAATCATTGAAAACATGTTCGACGATACAATCATTTATATCCCTGCATTTTAACTAAACCACTTCTGGTCATTTTACTCTGTTTGTGGGAGATAAATAATCACCGAGACAATGAAGAGTGAGAGTTCAATGAAATGTGCAAAAAGGGGAATGCGTGAAAAATTCCTCGCCAGTTTCCTGGAATTGAGAGAAAACTACAGAACAGCCAAAAACAAAGGAGGGCACAGGTCAGAGGTCAACTGACGAGAAAAAATTTACACAACAGTAAAACACTGGAGAAAAAACCAAACTGTCAGCTGCTTGTTTGGCGGTGTGATCCAAAAGAGGCAGAGCAACGTTGTGACCCCCCCTCTAAACCTGAAATTATGAAAACTACAACTGCACGTATATAAATCCGATTATCTGTCTATAATCGTTGAAACTTATTTTGAATTTCTAATAAAAAATAATCCGATCAAGTATTTGTATAGAAACGTTTCAGAGAAGACATTTTCATGATTTACACAGGAATAGTTCGTGAACTTCACACATTTGACGAGGAGTGAAACAACCTGCACCCTACGTTCGAATTCACGTTTGAACACCCTATCCACAAAAAATCATACTTTGATCTAGTAGTCTTGAAATGTCAGAGATAGAGTCGAGAGAGAAGGTTCGATTTTAAAAGCCAAACAAAACCAACTGACATATTTCAATATTTATTTCGAAGTTCTTGTCACCAAACCAGCACTTTCAAAGGCTTCATTAAAGGTTAATTCCTTAAATATACTTGCCATGCAACAACAACGTGCATGGACTTCATAAAAAGTATATTTCTTCCCTTCAACAATGAGATTGCAGAAAAACAGAAATTTCTCGTGTCAAAAAAGAAGTAAACCCAAAACGACAGCAATACCTCATTGACAAAGAAAAGAGGAACGGCGTTACGACCTTCAGTCCATATATCAAAACCAGCATACTCAAACAATGTTTATTCACAAAGTGGAAAATAACATAGGGCGATCAAACACTGTCCAATTTTTTCGGAAATACCGATCACAGCATATAAAAGAAACAACAAGAGAAAATACATCCATGTTCAAGAAAAAAATAAAAGACCAGGAAACAAAAGAACACCAACGGTCTGGGCAACAAACCACACAACAGTCAAACCACAGCCACTGGACAAATTGCATGATATACTTTCTGTATATTTACGTATATTGACGTCTATGGAACAATATTAATTGCATACGTAACGTATATCTTTGTATATGGAACATTCCAATACTTTGATATGCGTAGTGTGTATATATGCAGATCATGAGTATACGTAATGCAGATCATTGCACACCAAGTGTACACTGTAGTTTTGCATTTTATTAGTTTACGTCCGTGTATATATATACTATTTTTATGTCGAAACTATGACAATAAGATCTCAGAAACTTCTTTCTTCACGGAACAACCAAAAGTACATGTGCATACCATATTTTAAGCTGATACGTTCAACCGTTTTTAGAACTCTCAGTACAACGGCAAAACATTACAAAATGCCATATATTTGTAACTAATGTGACATGGACACTTACAATCCACACACATACGAATATAGAGACAGACAGGCAGAGACGAATATTGACGCAAGTCGTTTGATCCCATCAGAAAAATGCATTCTCAAAAGTTTCACTTGAAAGAGCTTAATTGAACGACTTTTGATGCCTAATATTAGTTGCAATACATCCATCTTACCAATGTTATCCCGAATGTTTCAATGACCAATACTGATGTCGTTAGTTTTTGAAGATTACATACTGGGTCAATGACGGAATTATCATGTTAAATAGAAGGTGTAAGAAAGATGACGTATCACTTTTGTTTTGTAGCATCAGCGTTAACACACTTCACTGAGCAAGGATCCTAGGCATGGGCAGTCCTTTGTTTCTACGTTTGCTAAAAGATCAGCCAAGATATATCAATACCTCATGCCCGCGGGCATTGCTACATGACCTTTATGTATAACTGCAGATGAAACGTTTAAATATACAATTGAGGCATCTTTTGCTTTGTGGACTCTGCACACCTACATGATGCAAACCAAGACGATTACAGCATTTCACAGAAGACTTGTTTTATGCATTCAAACATGGTATTATTTTAGTATTGTCTTTTGAATGCCTTTGCATAACATATCATTTCGGCAATTCTTCTAAAAGCGAGATGAGTGAAATAAGATGAGTTTCCAAATGTTGCTTTGTACTTTTTTTACAAAACAAAATAAATTCGGTTTAACCATGTGAGTTTTACAGTAACCACATTCTCCTTAAACTTGATGGTGGTGTCATTGTTGGAGCAATCCGAGCTTATAGGGCTTCATTGAAATGCCGTACTCCCTTGCACTATACGGTTTTCCATCTCAAAGTACTTGAATTGGTATCTATGTCTTCACGCGTACGTGTTGCATTTTAGATGCACCTGATTACGTTTGTGTTGGAATTTAGGTTAGTTGATGATTTACTTTCATGTTACATGCTCCGGAGAACTTTCTTTCATGTGAATTAAGTCTTTAGTATGAAAAATATACAATCTTCAGAATCGTTTCGATTATCATTTTAAGGTAAAGGTCGCTGAATATCTTCATAGGCACGGTTTGCTTAATATTGTAAATTATGAATATTTTCTGTCTCAAGACCATTGATTTTAGGTCTATGTTTTGTCCAACTAATTAATAAGATTCCCCGCGTCACATCAAAAATTGAAATGTACTGCACCATTTATTATACGCGCACGCATAGCAGAACACATTTGTTGCTAAGTGTGGGACCCTCCATTATTAGGTATGCAAACATGATAACATTGACCTTGGCATGTAAGTCTTGTTAATGTCATGGTAGTTGCTGTAAAAGGTCACTGTCCATTCCTGTTGTCACCGCTGCCTGTCATCAGTGGTGTTACTGTAAAAGTCAGGAGACAACCGATCATGTAGTGCAATTGCCGTCCAAATGCTAAAGCTAGGATGGTCTGTAGTACTCATAAGAAATGTTACTATCGGTTCATGGGACAATTTTGACGTAAAGAACGCTTCTACTCAAAGTTAACATAAATATCGTTTTGTTTTTCAGAGATACCACAATCACTTGAGATATTTGTCGGTACAAGCATCATAACAGAAAAGTCATGTGGTGAACATTTTCATGTTGAACCACACAGTGTTTTCACACAACACTGCGGCAAAAGCATTTTGGGTAGCTTCGCCATTGTCAGGAGGGCAGATGATCAACATGCTATGGATTATTTGAAAATAAGCGAGATTCAGTTGTATAGTGGTAAGTTCTTTCTTTGTGTTTAAATAAAACTTGATCCCTTTTTGCTTTCGTAGGAAATTCGATCATATTCATTAAATTGACTGTGCCAACGAATTTCAAGAAAATTTAGCGCAACCTGTTTTACACGTAAATTAACCAATCTAGCGAACAAAATGTTCGAAGACAGAAGGGAAAGTTCCGTAGTTTTCCTAATTAGATTTTGAAATGTCTGCCTTACCTATTAGATACAAAATAAAGGTAATTAGTTTCTTATCTGACCTGTTTGATTTCAAATCGATGTCAAAACGGTGCAGCTCTTTTGATAATATGATTAGAGCTATAGCAGATATTTCATTGCATTGGATTCATCCATTTTTCGTTACACAGACCCATCATATATTGGATGTACTGAAGATGTCGAAAATAGTCATGTGACATCCTTTGCAACCAACAACTCATGGGATTGTAGAGTGACCTGTGCAGAGAAAGGATTTGTGCTGGCTGGGCTGACAAACGAAGGATATTGTTCTTGCAGAAATGACCTCAATGATACAAGCCAGCGCTCAGGAAGTTGCCATGTGTTTCTTAGGCATTCTGGCCAGAGTTATTTAAACGAACAAAATACTTCAGAAAATGCAATCAGTTGGTTCGATTCTGGCAATGTGGTAAAGGAAATTAAGGACGTGGCCATTACTGATAAAGACATAGCGCTAGCTTGTCAGTCATTTTCAGATCCAAATAGTGATCTATTCACCATCAATGGTTCGATCTTCCGTCAATATGACTTAATTATTTGTAACATATCTGTGAACTTCTCGGGTGATTTCAATATGAAATTGCGCATTCAAGTCGATTTTGACACTGAACATCGGCTGAATGATGTCTTAATGACAAATGCAAATTACACTGTCTCAGTCTCATATAAATTCAGTGGTACATACAAAGTGCAAATCACAATCAGTAACCCTATCTTGGAAGTTGAAACACGATTTCCCATGGAGATACAAGCAAGCCAAAGGCGTCCCCAGTTAGCTTTCAGTGCACCTGAACACCGAAACAGCCCAAGAAAAGTTGATATCAAAATGATGAGCTCATGTTCAAGCGTCGATCAGCTTGCAATAGTCGGGATTCCAGCATTGTTTTCATCGAAGTTTGTAGAGGACAACGATGCAACTTGTGTGATGAAGTATGGCGATGGGGAGTCAGGTGCAAAGTCTGTAGACCAGCCCCAGAGTCTAGTGTTCGACCATGTTTATACCAGCCGAGGTCTTTTCTACGGTACATTGGAGTGCAGCAATGATTATGGTGTCTTCAGGTTACCATTCAAGCGCTGTGTTCGTCAAAATGCTATTGATATTCCCGTCTCCCCGTTCTCTTTTTCTGATGACAAACCATCGCTTTTAAGATGGATAGTGCAGCCTTCTGTCGAAGTCCAATTCATATCTCTTACGACAAACTCTCTATCATTGTCAAAAGAGAATGTTGATAGTAGAGTGGTTATAGGTTTAAGTGACAGAACAAAACATGAAGTTGAACTCAACTATACTGATGGATATTGCACAGTGGCTTATAAATGCAAAGGTTTCCACTTCTTGTACATGTTATTGTTCAACTATCCACAAGCCGTTATTCCAATGGTTACCCATTATTATGTGGCCGAGAGCGTTTCTGCTGTATATCTTCACATTGCTACTCAGTATGAAAAGACAGATTTCAGAAGTCTTACAGTTGGGAACATTCATCTGAACAGATACTTAGAAATTGAACAATTATCCAATATCACTATAGAGTTTTCTATAAACAAAACTGTGGATGTGGTTTCCATTTTAAGTTTTGAAAATGACAAAATAACGTTTCCATCCGAAATTTACCTCCACAATGGCACATTCTCAAACTTTACTGGAAGTCGGAATCGTTGCTATGATAAAAAAGGCAACGCGACTCTAAGACTTACCGCTGTCACTGAGGTCGGCCTGTCTTCTCAGAAGTACGATCTGTCTGTGTATCCACTATGTGAAAAACCTGGGGTTTGGATCAATGGATTTGGAAAGTACAAATCTATGCCTCGAAAGGAATACAGGTCAGATGCCATTACAGTAACAGGAATAGTAACGCGAATATGCAGGGTAGATAAGGTAAAAACGTCGGCAGTATTCAAATGGTGGGCCACGAAGATACATCAAAATGGTACATCAGAAGAAGTAAATATTGAACAGTCTGGTGGCTGTATTATCACATTCCCGCCAAAGACGTTTCAGATCGGTTTAGTACATATTGGTCTTGAAGTTAGCATTGGTGAAATGTTCGAGTCTGGGTATGATGCCATCTACGTTGAAATAGGTAGAGCACCACTTGTAGCTGCAATCAATGGAGGGCCATCAAGAATGCATTTCATTTCGCAAAACCTTACTATAGATGCATCAAAATCAAGAGATCCTGAATATGACGAGGATATGTTAACGTTTACTTGGACTTGTCATCAACCAGGTTCTACTGGTATTGAATTTAACTCCAGTATGGACCATATACCATGTAATATGTCAGCTTCTGAGTATTATAGTTCCAATACAGGAAAGATTGTTACCGTAAATTCCAACTCTCTAAGGCTTGGGATATACACTTTCATGGTAACAGTCCTTGCGAAGGATGGTACAAGTGCGACTTTTGAACAGAATGTGTATGTCGTGGCAAACTCATCGCTGGGATTCAAAATAAGGTGAATGTTTGTTTGACAAAATTCTTGGGTAAAAAGAGTAAATGAATACCCGCGGGTAGACCTAGCCAAGGAATACTCATTTTACTCATAAAATTCGGGGGGGGGGTGTCGATGGATACCCGTTGGCAGATCTACCCCAACAATACACTGATTTACTCATACTAAACAGAACCACTATTGGCATAATGAGAATCAACTTAACTTGTATAGAGCAAAGCATTGTCCTGGACATCATATTCATACTCTGTCAATGGTATCCGGAAATGGTATTTATGTAATACTACTTTAGTAGAAGGAATGTGTCTGAGACGCTCAATTTTCTTGCCGTCGCTTACACGCGCGCACTTTCAATGCCAATAATTTGGCAATTAATGCCTCATCTACCGGTTCGACATTAGCTGTAATTTGTTAAAAAGAATAAAAACAACACTGAAAAAATCGACAAATGCTCTGGTATCGAAATTAACAATAAGCGTGTTTCAATTTTTTACAGTATACTCTGACATAGTCACAATATAAAGATGATATAATCTGAGATGGCTTGGAATTTTGCTTCTTACGGATTATAACCAATAATTTTTGCCGAGACTTCGATGGGAATCATCCCGCTGGGCTGATGACTAAAAGAGGGTTTTCTACATTACGGATCTGCATTTTGAAATAAATATAATATCATCGTATAATATCAACTCTTTTGAAAATGTTGAGCTCCTGACAATCTCTTGCAAACCATGAGAAACTAATCTAAGTCACTAGTGCACAATCGTTGTCCTCGACATGCATCACGTATGATTGAGGTTTTCCCTGTGAAGCTGCATCACCCTAACTTTAAAGAAAACCAAAAATATCACTTTGCTTTTCTAGAGACTTCGTTATATTCGTCTTACAGAACACGGTTCATTTTGTTACGATGTATTAAAGAATATTTAACCATCGTGATTCTGAACATGGTTCATACAAGTGTATTAAAAATTATTAAGGTTACATCGTAACGTAAAATTCACTGGCTACATTAATATTGTCCTATGGTTTCTGCGTTCATTTTGTGTATAACTAAATATAAAATATACTGGCTAGACAAACATCTCGCTTGTTGCCGGCCAAAAAGATGGTACTCACGGCCGTAATACCGCCAGAGCCGAAGGTGTATCATTAATATTATCGTCATAAGTACCAGCTCCAGGGCTCGATATTGTGGCAACAATAATTAAACTTATAAGGATTCCCTTGACTCATTTAGATACTTTGATGTGTAAGTGTAAGAGGAATAACATACTTACCTATTGAATGCTTTCTCAAGTAAAAGCTGAATGTTATGTTATTCAATTTTTATTTACAACATTTATCGTAATATTATTTAAGGGTTAATTTTCGATGTTCAAGATAAACATGGCTTGGTATTAAGAATAACCAAAGTACACGGAACACGCATAAGTGGTGACACAGTGCCTACGTTTTCTGGTTGGTGACCCGATGGCTATAGAATGCTCTTGAATCACTGAAGAGTGGCAAAATGAAAAAAAGCATATTAGGTAAAAGGCTGATACAGCAGAATGCCCATGAATGCATTAAGAATGTCAAAATGACCAAAACATATTATGTATAAAATTTGTTTGTTACAAAGAGAAAGTAGCTTCAAATATCACTTATCTCTCATGTATGTGCTTTAATGTGTTTTGTGTCTATATTGTGTTTTTAGTGTGAAAATTACCAAATGGCAGCAATCTTGCATAATATTGTTGGTTGCCGAGTTGTTGTTCAGACTCGTTGATGTTTTCTATTGTGTCAATTATGACTATACCTCTTCCTTTGTCAAAGGGCGTTTTGCGACATTTTTGTTTTTAGATAACGCTTTGATTGCTATCTTTTCTGCTCATGTCACGTTTTGCCCAGCGTTGTAAAAAGGAATATTAACCTAACTAATGTTCTAGCTTCTAGAAAATAATTCTCTAAATTTGTGTTTTCACTTGGATGTGGAGTCCATGCGGACTTGATTTCCAATAATTATTTGTGTTTTTCGGTTAATTTGTGTCGCATGATTGGAGTTTGATTCTCTTATGAATTCCGAATGAAGGTTAGTGATGCTATTTATGTATCAGCTTTTTTCGGCATTTTTACGTGTTCCATTGAATATTAGATTTCATTAATTGTGTCTCCTTTTGTGCAATGTTTATCTGGCTTTTTATCTTTGTAGTACATCCTGTTTCTGTGTTTGGTGACACAATTTTGTGTAAATTTGTATTTGCCATTGTGTTACGGTTGTTCTCTTTTTGGAGAATGTGGTGGCTTTTAAAAAGGACATTTGGTATGGGTTTGAAAAGACAGACCCGATTCTGTCCGTTTCTCTGGACGTCTGTGTTTTGTGATGTATAGCCTTCCATTTGGGTAATAAAATATATCGGCTCTGGGAGCGTTTGAATGTCTTTCATGTTGTTGGATCTTGACAACAATCAATCTTTGGTTGTTACTCGGCGATGAACGTCTTAAAATAGTTTGCTTGCACTGTACTTGATGTAGCGGGATGTCAACAGACCACAAGGTGATAAATAACTCGTCACAGTGGTACTCACATGTAGTCACTTATTGGTGTTAAGTCAGCACTAGGTTTTGTAGCCTAGTAAGTATGCTTAAAGGCTTACTTGTAGGCTTCTTCTCGTATTTTATTTATCGCAGAAGCGTTTTAAAGCTTCATTTGTTTGGTATTCGCACCGTGCAGCAACTAGAGTGAATCGAACTGGTGATGAGACTTTTTGATCTTACCTTTTATGACGGACTGACTGGACTTGACCGGAATGTCAGGTCGATATTGGTCGGGTATAGTTGCCCCGATTGAGTGTTAATATCGATGAAGAAGGCCTCAAACATATTTTTTGTGTCTCTCATGGTGAGATTTGTGATTGTTTGTGTTTGATGATAAGTTATCTTGTGTTAAGCCGATTGTAATTGACTTCTCATAAGTCGAATTTCTGTTTACTTGCCTTGTGATTGATTTTGTGTTAGAGTGTTTTTGATTGGCTATTTTATTGTCGCTTTTAGCCCGTTGATGTTGTCACAGGATCCTCGTGTTCAATGTAAAAGCTCTGAAGAAGTGATGTCTCCATCGTGATAATATGGATAATATGCATATTCGGGATTTGTAGGGCCTTGACTGACTGTTTACACCTTGGAGTTTTTTGTTACATTTTTTATTAGATGGTTGATAGATACCCATGGAGGTATTCTTGTGCATTCCCTTTTTCGTCTGAAACCTCCTAGGCAAAAATAGGTTCAGAAAATAGTATTTTAATAAAGGGAAAGTGGCTTCAAACATTACCTATCTTGTCTTTTATGTGCTTTAATTTGTTTTGAGTCGACATTGTGTTTTTGGCTGTTAGTGTGAAAATTAACAAATCGGTTGTTAATTTTAAAATAAGCCATGGCGAGACGTGGGCTTAGTCGAGTGTGTCTAAGACAACCCTTTGAACCCATATTTCAAAACCAGTGCGGTTTCTTCCTCAGTCGCGCACAGTTATAACTATATCTCTTTATTCTTTTGATGTTGTGTCAATGTTGTTGATCTCTTATTTTTCTAGCAGGGAAGGCATAATAATCATGTTGTGATTGTTATGTGTTTATTTGTTCGTCGTCTTGTTCCTAATCTCGTGGACGTTGGCCTTTACCATCGGTGATCTTTGCATTGCTCTTGTGTACGATGATCGGTTGTTTAGGAAATAAAGTCCTTAGTGTTTCCTTTTCTATATTTTCTCAGTTTTCACTCAGTCCTTGTTTTATAGCTTGTTTTACATATGGGATATATATTGTAGGGAACACAAGTATGTTTTTGTTTTTGTTGCGAGCTTTGTTTGTAAAGTTATTTTAGAGATTTCCTGTTGTTTATAGCCACGTTCGACTAATATTGAATTAAATGAATTGACATAGAAATAAGTCATTCTCATTGTTGCACGTTCTGATGTATTTTAGTGTTTCGTCTTTGATCAGGCCTTTGAAGGTAGATCTTTGGCGGCATGATATTCCATGTAGGAATTGAAATGAATCCGTGATTTTCATGTGGGTCTTAATGTCCAGTTTTTCTCACTGTAACATCGTTGACTTTGAATACCACAAGGTCGAGGTATACTATCTCTTGTGTCGATCTTTCAAACGAAAATTTAAAGGTAGGATGCGTTTAATTTCGGTTATAAGTTCGTTCATTTTGTTTTGTTCAAATAGAAATCACGAAAATATCGTCTCTGGATCCAAGCCAGAGAAACATTTTCGATTTGTATTCACGTATTATTTTCATTTACGTTTCACGGAATTTAATGCCGGCAATTACTGGTGAGGAGGGGAATCCAATGCTGCAACCACAGATGTCTATAGAATTCGTAGTCGAATTCAAATTTTCCGGATAGATTATGTGGTGTCTTTGGTGTACTTTGGTTGTTTTTCCTCAATTTGTCTTAGGAAATGATCGATCAATTTCAATATGAGGAATGTTGGGCTTGAGCACCCACGTACGATAGGGCAATATTCGAAGTTTGTCTTTGCTGGTGACGATTCGATAATGACGTGGTCCGACTTGCCCTCAGAAGTTTCAAAACTTATATGGTCTTGTTCATGCGACTTGTTGAAACGATTCACTAGTTTTCAAATGTACCACGTTACGTAAGGAAGAGAATATGACCTCTTCGTTGATGATAAATTCTATTCAATTCGTGAAGTCTTTGTTTCGGGCAATGATAAGTGAATGTAAACAAGAACAGTGGAGAGCAAGCGATGTTGAGGTCGACTTTCTTGTTGATTGTGGAAGTAGAGAGTATTTATCTGCAACGAGATAAGGATCAAACGCCAACTATTGACATTAATGTTAATCCCCTGAAAGTCTATTTTGTCGGATATGGAATATTTTCCTGATATCAAATGTAATGAGGAAAAAATTATCATGGCCAAGTAATTTCTGAAAGCAAGTGTTGTCATGACACAAAACATGACACTTATCTGCTTAACATACCCAAGGGAAAGGGATGAAAGACTGAGAAGAGGCAATTCATTGTAAATCTCACCTGCTGGTGTTCAATATAGACTGGGAATGTATTTCTCGGGCTGATAATACCGCCCAAGCCCAAGGGAAATGCACTACGCTGTTTACACTTTACAGACCGATCAATATGTACTCACTCCTAAAGATGTGGAGTTGGGATAGTTTCAGCTGGTGAATTATTTTCCGACGGACGAATAGTCTTTAAGAAGATTGTACCGAATTCTTTACGACTCTGGTAATTTGAGGAGACATTACGTGGGGTAAAGAATAATTTTAGTTTTATTTGTTAAAATGGAGTTTGGTAACAAAAATGGACAGGGGTGGGAGTCATGTAAAACGATTTAATTTTTAGGCTGACTATCACCATCTAACTGAAGGGAAAGTTTTTAGTCTCGTCATTACTCAGTGAAATAAAGATACTATCTGCATCAAAGTGCAATAATATTCATAAATTCACACTAATGTGTTGCCTGTTTATAGAATAATACACGTCAAATGACATCAGTGTACATGAATTAAGGATGAAACATTTCTGCCTAAATGAGAGTATTTCATCACTTTATAATAATAATAATAATTATCGCAGGAAATTTTCAAAATATTCATCGAAACATGCCTGTGAAACGTTTTTAATGACTATTTTAGAGTTTGATTGAATCGTTATAAATTTTATTCTGGTTTACAAATTTTCACGCAATTTCGGATCTGGTACGGGGAATGGGCTATACATTGGTTTACTAGATAAGTAGAAAGTTCGCATTGTTTTTGCATTGCGAGTGCATGAGCAGTGGCAAAACATTGCACGTTTCAGACTGTACATTCCTTCTACCTGTTAATATTCGTTGTAAGGCATGCCTTTACATTGACATGACGTGATACTACGTCCCTTAACCCTTTCACCACTGTGGTTTTTCCCAAATCCATTGTTTTCTATGGCAAAATTGGACCTGTACACAGGGAACTGGGGGTGAAAGGGTTAAAGCTGTGTTATCTTCGCTATCAGGAAATAATTTATAACATAGTCATCAGGATGTAAAATGACCGGGAGTCTTGCAATACAAATCGCAATTCCCTTTTATTTGAGTATTTGTTCAACTTGTGTCTAAAGTTTTATTAAAGTTTTTTTTTTTCTATGACATACATTCTTATTTTTAAAAGGTGTGTACTCAATTGCGGTGCTACAGTAGGTTCATCATACACAACATCTATGCAGATTGAAACTGGAGACGATATATTTGATGAAAAAGATACCGGTGTGTCATACGATTGGAGTTTAGACGAATGGGACAAGAGTACCAAAGCTTACCATCCTGTTACCAACTTTACAGACTTCATATTTCTAGGTAAACTCGGTCCATGTTTCATATAATGTAATGTACTTCAATGTTTTACATGATATGTACGTTGTTATTGATTGAGAGATTAGGAACTGTTAGCAAATCACATTAACAATGTAATACATCAATGCGAAGTTGACACATGTGCTGCAGAATTTATTGTACATGCAGTCCATGTAGGAACATGTTCATCAGTGCAATTAGCTTCAATTAAGTCTTCTTTTAAGGGGCTTCTCAACAATTGCAAAAATGTACCTTACATCTTTAAATGCCAATTAAGGACTCTTTAGAAATGGTATCTCGCTTAAGAAAATACTGAAATACCATATATTGGGGATTAACTAACTCAGCTGAAATCCGGTTTTATAGCAATTGACTGGCATTCTTTGCAGGATTTGTTGTGAACACTAATACTTACAGGCACAAGGACATACTATGAAGTCCGTATGTTTTATATGTCACATGCAAACCTATAATAATAACAGGGCAACAATTTTGCACAGAAAATGCTGCGAACGGGCCAATGTTAAGAACATTATTGTTATTCTTGATTATAAATAGACTTTGTTTAAAGATGTTGGTTTGAGTTATAAACTAAATAATTACAAGTTTCTGTAAAATTCTCTACGAAACGAAACAAGGTCATGTGTAGAAATGATTAATTTAGGAAAGTAAGTTTGTACAAGAAACCTAAAAGTAGATGTGACACCTTGATTACGTACAAAACATGAAGGCTTAAATGTAAATTTGAAGCATCTATAATCCATTTCATCAAACTATAAGCAGGTTATTTTACTTTGAAAGACGACAAAGCTGAGCAATTTATACTCGATTTTTTCATTCCATTCAAACAAATATCAAAACAGAAAGAGGATGACTTTGACCTCTAGATATGTTGACCTTTAGAAGAGACAAAGTACGCTAACTACAATAAATTATCTTGGGGATCAAATTCCTAATTCGATAAAAAACACTCGCCAAAAAAGGAGCTGCCTAAGCCCCTCAAGGATTATTGATTTTCAATAAGGCAGTGACCAAAAACAAATTAAAGCAGATTGATTGACGGCCATGGTGCAAAGTCAAATGTTGCTGACTAAGTGTTTAGCAAAGCATGCATTCAAAATCACGGAAAAAGGGCGAATGGGAAAGCTGCATCATTCATATTGCTGTGGTTGATACTTCTTGTCATTTATTGAGGTAGCTTTTTGAATTTTTCTGCTTTCTCAATACATCAACTGATAAATGGGAGGAGGCAAATGCGAAGAGGCATACGTGATAAGGGATAGCTTTACCGCCGAAAGTCTGAGATAACTTAATCCCAATAGACTCAGCAGTAGTCGGGTCGGAAGGTAGGGTTCCCATGCACCCCATGGATGTATTTTTTTAACCTACATTTTTGTAATCCTTAGGGTCTATATTTAATGAATTTTGATGTTCCCAAAATCAAATCGTGTCCCATGGGGTTCATTTGGCGCCATCTTTGCCGCCATCTTGGCCGCCATCTTGGATTTCAACGATGGGGTAGGGGTCACGTATCTACCGCTCGACGGAAACAGAAACAATAAAATACTATAAACGTTACATTTTTAGAAAGCCAAGATCATGGCCTTTTCATTGATATATAACTTAGTAGGGATTAATTAATATTCGAACGTCGATTAGACTTTATATCGGTCATTGGCCGTAAATCGTAAAATTTGCTAAATTTCACACCCAATAATTAAGTTCCCTTTCCTCCAAAAAAATTTTCATAAGGTATTTATATATTTTTTGGAAGAACTCAGTGCAATATACAAGAAAAACAACATTAAAAGTATGTGTCTTGAGATTTAGTGGGTGTATGAGCTTGTTTTCTTATTACGCGGTATGCCACATATCCGTGTGTAACATAAGGGGTAGGGGTAATGTTTCCCTTTCTGTTTCGAATCATGAATGATGAAACCATAAAAATGTTACATTTTTTGAAAGTGCTGCATCAGACCTTTCTAAAAATATATAGATTTATGGGGAAAAGTTGCATATTTAAAAGTTACAAAGCTTAAACCTTTCGGTTCGTGTCGATTTTAAGTGATTTTTTAAGAAGGAAATTACAACATATGGGGTAGGGGTAATGTTTCCCTTTCTGCCTTGAACCATGAATTATGAAACCATATAAATGTTATACTGTTTAAAAGCTCTGAAATTGGCCTT